>VYZT01005640.1:0-43003 GCA_013400735.1 Pomatostomus ruficeps
AAAGAAAGAAAGAAATAAATAAATTAATTACAGGTCTCTCAGAAAAGAAATTAAATATCCGGGTCTCTATCTGCTTAAGATTCCTGGCAATCTTTCTAGTCTTTCTTTAGGAAATGCCTCATGATAACTTTATCTGAGAAAGGATGGAATAAAATGAGGTAGGACATCAGAATGTGGCCTTTCATCCTGCAATTGGATCCACTGCCTTTCGTCCTGTGTGTAACACTCTTGGCACCAAGAGAGGTCTCCTTAAGGGCAGCCGTCTGTCTGCTCCATCTAACTATAGCTCAGGAACTGCAATTATCAACATTTCCATTCCCCAAATTCCTCTGCTGATCTCCACTGGGATAGTATTATAGTTATTCTTTGTTTGCAAATATACATACTTTACCAGACTAATTAGCTGGGAACTGCACTTAAACTGAAACCACATGACAAAATCTTGAGGGTTTTTTTAAACACTCATGTTATGAAAAAAGTGACCTTCTCTCTGTAAGCCTTGGCCACAAATGATTTGTATTCAACAGATTGACTGAGGGATAAAGGCTAAATGCAAAATCAACTCAAAAACTTACAGAGGGTAACGTGACTTACTGTGAAACTGCTTTCCTGAAAAGCCCCTTATGTTCTTGGTTCCATTGTTCCACTGATAGACACACAGAGATCGGTGCTGGAATTAACTCCAGTTAACTGGAATGACCTTCATGGTTACTAAGGCCAGCCCTCATTCTAAGAAATGTCAAAAATATTTTAAAACCTTCTACAAATAATATATGGCCTTCCTCATGTGTAAATTTTTTAACAGCCCAGATGCTGCTTGGATGAGATTTCCATACAAGTTATGTGATTAAGAACTGAGCAAGGATGAGTTTTATTTGGGTAATTTTTGAATTAAGCCTTTAAATATCTGACTAATTTTGAATTCAGTGTGACTTTATCCCATGCTTTACTCTAAGTACCTGCTTAAGCATATGGCTGAAGCAGGGCTTAGCCAAGACTGGTTGATCCTTGCCATAGGCAGAAAGGTACGGACTGCACAGGGCATCCCCATCTGGTGGTGGTGAAGTTAGAAATGTGCAGCAAAGCAGTCAAAGAAAAGACTACTGCTAATAATTGACATTTGCTCGAAAGGGTGTTTTCATCCCACACAAAGTCTGCCACATAGCTTTGCTCTTCCTGAGACTGTTTCTATTTCTGAGACTGACAGGCTGCCAGTTGGAGAAGCCCTCAGTCACTCAGAAACAATTAATTGGTGACACTGGCAATTATGTCTGTATTGATCACCTTGCTTTTCAGGTTCGTTCAGAGGTAAGCAATAATGATAACACACCATGCTCTCTAGTTATGACAGGACTTGATTTGTGGTCTTTACAGAAAGGAATTTGAGTTCAAATCAACAGTCTGAGAAGCTAAATGAGCGAAGAGGCTCATAAGATGTGCAGAGAGGTGGTGAAAGTCTTCCTTGTAGTGTTCCCATTCCATGCATGTGGTGTGGTTTAATCCCAAATGGCAACTCAGCCCCACACAGCTGCTCACTCACTGCCCTGGTGGGATGGGAGAGAGAATCAGAAGGGTAAAAGCCAGAAAACTCGTGGGTTGAGATAAAGACAGTTCAATAGGCAAAGCAAAAGCCAAACTTACAAGCAAAGAAAAACAAGGAATTGCTTCACTACTTCCCATGGGCAAGTGTTCAGCCATCTCCAGGAAAGCAGGGCTCTGTCACGTGTAAGGGTTACTTGGGAAGACAAACGCCATCACTCCAAACATCACCTCTTTCCTTCTTCTTCCCCCAGTTTTATATACTGAGGATGGCATTCCATGGTAAGGAATATCCTATGGATATCCACTGTCCTTGCTATGCTCCCTTGCAGGTCTTGTATATATATACTCACTGGCAGAGCGTGGGAAACTGAAAATGCATTGGCCCTGTGTAAGCACTGCTCAGCAATAAAGAAAACATCCCTGTGTTATCAACAGTGTTTCCAGCACAAATCCAAACATAGCCCCATGACAGCTACTATGAAGAAAATTAACTCTACCCCAGTCAAACCCAGCACAGGATGCTTGCAAGTTTAAGGTGTTTATTTTAAGTGCCAATATTTAGAAGAAATGCTCTTTTTGGCAGAGAGACAAAAATATGTGTACCTACATGAGCAACTGCAGTGATATAATGGAATGGCTAAGATCTGTATGCCTAAACAAAGTGTATAGTACCATCTGTGGGCCAATAGTACTGCACACAAACAGTGGCTGAGTCACTACTTGCCAAGTGCCAAACAGAGGGTATAGATAGTTTCATTTTAAAAGTGACATCACTGTTTTTCTTTCAGATTCTCCTCCTTGGTATTGTCTGTACGGTGAGCCTAACAGAGAGGCAAAGAAACCTGGAGAGGAGCTTGGTGGCTGTTCTGCTGAGAGAGCACCGTTGCACTAAGCCCGGGGTGAGGACTCCTGGGGGCAGCAGACAGCTCTCTCGCATGCTTGCATAGCACCAGCACACTGCACTTGGGGTTAATGAGCCTATGATAATAGCAATAACCTGGACAATAAAACCTGATCACTGATCCTGAGATCAGGAGAGCAGGCCGCTTGAGGCTGTCATCTGCCTCCTTGGCTCACTCAGTGTTTTGGCAAGCGGTGCAATGTAGGCCAGGTCAAATCAAATCATAATTCAGGCCAAATCTGATTAAAGCACCAGCAGCACAGTCCAGGAACAAAATGGAAACAGTGTGATTTTCATGCTCAAGAGCTAAGATGGCACTGTGTACCTGCTGTGGCAATCAGGGGAAGTATCATGGGATTTAAACCGATCAAACGACTAAACCAGAAACCCTGGCCTTGGTCTGTGTAAGTCATTGCACTGTATTTAATGTACTTGCTGCTTTCAGTTTATCAGGTGACCTAGACAGTATTAAACTGTAAAAAATATCAGAAACTCTCCTAAGAATACCACCATGCTTCTTAACTGATAACTGAGTTTTACAGAGTTTCCAGGTCATGGCTTTAGTGTTATGCAAATTTTGATTTAAAGCAAGTTGAAATGTTTGAACCTGAACTGAAAAACCTTACTTGCCTTGAAATTTACTGTGATATCAGAAAGCTAAACCTAATGAGGAAAAAAATTCACAATCAGGCAGATGATGAAAAAGCAACCAAACCCACCAAATTCAACAGCCTGTGATACAAACTGGCTTTTCAAGAAGAGAAGGGAAGATTCTCCCTAAAATATTCCCATATGATTTCAGGTTGTCCTAGAAACTGAAATGGGAACCAGAAGTATAGAAATTTATTAAACTCTCCACTATGTGCAAACTAATTGATCATTCATGTAGGATTACTCCATGACTTCAAAACATGGATAGAATGCTTGGCTCTGCCCATCAATTGCTGTAAACGGTTAGTTAGGGATATACACAAGGTATACAAAATATACCTTGCAAAACAAATGAGAGAAAGCCTGAATAATTTCCATATGTATAATCATCACTGCAAAGTCAGGGCAGAATGCAACATGTGCATCCCAGCTGTAACATACATCTGCAATGGAACTCACCCACCTAACATACAGACAGGAAATAAGGTTTTTCCAGTGTCTAAGTGTAACAAGATAAAGCTGTTGAGTTTAACCCTATCAATACTGGAGCAAAAAGAAGCCGAGACAACTGTTCACATGTTTATGGCATCTTGTTCCACCAGGATCTAAACTTAACTTAGCTGATGGAGGTTTCTACCCTTGGGCAGGTCCAGGGCCAGCCTCTGATCATGAGATATTCTTCAGTCAAACAGAAGATTATAAGCCCACCTACCAGCCACAGATCAGCACTGCTTGGCCTCACACCTTAAGCAGAGAGCATGATCATTTATTGGGTTTAGTCTTTTCATAAACTAGAGAAAAATTCTCATCAAACATAACCATGATGCTTAAAGGATCCTTAAAGGAACACCCTACAAATTATCCTGACAAGTGGTTCTGCTGGCTACACGGAGCTAATCCTTGCAAATAGGTTTGCTGAGCTAAGGAACATAAGCAGATGAAGCTCACAGCTTCTACAATGGCAGAGTTCCTGTGTGACTGGGACATGCTAAGAACTAAGGGGTCCAACTGGAAAATGCTCTCTGACACAGCACTTGAAAAGACAACAAGGTAATGAACCCCATGGGACCACATGTAGAAGGGCAGTTTACAGTGTTTGCAAGTAAGGTTTGCATGGTTGGACTCTAGTGATACAAGCATCCCTTCAATTTAAAAGCTGATCTAACACCCTAAAAGCTATTCAGTAAGGGGGAAAGCCAGCCTGGGACCTCCTGAGGCTCCTGGGAGATGGAGCAAGGAGGATAAAAGTGATCATGACCACTGCGCCTACCAAGAACCTTGCACCTGTGGCGTGTTCCCTCTAGCAACTCCTGCTGGGGGAGATTGTAGGTGTGATTGCTCCCTGGCTGGTCACATTTCACCTATACATTGATGATTTCCTCCCCCACTCTCTGCACCAACCTACCCCTGAAAAAGAAGGAGAGGATTTCCTTCTGGCCTGCCCTGGAGGGCTTGTGTCATTAACAGGCACTTCATCACAGCGTGGTTGGGCAGGTGTTTGGTCCTGCACACAGCCCCCCATGCCACCACCTGTGCAGAAACTGATGCAAAGTGCCCCTCTGCAGGTATGGTGGGGGACTGGGCCATTTGGGTTTCATCTCAGATGGCTCACTTCACTTCCCATAATCCTCACTCAGTAGGTGTGTTCCTCTTTTTGCAAAACCGACTTGGAGATTGTTGGACTATGCTGCGTTATTATGCACTAATTCCAGCAGCATCATTCAGGATATACTAAAATAAATTGTTAACTATACCCCTGGTCTTCAAAGACCAGTTATACCTCATGCCATTTATCAATCTCAGCTGCACTGAATTATTAAAATGAAATTCTCAATTACTCCCATCACTAAAAATACCAGTGTGGCTTTTAGATCCATATTTCTACCCTTTACTGTAATGCATTCTTCATTTTAATTACAGGCACCATATTTTCAAAGGCCAGTGCCTTATCTTTGCAGGGTATTTATCAACCTAAAAAAAAGTTTGACAAGTGCATAAATCATTAGGTGTGACAAGCAGTGAATTCTTGAAGGAGAAATACGTGGAAAAAAGATCATGTTATCTAGGTGAACCAAAGACACGTCAAAGTGAAGCAACAGGAGGAAATATCATCTGCTTCTCCTGCCAGGTTATGCATTGTGCAAGACATTATTCTGCTGTTCATTACCAGAAGGAGACTGAGTAGATTTTTTTTCTGTGAAAGGAAAAGAGATCTTTGCAAAAAAGGGTTTATGGACTAAAAGGATAACAAGAATTCCCAGATAAAATTCCTAAATAAAGAAATCAAGATCACATCTAATCAAAGCCATAGAACACACCCAAGTAATAACCCCAGCCCAAAATAACCCCCATCTGTCCAATGGCTCCTAAAAATTAAGTGCTGTAGTTCTCCTATTTCCAGTACCTTTTCTGATTCGAAGAACAGATGTTTTGTCATGAAAATCCCATTTTCCAGGTCTGCCAGTGGTCTAGATGGAGGATGCCCACCATACAAACTCCTCTGCACCAGTACGCAGAAGCAATAAGTAAACTCAGCAATGTTAAAAGAGTGTCACGTGTGTGGCCCAATCCACTTCAGAGCCCCTTACTCACCTGCCAGCTGCTCAGGGCAACTGGAAACATCTCCTTAGGAACACAAATGGTTGGTTGTGACAAGAGGTTGCCAGCTCTGGGTTGCTTTTCCCTAACCAGAAGAGACATTTTAAAAAAAGACAGCAAACATTGTCCAGTGAAACACTGGTGTGTGGAAGACAATGTCCTTGCCTTGGTTGTTAGCCCGTGCTGAAGTCTCTCATGCCACATTTTCATTTTTGCTCCCCAGGTCATCTGCCTGTGCCAAAGCCATTCCTCTGCTCTGATGTGTGGACACACCTGCACACCAGCCGTGACACCTTGGAGATTTATGGTATGGGCACTGCCTTGCAGGAAAACTGGCCTCAGGTGCTCTAGTGTAACTCCTGTCAGCTGATGATCAAGAATAATTACCCCCAGCATTCAGGATGGAGCACATTTGAGGAGACAGCAAAATGTCCAGCACTACATCCTTGTATCCTAAACTCAAACACGGTAATGAGCTTTCTTCCTTGGGGAACAGCAATGTATCCAGTCATCATCTCTTTAAATTCACCTCCACCTAGTACAACAAGAGTAATTCTTTTTCTGTCTAGTTTCTTTCTTATGTGTGTGCTTCCAATTTCATTACTTGTAAAAATCCTGAGACCAACAATAACTTCAGAAAATAAAGTAGAAAATGCAGGGAAATCTTTGGAGACCATACTGGATTATTTTCTTTACAAGACAAATAATGTATTACATGATATCTCGCATTCCTCTTCTAACCTTCTTAATAAGAAAAGACCAACACAAGCCCAGCTGCACACAGCCAACATCTGATTGGGTCAAAAACTTTTAACCCTCAGCATATGTGGTTGTACTAAAGGTGCAATGAAAAGTAGTTTTCTGGGACCTCTACCACCAGACGGATACTCTGGAGGTGATTTGTATAAAGGTCCTGTTAGTTTTCAAACTAATCCAGTACCAGCTGGAAATGTAGGAGTGATCACCCCTGAGGCTGAACCACTATTTCAGTCTGCAGAGCAGGAGAAGTACAGGATGAGAAAAATAACTTTCTCTTTTGCCACTCCCAACAGCTTCAGTTTTGTCCTAGCAGCTACGTCCTGCAGGTATGAGAAGGAATCTTAATCTTTTGTCTCTCTGGAGTTACTGGATTTCCTCCATCATCTGTGCCCTTCAAGGATAGGGCTGAAAGATTCAGTAATTCCTCTTACCTGTTGCCTTTTCATTTAGCATCAGGCAGAGAGGCTGAATTTTGATAAACAGACATGAACGTGTTTCCTTGAATTCTTGAACTCCAGTTCTGTCTCTTCTCTTCCAGCAGAAAGAACAAGGAGAAAAGAAATAAACCTTGTCCCACATACATGGACAGTTCTCTCCACCCACCAATACAAAGGAAAAGAGAGTCCTCTAGAAAACTGCTTTCCATTTACTACATCAGGGTCAGCATCAAGGTCACACTGAAGAACCAGCTACCAGAGCTGCTCTGAACACTCTCAGAAACCCCTTCTTCTGCTGAGTAGATGTACTTCTTACATGCCTGCTACCCTTGGTATGCTCACAAAAGCCCTGTGTTTTAATACTCTGCTCTTGTGTCCCGTCATTGCATTTCTGTATGGTTCTGATGAAAGCTTCAGTTTGCTTCTCATTTTAAAAGAGGACAAGGAAAATCAAAACACAGCATGCATATGAACAAGAAAAAGATCTGCAGATGCAAAGAAGGGTGAATTTTCAAGGACAATCAGTTGATGATTCAATACAGAAAGGTCCCTCTTTGCAATTCATAATGCTATTGAAGAGGGTGAATTTCATTTTTGTTAATGGAAGTGGCTCAATGTTTATATATGCATTAACTACCTCACCCATTTTCAAAAGTCACCATTGCACCATAGGAGTAGACGGTGTACTTCATCTTCCAGAAATTGCTTCTGGGGCAACAGAACTAGGAAGCTTAATGTAATGTGGTTGGTCAACTCTTTTCTTTTTTTCAATTTATATCCTATCACCTCCTAAACCCCTATCTTCCATTCTGTGCTGCTGGTGTTAGAGCCCCACTGCAGTTCTCAGAAGTGGTCCTCTGCTATTCAGTGCAGTTGGCTTTTGAATGAAACATGAGGTTTTTTAGCACCTCAGGAGGCTGAGCATGCTTTAGCAGCCCAGCCCCAGCCTCACACACAAGGACTGCCCTTTAATTCCACTTAAATAAATTCAGTGTTGTTGGTTTTGCCCCTGCTCAAAAGGAGCTTAGTGGGAAAGTCAAAACAGATCTCAGCCAAAGGGAAAAAATAATAAAGCAAGCCCATAAATTAAGTCAAGCTAGTGTATCCTAGGAACAAGAAAGAGCTCATGCAGATGAGGCAAACCATGCCATGCATAGAAAGCAAATCCCCACTGCTGGTCCTCCCTCATGACATTCCAAAGAAGCAAATCTCTATGCAAAGTGTTTGAGAGCATGCTGGAAATAGAGGGGCCCTGGAAAAATAGTTAAGAAATAAATTCCACTGTTTGGTGGCATTTGTTCCAAAGGAGACAAAAGGTCTTTTGTGAAACATTCCCACCAGAAGCCTTGCAGAGTTTGAACTGCATCCACAGCCTCCACTAGTATTAGACATAAAGTAAGATCTTATTGTTTATCTTTCCTTTTACTGTTGAAAATCCAAACAGATTTTAAAATGTCTGACTAATTAACTAGGACTGAGCTGCATTTTCCCCAGGTATGAATCAACATAATTATAATTTAAGAAGATCTATTATCATTATTATGGCAAAAAGAGTATGACAGAAAGTAAGAGAAGGTAAGGTGCTTAACCACAGTGAGGAGATTATCCCTAGACTCTAACAATAAGCCCCTACTCGTTCATCATATGAAGTTATATCAAGTCTCTAAGATTGTCTGCTAACTAGAATGTATTAGGTAAGGATGAGATTTTTAGGAGGAAGTAAGTGCCTTCCAAAAATCCCTTTTGGCTCTGAATGGTTTAGAAACCTAGCCAATGTAACATCTTTCAAACTCACAGCTAATAATTTTCATGTTGATTTTCTTTGCCCTGAAACTCTGAGAAGTCAATATAGACCAATCACACTGCCTTATGTTTTGTGGGAGATGCTGTGAGATTGGACGGTAAAAGCCAAGGCCAGGCTGATTTGCAGATATTGCCAGGGCAGGAAGAATTTCAGCAATGGTCCCTGGAAAAAGGTAGATCAGTGGAAATGTGTAATCCTTTTCCCTTTTCCTCTCAGGAAGGTTGGTAAGTGAAGTGCAAGATGCCCCTAAAGTCTCCCTTGCAGCCAAAATCACTGTCTCAGCAGGGTCCATTAGTGGAGGATGCATCATCATCATTGTCTTGCCTTCCTCCTGGGAAAGAGAAATGGAAGGGAAAGGATGAGCTCTGTAAGCAAAACAAAATAGAGAATGGGAAAGAGCTGAGAGACCAATTAAGCCCTGCACACATGCAGGCTCCCTGCATGGCAGCTGACCTACAAAGGATATTCAGAGTCGACAAAGGGCTGCACATTGAACTGATGGAGCAACTGGATGCAAAAGCAATGCACCAAGCTGCGTTGAGGGGGGTAGGTCACCCTCACATTAACTCTGTTATAAAGGGATGATCAACGCCACATAAATCAAAGCAGATATATTGGCATAAACACTCAGATTCAGCTCCATTGTCTTATGTGTGCTTGGTAATAAAGTTTGCAACACTTTAAAAGCAAAATGAAAAGGCAGTTTCCAGAAAATTTCTTTTGTTGTATTTGCAGTTATGCAGCTGGGTGAAGCTGGAAGAAAACTTCCCCTGAAAAACCCAGTTCATCCACCACCCCACGGAAAACAGAGTTCATGTAGGCCATTGCCACTTTGCAAGTCCTGGGAAATGAGTCTGTTTTGCTCCTTCTCCTCCCACAAACATTCTTGACTTTTCCTGCTGGGAAGAAGGCAGTGAGTGACAGCTGGGAGGGGGTAAAAGAAGCACATGTAGGCTTGAAAACTAACAATTCTGTGTTTGGCTTGTTTGCAAGTGAGCACCGAAGGGTGTCCCTAGACACACACATCATAGTGAGTGAAAGGAGCCCTTTTAAGCATAATAATCTTTTATAGTCTATCATTTGAGATGTAGTCTGAGTTCACATGAATGATTTTTCAACCTATTACACTGTCAATAGCATACTTTCCAGTCTTCCCCTTATTAAGAAACACTTCCACTCCTGCTTTCTTCTCTCAAGCCAGGGATATTGGAAGGATGCACCCTCTGAGACTGTTTACTTCCATGGTGATCTTTAATAAAAATATAGCGACTGGAAACTGTGAAGATAGAGCAGTCTGAGGAACAGGAAATTTAAAGAGACAAATATGCAAAACACCTCGAGATGCTGCCAAGGCAACAATTTCAGGAGGAAAACAATGCTGAGTAACGTAATTTCCCCCAGTAGCTGCAAGTCATTCAGGAACCTTGAATTAAGCTCACACCTCTGCTGTCTCTGCAGAGTTTCATGGGAGAGGAATGAAATCCTTTATCAGCAGGACCAAAAAAATCTCCAAAGAGGGTAAATATTAGAAAGTCACAATTAAAGTCAGGGAGCTGGCAGCTGCCCTGCAATGATTAATGGGCTCACACATCTCCTTATGCCCTGGCTCAGCCATGCTGAGCTAATGTTTGAGAATTTCATAATTTCAGCAGCCCCTTTGCTTTCAAAGACATAGCCTGGCTCTGTCCAGTGATTTCTCCAAGAGACAGTTAAAATGAGTTTGGTTTCCTCTTTCACTCCCCTCTTTCTTGAGGACATCTGTAAAGCCGGGGCATTGCACAGGGACTACTGAATCGTGGTATAGAGTAACACATTGTACACTGAAATAAAGAACAACTGGACCTTCACACTAAGGAGATCAGGAAGAGAAATCTGTTATCATAAACAAGCAGGACTAGCAACACAAGTGGGTGATGGGCTGATAATAAAGAATACTGTTGGGAAAAATTTATCAGCAAAAAAATAATAGGAGAAAAATAGGCACACGCAGACACTGTGCATCCATAGAAATCTCCCAGAGTGCACATCCTGGCTTCAGCAGGCTGTTCAAACCCATGGAGCAGCCTGGCTCCTGTTTGGCTGCAAACACACATGCACAACTGCATGCATCTAATGCCTAAGACATGCAGGGGAAAGAAAATGGAAACTAACAGAAGTTATAAAGGTGCCTGTATGGACAGAGTCCTCATGAACAACTGAGGAGTGGGCTGGCCCTTACCTTTTGGGCTACAAGTCTACTTGCAATTTGTACCCTTGAAATCAGCTTCTGATTTGTAGTGACAAACTCATTTGCTTCTTTAGGCGCCTAACTTTGGAGTCATTGAAACCTGTTGCTGTCACAGCCCCAGAAGGCAATGCCTCATTAAGCCTTAAAACAGGCACCATCTCCCACCCTGCACGAAAGTCCTGCTGGTGAGAGCTGGGTCAGGTCAGATGTCTAGGACCTTTCAGTTCTTAGCCTTTCCTGGAACAATTACCAAGAGCTGATGAACATCACCCAGAGTGTTGGTACGATGGCTATGTGCTTAATAACACACCAGGGACGTTGATGCTAAAAATCAAAAGTTGTCTGTCTTTCAGTCCCTTCCAGTCATGCAAGCTGTGGGTAAAACAGGCCAGGTCTCTGTGTGAAGATGAAATCCTTCAAAGCAGTGTTCCCTTAGAACACTGGTCAAGAAAGTATTTTCACACCTGTACCTAAAAAACATAAGGTGAGATACTGAGTCATCCAGCTATCCTGCCCTTCAAGTTTCCATAACCTCTCCTTTCCACTCTGTCCTCAAGGTGTCTGGGGACAGAAGGCATGGCAGCCAGACAGCTCTGTGTTTACAGTCTAGTTGGGCTTTCTGGCAGATTCATGAGCATGTTAGGGAAGTCCCACCACAGCACTAGAGAGAGGGCAGGCACCTTCATTTCCACTGTGTAGTAAAAGGGTCCAAAATGTCAGGAGATCAGCCAACCTCCTAAGGCCAAGAACCATATCAGTGGCACAGCTCAGGCTCTGCTATCCCAGCAAACAGTTCACTCCTTTTCAGCTAGCGTCAGAGCTCAAGAAAGATCAAGACTCTAGAGGTGTCTTAGTCCACTGTGGGTGATCATGTGGGGCTACACCACACTACATTCTGGGTAAGGGACAGTCATACAGTGCACAGAAAATATTGATTGCACACCTGTGTGTACATTCTCCCCACTATATTCAAAACCAGTCAAATATATTAACTCTGTGCACAGAAAGGTTTTTATTGCTTTTCCACTTGCGTTATAGTCACTACTGTTATAGAAAGCAGAGTCAACAAGAAGCAAATTCATGTTTAGAACAGAAAGCTTCTTTCAGAAACCTCCTACATTTTAATTACTGTCTGGTTATATGTTTTGTAACAATGCTACTGTTTCAGTTGCCTTTCCCTCTCTAATACAGAGCTCTTTATTGCTGGCCATATCTTTTAAAGGTGGCAGCAGTGCTGCCCAGGTGCTTTGCACATACAATTGCTGCTGGCATGACTGCACAAATAACAAGTGCTGAGGCAGAATGTGAGGCTAAAGGAGGGTTAAGGGCAGTCATAAGGGAAAACTTCAGGCCTGTCCTGAGCAATTGTGGTAAATGGCAACAGAGCAACTCATTGTTCCACCAGGGAATCTCAGCAAGTCATCTCTACTTTCCAGCACATGACAAAATTTCCCCAGCAAATTTATCTTCCTCAGTGTCTGTTTTGCAGCCCACCCATCATCTGAGAGGCAAGGGGGAGGGGGGGCAGGAAAACAAACACAAACACTCAACCCACCTGTTATGAGTTGTTCAAGGGGGTGAGGGCAGAGGGTGCGGTGACAGTGCTGTGGGCAGCTTCCTCAATGGACAGAGGTAGAAAGGAAAGGGCGAAAAGGCAGTGCTGAGGGAAAGAATGTAACTGAGGAGACAGAATGCCAGCTTGGTCATTTGTGAATGAAGCCTTTGTTTTACAAGCTTGGGAAGAGCATCTCAGGGGCCATCACCTCCAAGGCAGCTGGACTGGAAATTCCCTCATTCGTATAGTGGCAGGCCTTATTTCCATCAGCTTGCGTGCAGTCTCAATTGACGGGCAACCCCAAAGCAGAACCAATATCTCCCATGCCAGCCACACAATTCCAGAGCTCCTATGACAGTTTCACATTGGAGACTATGCCTAATAAATCTACCCAACAGCTTCATGCTAAATCTCATCCAGGACTAATCATTTCTGTCAGACAAGCTGACTTTTCTCTCTGGTTCAGCTATATACTTCTGTAACAGTGCTGAACACACCTGATTTCTGAACTTTGGCTTTGTTTAAACACAATGATTTTTGGTACAGTATGACTGCAGACAAAAAAAATAATCCAGCAAAAATAAGAGGTGAAATGTTCAACGAAGAGAATATATTATATTGTTTATCTTTCAGAGAAACTAAGCAGTACTGATGGCCCTGTAGGAAAGAGAGAAGTCTGAGGTTCAGTAATTCCTTGTTTCTACTAAATAATCTGACATTTTCAGTGTGACCCTGTTGGAGGCAGCAAAAACACAGATGTCTGAAGGCAGATGAGGAGTGGTTCAAGCAGCGCGTTCACACTTCAAGGAGCTCTCAGAGCTGTCCTACACCTTGCACACAAATGGGAAAATGGCTGGAATGATAACGTGTGCTACTTGCCGGGTTGCTGCTGGGAGAGGTATCTTCAAGGACAAGACAATAATGAAATAACTCTCTTAAGCCCCCTGAATCATCACTATTGTCTGCCTTCTCATTTGCCAGGGGTTTCACACTTGCTTGGGAAAATTCAGATTCTGTCATCTTCCCTGATCACAGTATCAGGCATGATTTACCAAAGAAGCTGAATTTCCTCTGAATGCCTCCTTACTTTAGTGTCTAATCAGTACCAGGGAAAAAAAAACCAACCCAAACCAAAACACATAAATAGCTATGTTTCTTCCCATTTTGTAGATGAAATGCAATCTTGGTTTCATGCATCACTCGCACACCTTTGTGTAAATACATAAAATGCACACATGGGCATGCTCCCTGGAAACAAATGATCACTTTACATAAAAGTACAGAAATGCTATTTTTTCACCCAGGAGCCAACTGCAAGTATTTTTAAATAGGATAACTTGTTCAACAGTTGTGCTGAAGGGTCCTTATGGATCCAGATCAGGACCCTGCTGTATTACAGCATCCTACACAACAGTCCCTCACTCAGAGACCTGACTCATAGCAAACAGCCCAGAGAAGTCTGAAAGGGCAATAAACAAAAGGGCCACTTCCATTTCACAGCGTTTGTAGACAAAGGCAGAGTTGCCTTTGGATAAAATTTCTAATTTCAGCTGTCTGTATCTCATTCTCCAAGATTTTGATGCCAGTGGAGCAGGGATGGCTGAGAGCAATGTATGCTCCTTAGATGCTGCAGCTCATTTTTGGTTTGTGCAGTTTCCTTTCTGTCTGTGTTGAAACAAAGGGCTGTGGACTAGAAATGTACTCCATTTAGCAGCTGTTTTAGCATGAAGCTTTGGCAGGAGACAGGCTAAGGCAGCAGCATTTCAGTCTTCATGGTTAAAATAGACTGCAATTGTTAGCTGGGGTCTGGAGATGAGACTCTCTCTCCAAAGCCCCAGTCACTGAACATCCCTCCTTAGCTTTTTCTGTTGTTGTTGGCTATTCGTCAGTGCAAATGATCATAGGCAACCTGACTTCCAGAGCCATTTTTCATTTAGAAGGAAAACCTCAAGCGGTGGACTGTCATAAACCAGGTTTTGTTAACATTCACTTACCTTCAGAGGTAAGAGCCTTCCCAGCAAAAGCAGCAGAGATGGTGAGTGCCTACCAAACACACCTGCATTAGCCTAAACTAGCAACTTATTTAATTGCATTTTCTCTATTTTCATTAGACAGAAACTACAAAAATATTTGCTTTAACAAAAAACCAACTTCATGCAAAACACTGCAGCAAAAGAATAAGAAAAAATAGGAAAAACATATTAAAGTCACTTGGAGTAGCAGTAGCAGTTAGCATGGTAGCCTCTTATTAAGGAAAGAAGAAAAAGCGACATGCTGCACACATACCTATTCTTTACATTAGTGTGTGTCCTCATGTCAGACCTTGAATTGTCTGATGAATGTCTTTGGTTTATAAACATATCTCATTTCTTTTTTTCCCTGCTCTTTCACTCCAGGCCTCTAAAAGCTATAGGACCAAAGACAATTGCCTCTCATGGCTTTACTTCATTCTTGAGAATATAGATTAGAAGCAGGAAGCCAAGGAGACCTTGGGATGATTTTAATTGCCTGCAGTTCCTTTTGGAAAAGAGGAGAATAGATATGCAAGGTCCTCGATGAAAGACAGATGGATGACAAAAGTCTACCCTATTGTAAGCTTCCACAGCAGGAACAGGCCTGTGTCAACACTCCTTTGAGCACACACACTATCCTACCGTCTCCTCATAAAGACAGACAATCTAAGAAGCTACCACAGCTGGACAGCAAGTTTTTGGGATGAGACTATGATATGCATGCAGATAATTAATGAAATGAATTGAAACCGGACAATGAGAAAAGAAGGGAGGAAAAAAGGCAAAGTCCCCAAATGATTCATTTCCCTGGCTCAGCAACCATGCTTGCACTCCTACATTAATGCACCTCCGGCTTGGCCAGGAGGGATTTTTTCTATGTCATAAGACATCTACACTTTGCCTTGTGCTATGTCTGCTAGAACTTGTTTCTTATTATTATCTAGATTTGCACCTCACTGACAACCAGAACGATGTCACAGACTCCTTTCATATGAATGACAGGAAGAAGTCAGAGCTAACAGGCTGTCTTCCAGAGGGAACCATGGTCTCTCATTTTAATCTGTCATCGTCTTATGCAACTGACCTCCCCTTCCTTGTCCTAAAGTTTACAAAGATCTGTAAAGCCCCATTCCCCTGGGGTCTGGTTAACCCCTTACATTGTTTGCATTAGATTGGTTGCTTACTTATATCTGTCTTTGTGGATCTGTTCCATCTTTATGTGCTGCTGAGGAATAGGAGCTGCCCACTCAAGAAGGACAGAGAGGAAACCAGAGTTGTTGAGACTTCAGTTCAACAGGCTGGCACACATGCCATTCAAGAGCTGTAACTCTTCTCTGCCAAAATTGTCACTGCTGCTAACATAAAAAAACATTTCCTTTGAGGGAAGTTTTAGGTAAAAAAGCAAAGTGTAGAGATCAGTATCTTTGTGACACCATGACTTTTGAAATTCAGTTGCACCCTCAGTTGAAGGGCTGGTGGTTCAGTAGGTACTTGCTCAAGTTTGCTCAGTGGTGCTTGTCTAAACCAAGGGTATTGCTTCTCCTTTGGATGCTGCTTCACCAAGCACATGAGGTCAATTGGCTGTCTCCTCTTGTGGATTGCCAAGGAAAAGAAATTACTCATTGTTTGATTTATAATTAAAAACATTTTATAAATTCATGAAAGAGCAAACAGTCTCACTGTTCTAAGAATCAGTAGTTATATGGTGTCATGTTTAAGTTCTTAAAGAAAGGAGGACACCAACAAAGATATTTGACAGCTCCAAAAAAAGGAACAGGGAAAGTAAGTTATATAGGGACACTAATGGTTTTACAGGAGACATTTCAGCCTCCCAAAATCTTTGCAATTCTTTAATGAGATTTTTGGTCTGCTCCCAGTGGATCAGCATTGAGAACATACCCAAGTGGTGCTTCATCACAGCAAGCAGCAGAAATAGGAGGCACATGGCAATAGGCTGAGAGACAATATAATTTTGCTCAGAAAAAGGACAAAAATTCTACAAAGAAATTGTATTCAAACTACTTACAGGAAAAGAGAAACAAACCCATAGATATCCACAGGGAGCAATTTGTATCCTATTTGTCTGCTTTTGATGCAACTTGAACATAACAGCCAGTGTACTGAATCTACACTTTCCAAACGGGGACTAGGGCAGGACAGTTGTGCCCTATAATTTGATTAATGCACAGCCAGAAAGCAGCAAGCTGGACTTTTGTTTTTATTAACACCTTAAGTCAGCTCAAACTTCTGTAGCTTCAGTACACTCTTAGCACTACTGGATCCTTCAGAGTCATGCAGATCAATTTTTATGATCCAGTACTTATGAACCCAGACCCTGGTCCCTGAATGTGTCACTGCCTAAGAGCTGCCAACAGGGACACTGAAAGAACTGGACCCTACCCCAGCACTCGAAGTGGCTGACACAGCTTTGCACTCTCCTGTACACTGTGATCCAAGCTATGGAAACCAGCTTCAACCTCAGTGGACAATGCACCAGTAGCATGGATGATTAATAATAGTTCATAATAGGAAGAAGACAGTGTCGCCTAAGAATTACAAAACACTAAACTGAGGCTGGACCAGGAGAAACTGAGAGGAAGTGATTCATTTTCCCAGGGAACACAGGCTTATGAAAAACCTCTAGACATCACAGGACTGGGAACGCTGACTTCCCAACAGTGCTACAGAACATCATTATATGATGAAGTGTCCAAATAGTGACAGGAGGGATGAAATGTCAACTGCTCTGCACACAGAAAGAAGCCTCAGGTGGGCTTGCTAAGGAGCTGTTAAAAGTTTTTGGTAGACACCTTACAGGGAAACATGAAAGCAGGCTGGAACTGGATTTGCACTGCTGGTGTTCACTGTCGAAGGGGATCAGAGGGGACAAAAGTCACCAAAAGCTCACATTTCTGTTTTTAATACTGGTATTTTTTTCATTTTTTTTTTTTATTGTTTCTGTAAGTTAAATAGATGTTCCAGGTAAAGCTTTGCAGACAATATGGGTGCTAGAGCCTTTCGTATTAAGATTGGCTACCACCTTTTCAAGGTATTTACAAAATATCACTGAACAGTCTGACCTCTCACCTCTTTCCTATTTGTGTTCTGTGAACCACTACATGTATTGTAATGCAAACTGTACAATACATCTGTACTTGATTCATTCTGTATTGTCGCCACGTCTCACAAGAAACATGATTTCAGAGCCAGTGAAAGCCATCATTCCTCCCATGCAACTGGTGCAGGAGTGTTTTTAGTCATTTGTATTGGAGCTGCAACAGGACAAGGACCACTGCTGCATTTAACAGTGTGAAACATCTTTTGTGCCGCTCACAAAGGCAGAATGATCCTGTAAGGGCCAGCTCCCAGCACAACACGAAAGCCTTTAGTTCGTACCACAGATGTAAAAATTCAAAAGTAAAGATGAGAGACCGGAACGGTCCCCAAGGCCCCCAGCTGCACCTGTGCTCTGCCCATTCCCTCCGTGGCTGTTTCTGCTCGCAGCACCATGGGGCATTTCACCAGGCTGCCCATGTCAGGCTGCTTCCAATTCCCTCTCGCTGCCTGACACACGTGACCTGCGAGAAGGAGCTGACAAGCAGTCAGTTCATTGCCTCGTTAAAGACGGACACATTCACTGCCATTCAAGCTTGATTTTTCATAAAACATGGATGTGCTGTTCTAAATGTTGCACTCCGCATCTTGGAATGATGTCTTTGATCAGGCACACTGGGGCCAGCAGAAAAATGAATTATTACACAAGACACTGTCTATGTCCATTTCTACAGTTTGAGAGAAAGATGCAGGCACTTAACTAGCTGACTGCTTGACACTGTTGTTTCTGTAATATCCAGGACCCTGCAAGATTTCTAGAACAGAGATGTGACCAAACTTCTTCCGAAACAAATGTCAGCCTACTTGATTCATCAAAATGGTGCAAGTGACAGTGTATGATATGATGCTGTGCCTGCAGTGGGTTAGAAGTCATGGTTTATGGTAAACAAAGACCCACTACAGACAGGTTGTACTTAAAAATGGCAACAGAAGCATGACTTGAGAACATTTCTTTGAGTTGTTGATTTTTATCTCAAAATTGTTTTAATTTGAAAGTGCTTTGCCTAGAAACGTGATTGTTTGCTAAATCATAAATATTTGGGTTTCTTCCCAGGAACAATCCCCTGACTTCCTCAGATCAGAAAATTATTTAGGCTGCATTTGGCTTATACTCAGATGCCTCTTTTTATAAAATTGAACAACTACAAATTATATCATAGCAATTAGAAATACATCCCTTAACAAATGAAGAGCTGAGAAATTTTGTGATGTAATCTGATAACTAGACAGAGAGGAAATTACAGAAAGAGGGAAAAGGAAGATTAAAAAAAACCCTCACATAATTAAGACACTGAGATGAATCCCTAGAGCACACTTAGCACTCACCAAAACCATGTCATGCACATGATGCACTGGCTCATCACATGTCCATTTCCCTAGAAGGAACTGAGTAGTAATCGATCATGTATTCATGTGTTTTCACAAGGTCTCAAAGGGTGTTCTCATTAGAAAGATTGCTGTAAACCTGTCGTTTAATTGCTGCCAGGTAGATTCCTACCTGCTGGCACACTCCTCTCACCTGCTTCACAAAACATCTCCTCAGCCAAATTGCTTCCTCTCCCCTCAAGCTCTCAAAGTGCCACACCAAGTGTGGCCAAACCATACTCTTTAGCACAAGTGTGCAATGTTTCCTACTACATATGTGTAAAACTGAGATCTGCAGGGACACAGGGCAACTCCATTCACTTTTCACTCATTCTGGGATGAAATGAAGAAACCAGGATGCAAAGACTCCCTCTGAACCATCCAAGCTCTGTTTCTATCCATCACAGGTAAATACATTCTGTCTAGACTAAGCTCCATCTTGAACTAATCATATTTTCACCTTTGTTTTTCATCAGGAACAAAATTGTGCTGTGCCAAATTCTCTAAGTGGAAATCTGTTTCAGAGCCTCACTTTTCCTATAGTTAAAAACCTTTTTCTAATTGCAGCCTGAATGTATTTCTCAATAATTTGTGCCCTGCTGTTCTTGTGCCAAGACTGTCTGTTACCTTAAATTATTCTTTCCAACACACAGGGCAAACCCCTTGCCCCTTTGCCATCATTTTACTATGTGACACAAATCTTTCCCTCCCTTTTTATTACCTTTTCCTTAAAGCAAACCATCAGCAATCACACTTTCATCTTTTTTGAATGTGAGTGACCAGAACTGTGCTCTTGATTCCAAGTACACAACAGCTGTAATGCCCCTCTGCATCAACTGTACTGAGAGGATTGCATTTGCCCTGCCCAAGCTGCATCACATTGGCATCTTTTGCTGCAAAATACGGTACAGGTTTTCAAAAAACATATTGCACAAATTAACCCAATCCTTTTCTGCAATAAAATAATTGAATTTCTAGACAAAACAAATGCTGCTAGTCTTATCTGGACCAAGCCACAGACACTGGTGCCTCACTCCTCTCTAAGTTATGAGCCCACTTTCCAGCAAAGTGGATTATGTTTAATCCTTAGGTGAATAACCTTGTACTTGGTACCATGCCATTTTACAACATTTCTACTGCATAATCTTCAAGGTCATCCAATTCTTCTTGCACAGTATCTTGATCTTCCTTTTATAGATGTGTCTCACAACTTCATGTCAGTAACAGAAAGCTATTTCATTAACTCTCTCTACTTTCTGAGCCAAAGTCACTAATAAAAATATTAAGCAAGATTGGTCCCCAAACCATTCCCTGATAAAGTCTCAATAACCTCTCTCCAACCTTCTTTCTTTTCACAGTATCACTTCCTGGCATCTCCTTGTTACCCGTACACTTCTACTACTTTCTAATCCCCATCTTCTCCAATTTATTCAACTCCCTGTGAATTGTGGCTTCAAATAATTTCTGTTTATTGCATTTCTTTGCCAGGATGATCAGTTATTTCATTACTTAAAGGTATAATATAAATTTGGCACAATCTCTGAAAACCCTACATTGTATTTATTTGGTCGCTTGCCGAGGTGAACAGCTCTGGTACAGGCACATCCTGCAGTGGAGCAGGGAATTGCAGTGAACAGGGCACTGCAATTGAGCCAGGGGAGGCACAGAGAACACCAGCACCAGCTGGGAGCTGGCAGCTCCCTGGGGAGTGGCTGCAGAGGTGTAGGTGAGATTGGAGGGACAGTGGATGCCTCTGGTGCCACATTAAGTGATCCTGGGGACTGCTGCCGAACAGAGCAGGCAAAGAGGGTGTGGCACTGCAGTTCATGGGAAGGGTGCACAGGATGGCTGCCTCTCCACAGGAGGCCATCATTCCACTGGTCCAGTGGGACAATCAAAGGGCACACCCCTCAGCAACTGGTCAGTCCTTGTGGGTCCTTTCCAAATCAGGATAATCTTCAGGTTTTTTCCTACTTTGCGTTCATTCTTGGTCACTCTCTTCCCAGATTGGTCTATAGTCCTGAATATGAACTGAGATTAGATTAGTATGTCTGCCTACCTCTGAGATTTCCTGTTGTTTAGTCAAATGGTGTAAATTCAGATTTCACATGTTTATTTTAAAAACCCACAAAATTCTTACTTTGACATAAGGACTTCATGTACAAATTTTAGCAGAATTCTGGGAAAGATATAACCAACCCCTCAGGCACGTCCACTGAAGTCTCAAAATTTTGCACCACCTAGAATAAAGTAGTTATCTCTCCTTCATACCTCAGAGCTACTGTCACCTTCCCTTTGTCTATCCCCAGCATAGAACAAGGGTGGGAAAGTATTGGCTTGATCAGGTCCAACCAAATCATCTTTCCTGAACAGAAAGGAAAAGCAGTTTCTTATTTTGGAGCTTCACCAATGTTAGATTAAATTGTAATCCACTCTTATTGCCCAGTGCATCTCCCCCCATCCCCCCACTCTTTCCTCGCTTTGTAATTATTTGATTGCAACATATTTTTTCTATTTGCTTTATTTGCCTTTGCTTTCAGTCCAGCTCAAGCTGGCTTTTGACAGTTCTTACTCTCTCTCTGGGGAGTCATGTGAAATTTTCCTCTTAGTTTTAAGGTTTTGTGCTTATTTAAGCTACTTCATTAATTTAGACCTAGGGCCTAAAAATTCTATTTCTGTTTTTTAGAACCTTTTAATGTCAAAAGTGGGAATCACCCTTAGGATAAGAGTAATGTTAAGGCTGAGGTTGTCCAACAATTACGTTCATTGTAGTTTAAACATCCATCCAGAATAAGAATTTTCTAACTTAAATGACCTGAAGACTGAGAGGAACAGGCGAAACTCCCAGAACAAATCTCATTCATGTTACTTCACTCCTCATTAGGTACCACATTCTGATAGTGTTTCAGTCTTTGAGGTTGAACAGTTGATTGTCCCCATAATTAGTTCTTCCATTTCCTCTCAGTGATGAAGGGGGAGCTCCATGATTATGTCTTAAGTAAGTAGTACATGCACTCACATTGAAAATGGGAATGTCTCTCAGAGATCCCACATAATGAACAACAATAATAAAAGATGGCAAGGATCAGGAACACATTTTCCTAATAAATACACATTGGAAGAGGTAGGAAGACCAGAAGACAAAAGCTTACAGTTATTACTTGCTCACTAGCTCTGCTTAAATGTTTGGGAGCTCACACCCATTACCCTGACTCATTAGCAATTTCCCTTCCAGATACACTGGACAAAAGGGACAAAGAGGTATTTATGTCCAAGAGAATCCCTGTTCACAGAGGGCTTCTGACACCTCATTGCACTAGTGTGATGATACCTCCATTGAGCCAGGGAGCCTGGGACAGGCCCTATGACTGCTCTGAGGGGCTCCCATGCAAACCTGAGATCTGGCACCTCTACATCCCTTCCAATGGGCAACAGCTCCAAGGGTAGAGTTAAACTGTCTCCTTGTGGTGTCCCAGGCTCTCAGCCTGCTCTTCTTCAGGCTCCTCTGGAACAGTGAATTCAGTGGAGATTATTTTGCAATGGCAAATGTCTCTTCTGACAACTCACTTTGTAGAGTAAGAAGGGCAGAAAAACTGAGGAGTACTTTTTTCTACTATTAAGTGTCCAAGAAGTGTATTTAAGAAATGAGGAAAGTGGGTAGCATTTATATCTAAATGAAGGATAGAATTCCCCCTCTCATATGCCCTCAGAAGAGTAGGGAAAATGTGCCACAGAGACATCTGGATGTTTTTCAGGACTTGAGTGCTTTCCATGTGGGACCATAAATAAAAAAGTAGAACTGCAAAATTTTTCCATTTTTAGATGACACAATAAAATTACCTACCCCCAGAGCTATTAGATGGAACAGAAAAAGCTATGGCTTCATTTTTAATAATTATTGATCAAAATTGAGCTGTTGTCCTGGTTTCAAAGACAGGTATTTGCTAAAGAAGGCGGAAGCCCCCTTTCAGAATACGAAAATGCAACCCCCTTCCCTCCGAATTGGTAAAATTTTGAAATCAAGAGGCTTTCAGGCAATGGTATGAGAAAAGAGGAATAACAGTNGATGTCCAGAAGTGAAGAAGAAGTGTTTCCCAGCTTTGCGCAGCCCCTTTTAACCAGTCCCATTCCCCCAGTATCTCCGCCCCCCTCTGAGGGGAAAAGTCAGATACCAGGGAATCTTAGATAAGGGCTAGCTAGCCACACCCATCTCAGACCCAACTCTTTGTTTTCCTTGATCACCACTCATTATCACTTCCTAGCAACTAATCACCCACCCATTATGACTCCCAGCAACTAATTACCCACCCATTATCAACAAGAATGGGGAAAAATTCTAAAAAAAAGTATCCCAAACCCTGACAGCTGTATTTAAATGTGACAGTAGCTAGGACAGAAAGGGTAGCATGCCTGCAGATCAGCCAAATAGAGCAAAACAAATGGCACATCCAACAGGAAGTACTGACACATGTGCAGGCACAAAGCTGAGATACAGCAAGCTAACCCAGGCCTCATCCTGTTGCCCATGTGTCCACCAGAGCCCTGCAAAAGTGTTCCAGCAGACAGCTAGTCAGCATGTCCGCTTGCAGGAACCAGCTATGCTTCTCACAAGACATATGCACTCCAACATAGCTGGAAAAAGCAGCTGACAGCAAAACTCTGGCAAGCGTCTACTGTCATACTGGCCAAATCCAAATATTTGTCCAAAAACCCAAACAAAGCAAACCAAAACTCCCACTGTGGTCAAGTGGACTCTTGTATAAACATGGCTAACCAAGGTCTTTCAAACAGTGACTATTCTCCTCTTAGACCTCTGACTCATTTCTGGAAGTACTTCTACAATTAATGGTAATGAATTAGAACTAATACTGCTACTAAGATTGATGTTTCAGAAGCTGCCTGGGCAATATGGATGCCCTTACCCTTCTATTTTTAATGGGAACTGAGCATCCTGATGTCTTAAAATGCTTCTCTGCTCCCACACAGCACATAAACCCCCTTCCTTGATGATATGCCATAACTCAGTGGCACAATCCTGGCATTTGCTCCCTCTGAAGTGAAAAGGTTTCTCCAGGCCTGCACCAGGCAGAGAGGACTGGAGTGGGAACTGCCATTCCCAAGAAGCTGGAGCAGAACAGTGTTCTTCACCACTGACAGTGGCATGTGCCCTTGCCTGCCCAACACAAACGTGCTCAAGCCAGAGAATGTTTAATGAGCCATTCTGCCAGATAATACAAAGGTTTTATACTAGATAAAAGAAAGGGTAATTGCACCTTTAAAATGAAAAATGTTCTCTCTTATATAAAAATGCATGATTTCACCAAAGAGGGTAATTTACATTTATTGTTTGAAGAGTGAGTACTATATATTTCTTGCAAAATACACATTTCTTAAAAGCTGAGAATAATTTAGAAATTGTTTAGAAAAACACCTCCCTTGAAACTACGTAGGGTATTTCAGGTTAATCTCATCTTCCTCATTTGCTCTTCATCTTCAGGGTAGACTGGCCAGCTCAGGATTCCCACACTCCATCCTCAAACCATCCCCAGTTCCAGTGGTGAAATGTCAAGTCTTTAGGCCTCTTGTAGTGCAGGTTGCTTACTTTGGCTGGCGTCATCTGAATACAGCCAGAGCAGGAATTAAAACTAAACCATGCAAAGTAACTAGAGCAGGTCTATGATCCAACATAAGATTTCAGTTCTTGGGGTTTTTTTTTTCCATACAATCCACTTCTGATTAAAACTGGACAACAAGTATATTACAGTCCACCACCAGTGGCTTGGGGACAGAGTGGATTAATCACCATAAATGTTCTTCTACACAGATTTCACAGTCTGGTACCACTAGGTCACCGAGATAGTTTGCAAGGCTTGAGCACCATTAAGTTTTGCCTCTAGGGCAAGGTGTGGCTCCTGGCAGAGGCAGCACTGATGGTTACACTGCAGTCACTGCACTTAAGAAATTGTCCTTCACCCGCGTACCACTGGCCTTGTCTTAAGAGAGAATGTAATTTCCCAGCTGTAATCTCTATAAGCGTTTCCGAGTGGCACTTTGATGCCATGCCTGTAAGTACTGATGCCAAAGAACAATTTAAATTAAGAGATAATGGGGCAAACATTGGCCTATATACTGAATTCCCTTTTTTCCTTTCAGAGTAGCAGAGTAGCACTGCACACAAAGAGAGTTCTGCATCTCAAGGAAATCATCAACAAAGAGCACCACAGTCACACTCTTACAGTAATCTCTCGAGATTCAGTGTGCCACTGATGCTACACAACTGCCTGGATGGTGAAAAATTCTAGTCTCCTTTCAAAACAAACTGATTTCCTCTCTAACTTCACATATGTTTGCACAGTTGTTTCTAAATTGAATCTGGAGTTGATTATTGGATGCTTCCAAAAAACCCCCATAAAAACTATTCAGGAAAAAAATCACCAAGGTTTATACAAGCTCCATCTGAAGGTGCAACTTACCTGAAGTTCAACTGAAGTAATTACTGGAACATGAGATAGGAAGGATGCTAGACTTTCAGTGCTGGAAATACTTGGCATTTTTTGAGAATGGTTAAAAAATGAGCCAGGACCAAGAACTATAGCAGCTTGTATGATCAATCTCCACAGCTCTGCCACTTTACACAACAGAAGGGGCATGACAAAACTAAATCAACTCCCTTCACTTCTACTAAACCAGAGAGAAAAATGTCCCAAAATTATAAACCTCGGATTCAGCTATGAAACAAGGTATATGGAAGTCTTGACACCAGCAATTGATTTGATTTAATATGCTAAGACTAATGAAGAAGTGACCACAGGACCTGGGCAGGTTGATCGCCCCCCTCCCAGTCTCTTCTAGCACAGACATGAAGCAGCAGGTAGTAACCATTATAAATTTCCACCTAAAAAAAGCAATAAAGGGTAGTGTACCTATAAGAGCTTATCCATAAAGATATATTTCCAAATCAACTAAGAATCTATTTCTGAAGTACAACAGCTATTTTGCTTTCACTCCCCATCTGCACACTCCCCTTTCACATTAAGAATTCCTCCTTGCAGTTCAGCATCTGAAGCGATTATGCCTAAACCACACGACAGCCTTCTTGGTGTGGAAAAAGTGTTGATCACAGCAGGGGCAGACTGGTGGTTTCAAGCCCACGACTCCCAGCTAGCTGTCTGAACCAATAAACCTGAGAAGAAGTCTTTCTCCTGCATCAAAAATATGAGTAGAAATGGACCTACTGGGTCGCCCTAGAAATTGCTGTCATGTACACGCATATAAACGCAGGGGTCAAATTATCTCTTTCAAGGTGATGCAGAGATTTCATTACTCTGAAAATGATAGAATCCAGTAGAGGTGAATCCTTATTAGATGGAGTGGTCAAGTGAAACGCATTGTTTTATTCATGATGAGATCGTGACTGCATTATCAAAAATGCCTATGGGCTTCTACTCAGCATTTTCTCTACCCGTGCTGCTCTGGTTTAAACTGGGTCTCCTGTTCCTTTGTTTCTCAGCCTTTCCCTTTTTCAGCCCCTGCAAATGAAGCCAGCCAGTTGGATACCCGAGTGCTCAATTTGATGACTCAGTGCTCAGGACACAGACCTGAATCATGCAGTCCTGGTGTGCAGTCAGACATTTTGCAGCCAGCTGGGTCTGATATAGTAAAATGGCACCAGACTTACTTACCAAGACATGGGGAAAGAACAGAGGAGACTGGAAATCTAGGACAGAAATCTGGGGATTTGGCCTTCAACATTCCAATCTTTCCTGTAGCTTGCTGGAAAGGCCCAATCCCCAGATTCATTCATCAATGACCCTCAGCTGATCATGTAGTTCCTCAATACCACTGTTTTCCCAGCTGACTCACAACAATGTTGGGAAACTTGAGTAACTTATGTTCCCAGTGATACACAAAATAGCTCTGGTGGGTTTTCAGAACCACCTAAAATGCTCAGACCTTCAAAAATCTAAGAGAGCATCAGGAAATTATGTGAGTGTATGGTATGTAAAACTTCGCATGTTTTTCTTTGCAGTGTGACGACCTGGTGGAGCTTGGGTTAAGTAGGAGAGCTATGGAGTCATTTAAATACCTCCCTTTGTCCCTCTTCACTCTGCACAACCCCTCTGGTCCCCACGGTGCTTCTCCCCTCCTGTACCCTCCCCACACACTCTGCAATTCACATTAGCACTTGGAAGCTCAGTGCTGTTTGAACTCCAAACATCTGCCACCAAATTATTTCTCTCTCCCAGTTCACTGAGCAGACATTCTGCATCACTGAACTACAGAGTTTATCCACTGACAACAGGCTGATCATGGCAGCGCCAACCTTTCACAGCTAAAGTGTACTTATGTGAGGGGAAGCACCCAGGGCATTCTGCGAATAAAGAAAGAGGATGGTTCTTCTGATAAATACAGAGAGTTCCTTCCCTTCCCCAGCTCCAAAAGACCCTCAAAGCAGGTATCTGATACAGTAAGTGGTCCATTAAATTGAGCCAGCCGCTAAATGACAGCGAAATGCCTTTGGCAGGAACAGATGTGCCCGTTGTGTACACAACAAATTGATTAAGGTCCTTGCTGTCACAAGGAAGAGTCAATCAATCCAGAAGGGCTGGTTGCTAATTTCTAGCCAGGAGGAAGCTTCCCTGCTGCGCATGCTGCGCAGGGGATTATGCAAGCCTGAATCTACAGGCATGCTTTGCCTTTGCTCATTGGCAGAACAATGAGTGTACGGATACTGCTTTTACGTGTCCCTTTACTGATTTAAATTAGGGGAGAAAATAATCTAAAGTGCTCATGACATCTACATGAATGCAAAATGAATTCATCATGATTGGCGTTATTACAATAAACAGCAAATCCCTACATAATGGCAGGACGTTTAAGAAGTAATATGCTACTGGATCCCTTGTCTATAAAAGTGATAATAAGGAAATGGCTACATCACATATATTTAAGAGGAACTCAGCTACTGGCAAGCTGCTGCTTCAAAGACTCAAAAGAGAAATGCAAATCCTTGTGTATTTTAGCACCTCAGCTGCACAATTATTGTTGCTCTGTACTTAATGGATCTTTTTCCATCTCTGAATCTGAGCCATGTAGACCACTTTACAGTGCTGAAATGTTCCCTATAGAATACTTGCTACTGTTGTATCCAATCTAATTTTCAGACATCTAAAAAGAGAGGCTTTCAACCATTCCCTTGGAAAATTTTATGCAGCCTCCGAAAAGTTAAGGGTTGGAACAGGCGCCTGTAACTCAACCCAAATCTCATTTCTTTGTTCATCTACAATCAGAATTAGAAGATACCTAAGGCACACAAGTTTTATTTCTACTGTTACATCAAACCATCCGGCAAAGACCAAATTCATCTCACTGAAGGCAAAGGATTGGTTACTATGAAGCTCACCTAAGTTAAAAAATGTGAAGAGAGTGTACAAGGCTGCATGTACAGTCCAGTAAGGCCAGAAATATTTCCTGGGACAGATATTCAGACTTCCCATGCAAATGCCATATCTATTACAGTCAGCAATGGCTGTAACCAAATCACACCACCAGCAGAAGTTGTGTCAGCATTTGGCAATTCCTTTTCTCCATATCCCTATGATGGAAGACTAAAAGCATTTCATGTAGTTAGCTATTCATCACAACAACTCAGGGCAAAAATACCCAATGGGAAGCAGAGCACCTCGGAATTGTTGAAGTAAATGAGTGCAGCACTACTGAAAAACAGGTGTTGTACTGCTTGGTGCCACCAGTGCCTTCAGCACATAATGGAAATCAGAAGCTCTGTGGCTCTCCCCATAGAGGACATGAAGTCAGCTCTCCTGTGAGCCTCTTTGGGTTTATTGAATACCCATGATCCACAGTAAAACATCTGTTTTTCTTACTCCTCTTATGTTGTCGCTTACCTTCTCCCTGTGATACAAAACTCCTTTTTTAAACACAGACAGGCCACAGCAGGGTGGTTGAGTTACATTATAAGCTTGCCCTGTAAACTGAAAAAGATCTAGAAACTCTACTTTTTGCACTGGAAATGAGAAGAACTATTTGCTGGCGCTGTCTTAAGATGATGCTCCTGAGAATGCTTTAACAGCAAAAGCATTTATAACCTTGGCAATTTTATTAAAAAAATTAAAAGCTCAGATGCTAGGAACAAATAGGTTTGAGCTCTCATACACAAAAGCAGTCTTTGTCATCAAGTGGCATTAAGTTTCTGTGAAAGCTAGTGGTGTTCATGTTTTATGCTGCTTTTGGCAATAGGTGAAAAGAAGAATTTGTTCCTATGTGCTTTTAAAATGTGACTCCTTTTGCAATCAATTTCACAAGAATTTGATAAGCTGGCTTGAAAACACCTCATATTTATTAGAGGGTGCTAGTACAAAAAAGGCTCTCATTCAGCAGCTCTGTTTTTGTGCTTTCACTTTGCTTCAACATAAGTATTTTTGTAGAAAATTGTCACATTCTACCCAAGCTGTATATCAGGCCCTAAAAGACACTGTTGTATATTTCTAAAAAGGGAACTAGAAAGCAACCAAGAAATTAATTTATAGGCTGTGGACTGGCTGCTATTGCTCAATAATATACAAAATTACTGCTATAGTGAATTCGCAAGAAGGGTATCCTGCTTCGCATTTTTTCTGCTGGCTTCCAAACCCAGTACAAAAGAAAATAACAAGCCACACAGTTCTCTCAGCATGTTCTGAAATACAGCCATGAAGCTGCCCTGGTCCATTTCGGAAGATCCAAGTCAGTAGGAAGACCCTGAGCCCAGCTTTTCACTACACGTTTCCAGAAATGGCCCAAGTCCCCAGCTAAGCCCAAACTGTGGGGCTTCCACGCTGAGATATATTTCTCCTGTTGTCTGTGCCCAGCTTTTGGATGCAACAGGAGAATCATAAAATTCTTGGCTTTTGGTCAGACCATCTTTGCAAGACACAATTTTCCCTCTTTCAGAGACCAGCTCCACTACTGAGGCAAATAAATTGCAGGCAAGAGAGGTTCCTTCCTAAGTGCAACAAAAAAAATGCACAGTGCCAGACTTCACCACAGACAGGCACCAAGAGTAGTGAGTGTATCACACTAAAACTGCAAAGATTACAGTGTCAAACTGCTGAAAAGGAAGTTACCAGAAACTTCTAAAAAGAAGAAAAAGTCAACTTGGAAATCCTACCAGATATTGAGGCTGGATGCCAAATTATGATAGTCTGAAAAGTTCTGTCTTTCAAACACAAGAATATTCTACAATGTTACAACCCAACTACAACAGCAGCAGAGTACACATTTTGCACTTTCCCCCCCCGTATCTGTTTCACTGTGACAGTAAAACAAACCAGTGGGGAAAAAAATCTAAACACTAAACATGTATCCTTCCAGTAACAGCCTTCCCTCTGCTTTGTTGCATACAAACAGACAGTAGGACACTGACAGGAGAACATTCAATGATACACGAGACAGATAATAAAAGTACTGCCTCCAAAGAGCTTGACAGACAAAACAGCGATACTGTGAAAGCCACAAAAAGGGTTAAACCCAAAGGAGACCAGGGTGATGTGGCTGCTAGTGTAACTCACAGAGGACCCTGAGAATAGAAGGCAGTCAGGCAGTCTGGCACATCACTTGTCTTATGAGACTGTTCACCCCTTCCCATCCTGCACTACCGATCAAACACTCTTCTGGTTCTGACCAGGCTAGAAAGCATTTGAAAAGGTATCTCAAATGCAGTGTCCCATGCAGAGATCTTGCTAGATAGGCATGTTTTGGCTGAACAAATGTCCAGTGCAACAGCACCAGGTAAAATTCCCAACCTTGTCTTCTGAGAACATCAAGAGGGATTATCTGACCATCCTTTCTAACATTAACACATGGTAACTCACTGAGATCATGCTATTCACCTTTACTCTTCTTATGACTGCAATCCAGCGGAGCATTTACACTCTCTTGATTCTAAAGAAGCACTGCCTAATAAATAGCAGTGGAGTTAGTTTGCCAAATAACGCTCCAGTATTCGAGCAGATGATGAAACAACGTATACAGCTTTCAGGGAGAGAAACATGTTCAGTGCTTTTGTTTACTTACCAAAGGGTAGCGTTATCTTTGCTGATACTGACCGACCTGGTTTACCTACACTGAAAATGCAATTGCATTTGGCAAGTGAGACTTCTGTAAAAACAGACATAACAGTAATATTTTAGGAGGAAGAAAATGAGAGCCTCTGAAATTTGTAACTGAGGTTTAGGAGCTGTACTTGCTATCAATTCCTTCCACTCTCACCAATGAACCCCCTGATCATTAGTCTTTTATATTTAGTCTGTTTTAACAAAGAGAGGATGAGCAGATATGACAGCATAAATGAGACTCTGTTATGTCTTCAGCTGTCTAAAAGAAAGCAATCAAGTACTCTGTGGCCAGAAGAGCTCTTCCCATGATTTCCCTGTCCAGAAATATGAAAATCCTATTTGCAACTCCACTGAGACACAGAAGTATATTAAAAAACTTTTAAAAGAGTTGATGTTTTTCAGCTATACAACTGCTTCACTTAACTTATAACTCCTTGTGCCCTTCAAGAAAGGTGTTTCGGGGAAAAAGAGAAACTATTGCTTTCCCTTGCCCAAGAAATGTAACTGTGGCTCTAACAAGAGGACTGCAAGATCTCCTCTGCTCACCTCAGAGCTCTTCTGCCTTATCACTAACATATTTATCTGTTTAGACTGTAAGATATTTAAGTTAAACAAGATACCTTCCAAAAAGTATCTTTGGCATAGGGACAACCTTGTGTTCTAAATTTTCACCAAGTCCACCAAAGCAGTGTTCTCAGACATGCCACCCTTCCCCTGGCTCAGACCATAAATTAATAACATTTAACACACAATACCTTGCACAGAAACCTTCGGACATGACTGGCCTATGCCCCAGAAGTGAAAGCTTTATGACTGCAATGTATTGCACCACTTCTACCTATGGTTGTATAAGAACAATAAACATAATGTTACAAGTTGGTGCTAACCAGCTCATAAGCAAACTGAAACTGCATCAAAATAAACTTCCTAACTGCAGCTCACTACACTGTGCTGAGCAAACTTCCAACCTACATAAATTTGAAGTAACCTTTCCCTACCCCTATTTCTGCATATTTTCTGAAATGTAAATGAGATCTCAAGAAATTAAGAGGATAAGCAATGCTTAATTTATTTCTTTTAATCCTAAAGCAGTTAAGCACACAACCTGTATGCAAGAGATGTCTGGGTTCCCCTGGTAAACTATCAAGGTGTTTAACACCACTGTACTCTATTACAATACATCAGTGCCTTTCAGGTAAAAATCAATAGTGATATTGAAGACTCTACCATCTGACATATCTCCCTTTTTGGGGTAGAGTTAACTTGTGGTTTTGACTTTAAAAATATTTGTAGATGGTGGTAGAGCTTGCTGTGGAAAGGTTAGCACAGGACAGTATGGACTGGACTCTGTTGCTGTTTGCACACTTAGCCTGATGACAGGGATCCCTGACCCATAACTGAGATTCCCACAGACCAGCAGTGCTGACAATATATACCACCTGGTTTTCCTCTACGGCACTGGGCAGCATGTCCCATGTTTAATGCAGCAGCAGGAGGCTGCACCTCACACCCCATGCTGGAAAGGCGGAACTCTCAAACTTTCTGTGCTCTGAACGTTTGAAGAGGATGTTTACAAGTAGCACAACAGAGGCAAAATCAAAACAGATGGTGGACAGATGTGAGCAGAGTCAGGAAGGGAAAAGCTGCCTGGAAATGTTTTTAGCAGTGTCACTCTCTGGCTTACCCAAAAACACCCCACAGCCACCAGCAGGGAGTGGAAGAAGTCTTGTGCAACCAGAAAAAGCATCTGCAGCACCTACACAGTGTCCTAGAGAAGCCTGAATTTTCACACGTTGATCAAACTACAACCAAACTGACAACACCCCTTTCCATCCCTCTATATTCTCATTTCCCGCCCCTTCAGAACACAACAAGTCATACATGATGGCAGTAGCTGTAGTCCGTGACAAGGGGTACAGACCTTGCTCCATGGGAGCCGGAGCACTGCACAAACAGCCATTAATCTTAGACGACTTGTGGACAATTATTATCCACATGTTATAGACAGAGAAAGAGAAGCAGACAGGGAGGGTCATGCTTGCAGTTACAGGAGGAAGTCACTGATCTAAGGAGGATGCCAGAGGAACTACCTGCCTGCTCATCCTCAGCTGCTCTGACCTCTGCTCCAAGCTCCCTCCTGAACCCTGGGATTTCGCTGCTGATGTACAGCATCTGGACAAAGGAATTTGGGCACAGGTTATCCACTAGCTATCAGAAAATGAGCATATGTCTTTTAAATGAAATCAACTCCTGTATGCCTTCACCAGACAGGAAAAGATAATTTATTTCCTTAGGACAAAACCTTGAATATATCACCCTAGCAGCCTCCTGCATTATGACCCCCATGCTAATCTTATTAAAAGAGAGGTTACTGGGCTCTTTGTTGGTGAACAGCACATTAATAAGATCTCCTTGAAATAATCCCATCTCTAATATGCAGGGGAAATTACATTTTCCAGCGTAATTACTATGTCAGTCAAAAATCCCAACTCCTTCATTAATTGCTTTTCTCCAAATTCCAACAGCTTCTTCTCAAGCAGTAAAACTCCAAGGAAAAGGAGGCAGCAAAAAACCCAGGCAGTTCCTCTTATCAAGTAAAACCAACAACAGCTCTGGGAGGCTTTGTTTGGATGGAGTCTGTTGTTTTAACAGTGGGAGCTGCAGACATCCCAGCAGGTGGGCCAGAAGTAATTTTGTTAGGGCACGTCCACTTTCCATGTCTCCTCCCCATAACCTCTCCTGCCCAATCCATCTGGGAGGCAGTCTTTGGGGCACCACAGAGGCAGCACAGCTCACCCCCAGCAGTGGCCCATGAAGCCCAACCACACTCCCTGTGAACCATCAAGTCTCACAGAAGGGACAGGGTCTGGCCCAGCTGCACCTTGAGAGGGCCAGATGAGAAACCAGAGCAGTGAAGGGAGCACGGTAGGTGACACCCATGTCCTCCCACTCAGCCCTAAGCCAAGAACCAAGGCAATAACAGAGAGGGAGTTACCAGATAAGACACAGAGACCTGACTGAGAGAGGCTGCTTCCTAGAGAGCGTCCACCCTCAGGCCAGGGGAACAGGGAAGGTACAGGGAGGGTGAAGAGGGATGCTGCTAGGCAAAGGTGGGAGGTGAGATGCCACAGTGAGAGGACCTGGAACCTGCAGTCCTGCCACTAACTTTCATTCAGAAAGGGCATTCAGCTCCCTTCTTAAATCTCAGGCATTTCTGTTTTGTCTTGAATAAATAAATTTCAAAGGTTCCTACCTTTCCATCTGGTAAGAAAATGGAGCAGAAGATCTCCTTCAGAAAATAAACACAGACAACGGTGAACAGGAAACCTAAACCTGGCACCTTGTTTATGTAAAACACAGCCATAACTTTTCCTTCCAGTTTCAACTGCAAGAAAAGCATAATGCTTTGTCCAACAATTGTAAGACAATAAAATATTGGTCTTCCAGAGCCTCTATCAGAAAATGGGGCTTACAATTAAAGGTTTGATGCAAATGCACAAGTTAAAATTTGGACCTCAGTAAAATATTAACAGTTTTGGATCAGTAATCACTGGGCAGGTGCTTTGTGCAGGAAACCCAGGTTTCCTGCACAAAACCTGGTTATCACTGTATAACACTTCCAGACCACAGAGGGCTTCCCCCTTCCCCCCATCCCAGGGGAATTTAAGGATAACTGACAGAGCACTGCTTTAGTGCTCTGTCAGTTATCCTTAAATTCAGAAGTGTTAGTCACTTGACACATACCAGCTCCTAAGAATGGGTATTTGAAGAACAGTGCTGACACTACATATCCCAATAAGTCTGGGAAACAGTACACAAGAAAGAATACATTTCTAATAAGCACTTCCTTGCTAATGGACAAGCAAAAGTGGGAGCTCAAGAAAAAAAAATCTGAGAAAGCAGATATTTGAAGAAAGATAATAAGAAACTAAATCATGCCTTTTAAATGTCTTTTCTATGAGGGTGAAAACAGCAAACAGCCACAAGATGTTGTGTTAACAACAGAAAACTTACCCAGCAACAAAAGGTTTGCCTGCAGGGAAATCTGTGGAGTAAGGGCCCTGAGACAGTTGCCTGAGAGGAAAGGAATAAAGAGATCCCCAACCCCTGAGATCCTGGGAAAAGGGAGAGAGAAAGGAGGGGAAAGGAAAGGAATAAGCACAGAAGGGAAGGAATGTTCTGATGTGGCTTTAAAGCAGCTGTACAAAAAAGTGACATACCCAGATGTCTTCTTTGTCTGTGTCCCATGGTCTCTGGCAGCAGCCTCCGGTGAGTTTGCCATGTAAGAGCAACAACTGAAGAAGGAAAAGCAGCAAAGCCTTGGCCATTGCAAGCCCTGAGTGAGACCCTCAAGACAGACTGACCTGATCCTAGTGCTTACTATGATCACCGCAGTGCTTACAGCTGAGCAGCTGGCAGCCTTCTGGACATCTCTGCCTTGTTACCACACAAGATCCTTGTGCATCATATAAGCAACTACAACTACTTATTTCAAATCCTACATAACACCGCATAGGCTACAGGATGCTAAATAGCTCTAGTGCAACCATTCTTAGGAGACAAATTGCAGAGACAGGAGACACGCAGGTCCCTCCTGGGGGACACATAACACCAAACCTATTTTCTCCCACCTCTCTCATTTTGTAGTCCCTTTTCTAAAGTGTTGATCGTGTTGTTAGTGAGGGCACATGTGGGTGAGAGTCCAGAGGTTTCTCAGCAGCAGCCTTTAATCAAAAAAGGCTTCATGCTGAGGGAGCCTGACCCACCCATTAACTTCTCCCACAATATCCTGTTTTATTACACTACATGTGAAACACAACCCCTGGGGAGGGAAGAGGAGAAAACCCTGCACCAACAGGGTAACTAATGAACTTTCCTCTTTCCCTGGCTGCTCAGCCTCTGGGAGGCAGCTGAAAAGAGAAACTCATCTAGAAAGACAGGAATATATCCTCTGTTTGTTGAGTGAGCATGGGAGCAAGTGGCCTCCTGCAGCCACAGGAAACTGCTCGTGATCCAGTAAAACAAGTTACAGCCAAAGGACCAGGAAAGCTTTCAGCAGCGACTCATGTCACCTCCTTCCCAGATGCTGCACACATTTGGCTCTTTCTGCCCCACTAATGGGTCAGTCCCTGCAGCTCTGGGAGAGGGCAAACTTCCTTCCTTCTGCTGTTTGATATCTTGCTCTCAGCATCAACTTTGAGAGTCATCCTAAGGAGCTGCCTATGTACTCCAAGGAATGCTGCACAGTTACGGCTGGGATTTTAAAAGATACTTTCCCTAGCCCTGATACACTCAGTACCACAGAAAAGAACACCCAGGTCTCAAAAAAAAAAAAAAAGGTCAGCAAAATATTTGTCATGCAAATATGATTTATTTTTTACATGGGTGATATTTTCTTTTTAAAGACACTGCAGAGGTATTTCAGACATGGCTGTATTCAGCCAATACAAGGTCTGAAGCAGGATTTGAATACAGGAGCAAAGCTGGATGCAGACCCTTATTTTAATTTCATTTTGCAGCATATGTTTTAGATAGGACAAATTACAGCTTTCAGCTCTTTGCACACCTGAGTATAGATCCTTTGTTTGGGGAGTCAAATTCCTCCAATTCAGGGGGAATTCTCAATGTGGGACAGGAGTTATTTACAGCTTTGTATTGCCATGGCTGCATAAAAGTATTTTGAAGATGTCTTGTTTTCTGTGCATCTGATTTGTTAACTGCTTACTTAGAGATAAATCTGTGGGGATTGGGGTTTTCTCAGATGGGAAAATTAGGCATTTCAGAATGATCAGCTTAAGTTAGTGAGAAAAAATTAACTCATTGAAGACCCCATTCCAGTCTTCACCTCCTGCAACACAAAATGACATGACTTTGACAAAGATGTCACAATGTAAATTCCCAAATAAACTTAAGTGATCATAAAATGAATATGAAACTTTGTTATGAACCATATGATACCAGCAGGAGCAGAGAAAGTAGAAAACTACATGAATGTTTAATACTGGGCACAAAAGAAAAATGCATTTCTCTGACCTTGTCATTTATTTATTTTTTTGGCCTTTTCTAAAGCTGAGATCTCCCTCCACCTGCCCAGCCTGACAATTACTTCAACGATGCACAATTAACAGGAACAGCCTCCCAACCAAACCCCCACAAATCAAGAGGGTTCACTGCCAATAATTAAAACAAGTCAGACCATCATTACAGATTTCTGTCACATCCATACTGACAGGTCACCCTCTGAAAGAGCCCTTGTAAAATGCTCAGTGTTAACTATGTGCAAAGTGGGTCGAGCAACATTTTAAAACTGAAAACAACATGCTCATTAAAAAGTTGCCTTAGCATCTGTAGAGTCAATCACAATGTGTAGAGTAAGTCCACATGCCATGGCTGTTCTTGGCAAGGGGTCATCCAGACCACGCCAGAGGCTACTACATGGGGATGGATGGAGTGCTCCTGAGGTCTGCCCAGGGTTTGCTAACTGGGATGCTCTCGGGACATGGCATAAGTTGCTTCAAAGATGACATAGGCATGGCCTGAACATAGCAGACTACAAGCTGCTATTGGTTTCACAACACCGGAGCTGCTTTTGATAAACAATTAACATCAAAAAGGAAGATAGCCCACACATGCCAGAGCGACTTGCATTGAGGCATTTATTGAAACCTTTGACAGGGCTGCACATCCTGTATGTTCTGTTGTTCTACACAAGGCATCGTATTGCACTGCCTGGCTGCTCTGAACAAGATTTCAGCTCTTCACCTCGAGAACACCAACACAAACGGAATAGAGTTCTTCTCTATGAAGATAACTGACCAGCTGTGGCATCTGTAAACATCCTTCAATTATCTTTGTCTTCAGTGGACCAAGTTTGAACTGGAGCTACTGTAAAATCTCACCTCCTCAAAGACAGTACTGTACAACATAACCAAAGGTATAAGAAAAGTGCTATTTACCTGAAAAACTGGCCAAGAAACTCTCAAACCTTTGGCTTCTGCCACGGTTATCTGTAGAAATTTAGCTAAACTTCCCAGTCTCCATTTCTCCATATGTCAAATGAATGAGATATGTCTTCTGGAAAGTGCCTCGAGTCACGCACACAACATAGAGCACAGTATTGTTACTTTGGTTTTTTGTTACCTGTTGTGAATGCTGATATTCCTTCCCATTTAATTAACATGCAAAAGGTATGTCTAAGCAGCTTGTGGCATGTAGGCAAGTCCACTGAAGATGCTAGTAGAAAATAAAAACATGAAGATTTCTATTAAATCCAAACATCTTAAAGAAAAATGGTCTCATTAAATCAATACAACAAGCAATTAACAGGTCACTTTACGTGTACTGTTTTGGAGGAGAGTCTGTCAGAAGCATGCTGAAGCTTTCAGAGTGAGAGCTGTGATTACTAAGCTGTTTATTCTAAAATTGAATTACTACTTTGCTTTAATAGAAATTAAATCAAAAGAAAAATTGCCTAAATTATACAAAATGCTTTTCTCTTACATGGGAAGAGGAAAAGGACTCATCTGCCCTGTGAGAGGCCCTTACATGTCAATCCTACAGCAATGCCTCAATATCTCTTTGAATGATGAATGGCTATTTGCTCCCATATCCCATGCTTTCCTGACCTCATGCCAATGCCTATGTTTCTTCACAAGTGCACTGAAATTAAGATAATGCAACAAACGAGCAATGGACCAGTATTTGAAAAATGGGAAGAAGTGGCTAAAGTAACACTCTTGCTCTTGGGGACATAAAGTGGCTGGAGAAGCATTTTGTGTGTCTAATACACAGCAGCAGGCAAAGAATTAATGAAACAGATGCTTCAAAGCAGAAGATGTTGCTTATCTTAATTAGATATTGCTAATGTTAAAGTGAAAACAGAAGCCTGAATCTCCTGTTATGTATTCCTATGGAAGCTGGGAAGTCTTTTCATTAGTTTTTGAATTACACTGTTTTTACCTCAGCATGAGAGCAAACAGGGCTCTGTTCCAAGAATGGAAAAGTTGATCAGCTCTGCAAGAGCAGAGTGGTGTTTCTAAAGCTAGGCTATCCCTCCATGAGGACTCCTGGCGCAGGAAACACTGAAGGTCTGTATTCTAGCACCTGCAAACTGCAAAAATATTATTACTCAGGTTTCCAATTCTTTTGTGCCTTTTTTTGTATACAACTAACTGCTAAAGCAAAGTATGGCTTATATAGGAAAACTGACATGAGCATTATATGGAGCCTGGGAGCAGCAGCATTGCTTTTTGGGATGTAAAACATAGGGTAAGTACTTGCCTGTCAAATCAAGCAAATCACTTGCCTTTTCATGATCCCAGGAAGACTTTGTGCTTGGGCTGGTAGACTTTTCCACAACGTTTGCTGTAATTTACTATTTTCCTTTCAGGTTAACCAGAAGGGCAAAGCCAAGCTGAACAGAAAGAAAATTTGAGAAGAGCAGAAATAGAAAAATATTTCTTCAAAACAGGAAGCTTCCTGTTTAAACAGCCACTCTTCAAAAGTATTCTATGCAAAAACCCTTTTAAATTAGTTAAATCTCCATTTCCACCCACATCTGAAGCCATTTCTAATCAAGCTGAGACAGTAAGATGGCCAGATGGGAAGTCAATGGATAACCACTCCCCAGTGGCAAAGCTAAGCTATTAAGTAAGTACTGGTCTGTGTAAGGTGAGCAGATTGTTCTGGTTCATGATTTATTCTTCTGCTGGGATCCTGTTAACATCTCATTATTGTGAGGGAGACAGCTTTAGCTTGGCTTGGACCCCCCAAAGGCAGTTCAGGTTTGAATGCATGCCCAAAGTCAATTTTGGAAGCTATTTTAACAACAGAGATTATCCTAGATATATAAAATTGAAGTTTCTCTAAGTGGGGCTGCAAAAGCAACCCATGACCATAAAAAACAAAATTAGAGATCAATATCAGAAAAATCCAGAGAATTCCATGCAAACTTTCTACACCACTTGTTGCACCAGGGTGTTCAAGCCTCATTTTATCCTTGTTGATTTTACTCTGGTCTCTTCAACGTTCTCAGGGATGCTTAGAATAATTACTAACTGGACCCAGGAAAATAAGAATGTGGTAAGAAAGTATAGTTTCTGGCATACCACAGTACAGGAGCATTTCCAACACAGAAATGGCTAGAGGAAACCACGCTATGAGATGAGCTATTTGTTATGTTTTAGAGAGGATTGAAGAGAAATGGCAAAAGTCAACTCATTCTGAGTTAGCCATTAAGGCAGAAAAATTGTCTTTTGCATTTGCAGAGGAGCTTTTATCATGCTACAGAACAGCAGTAAAACATAAAGCCACTCCGAAGGGAGCAATATAAGATGCAGAGAAGACCATGAGCATCAAGGAAAAGCCAGTCTCAGGAAGGACTCATGCTAACAGCCATACAAACTCCTGACTTCAATGGCTGTAACTATAAAATATGGACTTTCACATAGAGTGGATCACGCAAACTAGAAGGGTGGTGCCTTCTAGTTGGTGCCTCCTCTTAGCAGAAGGAACCAAATGCTCCAACTCTTGGCCAGCACTTCCCACTTTCAGATATGCTTCAGCCTGCATAGACTGTGGCTATGCTGTGAGTGCAGAAGGAGTTACGGTGTCAAGGAAAGACTTTCCAGAATTTCCAGAGTTCTTTGCTGCGTTGGAAATAGCACATCTCCCTGTCCAATGCTGTTTCATTGTACATGTGGAGTCAGACAGCTTTTTGCAATTATTCCTTTCTCTGCTGCAAGCAGCCAGCCTCACTGACAGGTGCCATAGCCCACATAAAAAAGGTCTCATATATTTAGTTGCAAATTATTTCTAAAACCTGTTGCAAGGTCCCTAGGTGCTGCTGCCTCTGATACAAATTTTGCAGTAGTTTCAGCTATATTCTATTTTCAAGGCTTATTTTTAACTTACAGAGTGGCTCCTGACTTTTTTTATTTTTTAAAGCAAACTATATATACAGACTACAGAGAGAGGCAGAGATTTGTGTATAGTGTGCTTAGCTACAAATATATACATAGTATATGTATATAATCTCGGAGCTTCTCATTCTAGCAATTGCATGTATTGTATCTTTTAATTTTACTACATAGGATAAAGAGGCAGAGATAGAAGGAATAAACACTGACCATAATTGTCTGTAGGCAATAAAGTATTACATGGTCTGGGTCTTGAACAACGCAACCTGGCAGACAAACTACAACTACAATTCTGAATGTTATTTTTAACTCGTTCTCCCACTCAGGTTGTCTTGTCACCTCTCTCCATCTCTGAGACACACATTAAACTGCAGTCTGATAGTGTTATCAGCACCTTTGTCAACAAAATAAATTTGTCTCCCTGGGATGGTGAAATGTATGTCACAAATGAATGAGATTTCTGGAGTTCAGCAGCAATCTACAGGGAAGTGTTAATTAGAACAGACTGTGTCATAAGGAAGCTCAACAGACACAAACTAATTAGCACCAACAAGTGTAGCAGGGCTGCTCTGCGGAGGCAGCATTCCATCACTGGCTTCTAAGAAGTTAGCACTCCTTCATATTCCCTGGCTCTAGTCTCAAAATGGCATTAAAACATACGGTACCAGAGCAAGAGTCCCACAAGGATACAGCAGGAAGATCTGCTTTTGCTCCATCCCACAGTTACCTTCACCAACTCATTCTCACCATAGCATTCAACTCAGTCTATCCACAAGTCAAAGAGCTCCAAGATTTCATCCAGGCAGAAGTGAGTGGGTCCTCAGAAAGGTATGTATCCCTCCTGAGTCTCAGCTGGACTGATGGTCTACAAATGCTACAGTTTCCTTGGGGAAACCAAGAATATTGAGTGTCCATGCAGAGTTAGACTAGGCTGTTCAGTGCAGATCAGCAAGGCATTCTGAAATCTAGCAGGAATCTGGGAAAAAAAGGACTAGAAAAAGCCCTTCAGCAGGTCAGCTTATGAGCTTGCAGCTTAAGTATTGCTGATGAGCTGACATAAGTCAAGAAAAAAAGACTCCTAAATGACACATCAGATGTTCTTCAGATGAGTCCCCATTTTCCTTGGATTCAACCTTAGCAGATGGACTTGTGCACAAATAACTCTGTAAGCAGATAAGAGGATGGAGATGCTAAAAAAAAAAAAAAGGATAAAAAATAGAAAGTAGTAGGAAGCATCATACACAATGCTTATTTCTGACATTCTTGTGCTTGTTAATTTCTTCATTTCTAAGGGAAAATATTTCAGACAGAATACAGGTGATATGTAATAGTAGGAACCAATGGGTCATCATCTAGCTGGGTTGCCTTAGGTTTTATGGCTATAAAATTGAAAGTAATACTGCAAGCAGAAGAACCCATACACACAAACACCTAAGACTTCAAGAACATTATTTGCTAAATTTTCCTTTGTAATACAGCCATTTAAAACATGTTGTGTCCACCAGTTCATATTTCTCTCTGCCAGCTTCTTCTTGGTTCAAGCACACAATTCCTTTAATAAACACAACAATGTTGGAACTCTTTGGGGTCTTGTTCTCTCACCTCTTTTGGTCAAGAACTTATCTGAGGATGAGAAGGTTTCTTTCCCACCCCAGTCCAAGTGTGCTTGACAGGCATAAAAGAATGTAGTGTAAAAACTGGTTCCCAAATAATCAAAAGTCAAAGCACAGGGCCAGACTAAGCTAATGGGACCTGTGGATGCATAATGCATACTAAGAACAAACCATTTCAGCCTGCCTTTAGATGTGTTTGGGTATTTTAACATCAAGCACCTTTTGGCACAAATTGGATTAGAAGGTTTTACAATATTAAAGCTGTGACCAGCCCCTACTGGCCAATACAAGTTTCTAAGAGCTTCTCCTATCAAAACTGAATTTCAGATATCAAAGAAAGCTGGAACTGAACAGCAGGGGAAAAAAGTATTTTTGCCCACGTTTGGCATTTTGGC
>VYZT01005654.1:0-29953 GCA_013400735.1 Pomatostomus ruficeps
CACTGAATATCCTCTCATCTGCATTTAATCCCTAGTCTAGGCTACAGGCCGTCCTAAAGCATGACTTGGACAGCCTTGGTATGCAACCTCCAAACTGCGGCCCTACTTCTGAACGTTTAGAACACAAATTTTGTGCTGTGACTCTATTTACTTTGTGGCCTTTACATTTATAGGCTCTATCTCTCACTGAATACTAGCAAGACTTTGCAAATTACGTGAAAGATCCCTTACCTGGAAGTGTTATATGCAAAAATGAGAATGAAGGAGAAGGGAGGGAAACAACAAGCATCTAAAGACACCTTAGGAATTATGGATGTAGTTTGCTTGTTGTGTTTTAATAAATTAGTGGGGTATTCACTACTGGAATGAATCTAAGAATACACAATGCACTCACATAAGTGAAAGCTAATATAGGAGGAAAAAAAAGTCATGCAGTAATTTGAATTTTGAACTACCAAATTTATTTGAAAGTCTCATTTTAAGTCTTTCTGTAGATTAATCCTATGTGTGTTTTTTTGCAACAAATCAAAGTAGACGGCTTTACAATGAAATAATGTTACTTTTTAAAAATCAGCGAAATTAGACAAAGAAGCACAACTACTTTTGTACACAAGGTCAGTGATAAGTTAAGTTTAGGTTCATAAAAAAATCAGGCCACAGTCAATGCAAATTACCAACAGCTGGTCTGGGCTGCCTTGGGATTCCAGGGACAGCCAGTTTGCCAATCTGCAAGTCATCACACGTAGCTAAGATTGTCACGACAAGCTTTTAGCAGAACACTGGACAGCATGAACCTTTCCCAAGGAGTTATCTACTCAGTTTTTAATTTTCTCTTGTGCATGTAATGTTTTGTTGCTTTTCTTGATGGTGATTTAAAGAAAAAAAAAAACTTACCAGGATAGAAGGTAACTAGTTGTATATGTCAGTTATTTTTCTCAATGGTAAAGACAAGAAGATCAGGCACTCATTTCAGCCATTTTAACTCAGACTGTACTTGAAAAGAAAACTAATCACAATTGTAGAATTTTTGCTCATCCTTCACTCATAAATCAAAGCACAACAGTTCCTATAAATTCTTATTTTTGCAGAGGATCTGAAACTGGCACATTGATGTGTTTTCCAAATAGCTCTGCAAATATGTTAAGTAACTGGAATATAAAGAATGAACATATAGAAGATTCTAGTAAGAATTAGGACCTTATTGTGGTATTACACAGAGAAATAGATACTGAGAGCCTTATTAGCCCACATAGCGGACAGCAAAATATCTGAATATGGTTTTTTCCCCTTCCCAAAATGCGGTAACTTGTCCAAGAGACCTATGCAGAAAACTGGGAATTGAAACAGAACTGGCCAAGACAAAAAGCAGTGCCAGGAAGACAAGATGGTTTTCTCATCAATTTTGGCATGCCACCTTGACAAAATATGAAGAAATACCAATACAGACAAGAATCCTGAAAATCTTGGGGACTTACACTGATGGCTCTAGTGCTTGTTAACTAAACTACACACAGAGGTGTGCACACACTCACTCGCAAGGAATGATGCTGACTTGGCAATGCTTCTTTCACTTGAGATTCACGGGATAGAAATTGTTCTGTACCTGAGTCTTCCACAGAAAAATTACCGTAAGAAAGCTAATTCCCTCTCAATTAAAAACAAAAAATCAAGCCCACAACTAAGACACATTCTTTTAGTGTCCTATATTTTAATTCACCACGTAATTTTTATTTCAGGGCATGGCATTATGGCTTTTCCTTAAAATGCCAATCTGCTTTTTGATCTTTACTGCTGACATGAAATAGAAGAGCTATACATTATATAAATCTTCAGCTTTGCTTAGCTTGAAACTGGTAAAGAGAGAAAGAGAAAACAAAGCCATCTGCATAAATCCTTCCAAACCAAAAGGCATTCCCCTTACCCTAACTATCATTCATTTCTGCACATCTTGTTTGAATTATCATCTGAAGTTTTGTCTTGTTCCATCTCCAGAACAAGTCAAATAGCAGAGCATAAAGATATGGCTACATGAATAAAACCATATGATCTACTTGGTCACTGGTAACTTAAAAATAGGCTTACACAGAATAATATTATCTGGCAATTGACATGTTACTTTGATCCCTTTCTTTCTGTATCCTGTCACATGCATTCAATCCAGCAGCTACTGGAAGCACTGGCATGCACCTTCAGTGTGACAAGAACCAACAATCCAGGGGAATCGCTGCACTTCTACAAAGTTGTGATACTCAGTTCAAATGAGACAGTATCATGTTACAGGAAGGAAAAGTTAAATTTTAAGACAAAGAGGAAGAACTGTGGTACTAGGAACTATATAATGTACCAAGTCTGAACAGGTGGTACAGCAATAGTTTAACAGATTCACGGGCTCAGATGTTCCCATGCAGAAAAGCTGATCTGCAGTAGAATTCCTGAAATGGAAAAGTCTCCATTATCTCTACTCTTCTCTTTCTGAATCATGACATGAGATTTAAGACAGTGTATCTATACAAGAAAAAAAAAAGTTAGGATGGCTCTTAGTTACCCCTTTAAAAAATTTTATGTATTTTTCATTCAAAAAGCAAAATTAACGATTTTGATATCAAAAATCAGTTTTAAGGGGTTTTATATATTTATTGGTAATATGTCTCAATTAATCTATTATGTACTACCAATGATACAATTTCAAATTGGAAATATTGGGCCTGAATTAATTAGAAAGATTTGAAGTCTGATTTACTGCTTATCTGGTGAATGGTGCAGGGAATAGTTATTTTAGAGAAAGATGCTCACTGTTTCAAAATTGTTTCACCTTGCATATGCCTTCTGCAAATATATTTATTATGAAAGCAAGCAAGGGGAAACAAACATACTTCTCTCCATCCTCACAACTTTTGTTCCAAACTGTGCCCCAACAGCCATTCCAGTGATGGTACGCAGACATCAGAAGGCAAGGAGGAGAAATGCCAAGAAGAGAAGCCATGTCCCACCCCAAGCTAATCAACAGTCTTATGATTGAAACACTCTTAGGGAATCAAAGGGGAGAAAACTGAATCTTGGTCTTCCACAAATTACTCAAACAACTTAATGCTTGTGCTCACAGAGAAAAGGAAGCAACAAGACTTTCACTGCTGCTGAGAAAATGACAGAGCACTTTGATGGCTCATCCAGTCATGGGGTATGACCTCTGAGAGGCTACAGTCTTTCACTGGCTTCTTGTTCAACTACTGCTGCTGCCTTACCCCAGGACAATCTCTCAGGGCAGAACCACAGGAAAAATGCAATGTGTTGCAGTATCAGGTGGTTTGAATGCTCTGCTAAGAAACTGATGCCTAAAGATTTTTAGCTTTTTCATGTATTTGTAGCTTTGTATATTTTTAATATATAGTTGTATCATTTTTAGCACTTTCTCACCCTTTCTCACAATAGCTACCCCTTTCTAACACATTCTGGAAATTCTATTAGTCTTATTCTCAAGAAGAGAATTTTTAGCACAGACATTTTGTTTTACACCAGCACCTGAGAGACATAAGATATAGGGCAAAGAACCCCCTGGAACAACTCCAAGGGGCAAACCCAAGGGTGGATTGCTAGGGCAACTCATCTCTTATTGGATGTACCTACTAGATATACTAATTAGTCAACCTTATAAAAATCATAGAAATCCTCTGCCATGTGTGCACATTCCTACATTTTGTGCACCTGAAAGCTTTCATTAAAGAACTGCTTTTAATATTACCACTTCAATATTGTTTGCAAAAGTTTTTCATCTGATTCCAGGCAACAAAACCTTGCAAATGCAGTCAAAGGGCATTGCCTCAAATCCAGAAACATTCTTTGTGTTATTGCATTAGTAACATTGTGCATACTAAACATATCACTACCTAAAAATTTGCCACTTTTTGAAATAACTTCCAAATGATCATTAAATCCTATGGTGCTGGCTGTTTGTTTTACTCCTGGAAAAACCAAGTAATAGCAGTAAAACCAGAATTAGTGAGCTGGACAGGACACAGGGACAGTTTGCAGTGGCTAGAACTTTACATGCAATTAATTTCTTTCACAAACATATATGCTCACGGAAATGATTGATTTTACTTCTCATGGTATTAAAAAAAAGGAGACAGAGTAAGGAAATTTGTTCTTGAGAAGTCAATTACAGTTGAAATGTAAGGGAAGTGGGGGGAGATGCCTGAAGCCTATAGAAGCTTATAATGGTAACAGTGAGGCAAAATCTTGCTACTTAAAAATAAAACCTAGAGGGAAGAGATTTGTTAAAATTTGTTAGGAGGAATTTGTTAAAATCTGGAGGGAGAAAAATGTTAGAGTGGTTCAGAGATGTGCAAGGATAATCTTGGGCTCTTTGTCTAAGAATGCCATCCAGTTTTGATCACAGGTTTCATTTGTGCTCCCAGTGGTGCATGAGAATGAACTTTACATTCAACAGCCTCATTCAACAGACTGCCCAGAGGCAACACCAAAAACGTTCACACCAGTGTGCTGGAACTGCTTGCAGGATCGATGCTTAAAACATACTTTATTATATAACCCTTCTTCTATGACCTCAATTATGAATGGAAAAACACTATTAAAAAGAACCTGGGGTTAACATAATTAAAGTATTTTAAAAGTACAACAGTCTTTATTTTCAACAATTCCCTAATAGAGCCATTATGCGATTTGCAGTAGAAACAGTATATAATTATGACTGCTTAGTTTCAGTTGTAGGTGCATACTAGATTTCTTTTTTCCCCATTAGGATGAAACTTTTTTAAGCAAAGCAATGACTGTATCTAAGAAAAATGTTTTTCATGGAAACTGTATTAAATACAGAATGAATTGTTCTTTTTATGGTATGTGCTTCCAATAATATAAGTTACTATGGCACTTCCCACCCTTCATATTCAAGGCAAAAGGAATTGACTCCAATAATTTATGCTTTTTTCCTCTTTCTGGTACTTACAATCTCAAAGTTGAAATACCGCTATTAAAACTTAATTGCAAGGAATTTTTTATTCACTAAGTTGGGAATGAAAGCTTTTTTATTATGAACAATTTTTAATATTATCTTTTCAGAGAAAAGAATTATTTGTATGCCGCTATTGTCTTCTCACTTGTGCTAGTAATATTGGTATGTTTGTTTGCTGTTTTTTAAAAAGCCCAAACATTTCCACAACAGCTGCTTTCCTCATTAACAGGTAACCAGCAGTATCCACATTAAACAAACTTTCAAATATGAGATTACTGAGAAGTCGGTCTCCATTAGACTGTACCAGTCTAAAAGCCTTGGCTGTATGCTGCAATGCCAGGTAATACAGCAACCTCGAGAGCCATCACCACTAAAGACCCAGACCAACACACTGAGAGGCACACACAACGCTACGCAGATTCCAACAAACACCAAGCAACATACATAGTCGTGTTTATTAATGTAAAGCTATAAAACCTATATCTAAGTAGCAGTATAAGCAATATTAATCACTGTGGCTAACCACTGCATTTCAATGCCATACAAAATATAAAGGTGTCTTGACCCATCTACAAAGGCAATACCTCTAGAAAGTACAGGAGGATGTTGGCCCAAGTGCTCATTTGCACCTACTCCTGACAGATCACAGCCAGTATTCCATTCTTGCAGTAGCACCATTGAACTCCTTGCAGAAAAACCTCTCCTGTATTTATAGGACGGAAACAGATTAACTGCATCTGCTTTGGCTGTAGTGTGTCTTTTATTGATTCCAATTCTGACTTCTAAGAAACCAAACCAGAAGAAGGCAGGGAACAGCCATCAATACTGGAGACTGCACTAGGGCTACACTAAACTTTGTCTGAGAAAGGGATTTGTGGCAATTCAGTCAGTGTCTGATGCAAGTGTTTGATGTAGCGGTAACAAACCATTATGACCCATAATTTACATTTTGTCCGCCAGTTTTAAAAGGAGCGTTATCTGTCTACATGAGGATCACACACTATGGAAGCAGCATCTGTGTGTAGTTACTGAAAGCTGTAATGGCAGTAAATCTCCAGCAGAGAAAGAGATGGAGCCTTACGGATTTAGACATCCACAATCTGAGGGCTGTCTCAGAACTTCAGAGCTCAAACAGTATTGCCATAATAATATGCCTGAGAAAATAACCAGGGATAGAAGGGAAATGGAAACAAGGGTATGTTTCAAGTTGTAAACAGAGACTCCAGTACCCTTCCCTCTCTACTATCTGTTTTACTGATACTTTATCCTCCCAGCTATCAAGCCAGACAACCCAGATTTATGTTTTGTTTTAGCTCATAATAGCCACCATACAACAGGGCAATGGGCAGAGCACAAAGCACACCCATTTAATCTTTCTTCCACAACATATATTTAGCATACATCTTATCATACAATTTTGGCTGTCCCTGAGAATTAGATGTCCCTATTTTCCCAGGCTCCACAAGACCGTATGGCCCACATAGAACATACTGAATATACAAACTTGCAGAGGAAGATTGTTTTAAGGTCTGTAACTCACAGCAGGAACTGAGCTAAGTTCAGTTCCACTTGGAAGCCATAAAAGCATGGGTTTAAAAAAAGTGCAGCAGTATCTGGTGTTTGATATCTAACAGTATGCAACATGTTTATGACATGTATTAGGCTACAAAATCTGAGTTCATAGCCTGGGACAACAAAGCAGAACTCAGCTCTGGCATATGTAGTGGGAAATAGAAAGGCATGTATTGTAGTGTAATGGATATTGCTGCTCCCTCCAGAGCTTGAGTTGCATAGAGCAGGTGGTTCAATGAAAGATACTACCACTTTGGAAAAAATTAAAATACAATTAAAACAGCAACTAAATAGCAGCTGGTTCAAGCAAGAGTCAATTCAGATTCAGTTTTACTATACAAACAACACAGTTTGGTTCTCCAGAATTGTTTTTCAGAAATGACAGGGTAAGAAAGTTTGGACAAAATATGTAGCAACTAAAAATGTCCCAGTCACACAGAACTTAGTTTAAAGGGTACCAAAGTCATCAAATCTAGATGAGGTATCACTTTCAAACTACTTTAAAAGTAGTCTGATTCCAAACTGGATGATCAAGTCCTATTGTCTTAAAACAAGTCCCATGATCAAGTATGGGATCTTAAAACAGTTTTTCCCTAATTTAAGAAAAAAAAAAAAAAAAGCCTTTCCCCTCTCTCACATGAAGTAAAATAAGCACAGAAGCAAAAAGAGAAAACGCCCAAGTATATGATGGAAAGAGGGAAACATACCAACATGCACAACAGCATACCAAGCCTACATATTGGAAAAAAAAAGTTTTATACATTAAATGAGGGCAACAGAACTAAGTGTTAAAAAGGCTAATTTCAAAATATGCTTTAAAGAGTCGGACTGTCTCCAGGAAGAACAAGTTACTTGCCAAGTAGGAAATCATGTCAATAGTGGCTATTCTTAATCATCATAGTCTCATGTAGTGGAGAATATGTAGTCATTTCACCAAGTTAACACTACTTCTTATTTTCATACCTCAAACTATTCTTCCCCCACACACCCACTGATACCTTTTTGCTACAGCAAACATTATAGAAAGTCAAACAGTGGAGTCTGTGTTTTTCAATGTTTGTTGGTTTTTGCTTTTGTTTTGCTTTTTCCCATTTTTACAATGAAGTAGAATTAGAAAGAAAAAAATTTGCATGACCCATGAGGGTTTGAAACAACTCAGTCTATCCTGAACTAAATCTTGGGTTAATCTTCCAGGCTCACAGGGTTATGAGTTTGTATCTCATCCTCTAGACAGCAAAAATAAAAAAGCAAACTGGTATTCCATGTATAAAAAGCAATAATCCCATATGGAGTATTTTCCAAGGAGTGTGTTTCTAACACACAGCTAACCGGAACTTTAAACCTCAGTATACCTGATCAAAAAAACCACTACAATGTAAAAGAAGTCAAAATAATCCCAGAACAGCAGTAGGTTGATTTACCTAGAACAGGAAAAAGGGTTTTAAACGAAGAATTACACTGCTTGTACAGTGTTCATTTAGGAGGAGAAGACCAGTTGGCAAACATACTGAAAAGGGGGCAGTGCAGCTGCACAAAACCTCGCCATCTTTCCGTTCCAAGGAGCATGCTCCATGGGTCACTGTCCTCCCAGAGGAAATGCAATCCCAGCTACCGCCATGGAAGTCTTTGAAGCACTTGGGTGAGTGGGAGAATAATGAGCAACTCTCAGGCTGCTCTTTAGCATAGCACAGCCTGAGACGCCAGCAGCCCTTCCATCCCTCCACGCCAGGGTACCCTGGAGCTTTCAGTACCACCATCAGTCAATAACTGAAAAGCTGAGGCTCTGTTACTTAGAAGAGTGCTTTAAAAATGCTTTAATTTCTTAATTGCTTTCAAGTTTTAGGTTATACAGGGTTGGTAAGCAAGACTTTTAAAGATACATAATGCAGTTGAAGAACTTTTGAAGTACTGTAAAAAATCCTCTTAGATTGAACTATTACCAGACAGAACCTTTTTCAGTCAAAAGTGAAATCTTTCTCCACTCACTTGTGTGAAGTACAATAAAATAGAAAACTAAGCCAAGACAAATTATCTTGTTTTGCATGAGATTTAGCTAAAACATAAAAAGCTAAAACATCATTCTCTACGTATTTGAGCAGTGCAGCTGAAGGGCTGCTTCTGCCCTATGCAAAAGTGATTAAAAATTTAGTTAAATTTTAATTAAACTGTTTTTCCAGAACAAGTGTTATGATAGTGTCATATCCCATGCAGCAAAACAGAGTGCATCCATAAGCATGCCATTTTGGTAGAACATATTGTGCAAACCAAGATCAGTTATAACTGAAAAATAAGCACACTTACCTGTTAATGTAACTTAGAGCAACATAGGTTGGCTGCTGCAGTTCTTGTTTCTCTAATACACGTGGGTCTGTATCTGGAATTAAAAAATACATACACAGAATTAAGATTTCTGTATTTACACCGAAATTAGGGGACTAAATGCTGCAAAGTAATGTAAGCAGACACAAGAGATACGAAATAGCTGGACCCAGTTTATCCACAGAGAACACTTAGCACAGCTTGATCACTCATTCATTCATAAACACAGTATTGCACTACTTTACACAAGAATTTGAAACATCAACAGTGATGTAATTTCCAACTGTCATGCAAGCTTTCACAATCCCCCTCATAAATATTAGTTTTCACTGCTTTCCATGATTTATAGTGTTAAATGGATCAAGCTTGCTTCTTTTTTAATGTAGCTATTTCTAAATATGGTTGGCACATTTTAAGATGTTCCAAGAGTGATTAGATCTCTTCGGTTGGGCCTTGAGACTTTTCTTCTGCATCTCTTGAATTTTGTTCTCTCCCTTCTCTACAGCTTATTTTCTGGTGCTCTGAATCAGAAAAGTCATACAAAAATGCTTTTGAAGCAAAATGCTTGCCAAGCAGAGCATTGCCCACCAAAAGCCCCGGAGCAAACACATCCAAATTCCCTCAAGTGCTAACTTTCTCACTCAAATGAAAAAATATGTTTTCAATCACTGTTTCCATTGTCCTTTGCAGTTAAGTTGTGCTTTTATCTAACAAAGGAGTTTTGGTTTAAATTTTGAAACCAAAGCCAAGGGAGTATATCCCTTAGTTTAGACAGTTTTCTTATACCAAAACCCAGGATTATATTGAAGTTTCAAATATAATTTTGCCCTGCATAATTGATAGGCACCTTTAGGAGCTGAGCATAAACAGTCTTCAAAAGTTCCCAATGGAAACTGTGCATCCTGCATGTGCAGATTACTACATAGTCATTAACAACATGTTTTATGCATTACTTTAAAAGCAATTCTGGGTGTAACTTCTGCATTTTAAATATCAAGAATAAAAACTGCCTCTACCAAATGGCTCCCCACAGCACTGCTGCTATCCATCTTTTATTTCTGAGAACCATCTACTTTGTGTTAGGCATGAGAGTAGGGGGATGGGGCACTCCAGGCAAACCCCATATTTTGGATTGTTCTTGCTTCCTCCTACAGCTTTAAGCATTACTAATGTTTAAAAAATCATTACCTTGATAAGCACATTAGTTTGACTTGATCAGTCGCTTCTGGTGGTTTTTGTGGGGTTTATACATGATACAATTATTCCAAAATCTGTCTCTGCTGCCGTGCCTTGAAGATTTTTAACTGAATTTAATGGGGACTGTGCTTGAGGGTTGGTGCGTTTGTCACACCACTGCTGAAGCAGATAATGCCTTTATTCAGGGAGAAGGGAATCCCATGTCTGCCTCTCAAAGCTCAGACTGATCCTAATCTTTCTCCTTACACTTGCTCCTGCACAGTTTAGGCTGCAGGATTTGCTAACATGCCCATATCAATATGTCCCTAAAGAGATAAATAACTCCAAGAAAGTTCAGAGAAGATGGATAAAAGTACAAGTACCAATCCAATCAGCAACCCCAAGCCTGCTATTCTTAAGAGGAACAGACCTTGCTTGTGCCTGGGGAAATTCTGCAGTAATTGCCAGCACATCACACTCCATATGGAGATAACCAAAGAGAGCAAAGCATCGGCTTTCTTCCGTGTTGTCTTTCTAATTAATTTCTCTGAGGAAGTTAGGTTCACCCAACACACGAAGATCTTTTACTTGCCTTTGTTTCTATAAAACCCACCATCACTTAGCAGGCCAAGCATACAACTACTGTCATGATGAGCTCTCTTAGATTTACACCTCAGTGGTGCATGGCCTGCCATGAAACTGTCTTGATCCAGAATGTCTGCAGGGTATTAATCCCAGCCAGGACTATCTGAGAACCGCCTCAACCCAAGTTCAGGCATCTGTGGTTAAATGACTGTGTCTTTGCTAATCCCGTTCTTAAATGGGATTAACCTTCACCTATAAACAACAGTTCCTGTGACTGAAGGAGACAAAATTGGGGCTGGTTTACATCAGAGTGCTGCACATTATCTGTGGGAGAGGACAAGGAAAGGCTCTAATGGAGAGTCCACTACCCTTTCGCAGCTCGCCAGCAGCTCGCCATAACACCAGCTGAAGGTGAAAATACCAAGACAAAACCCAAAAGCCCCATAACTTTTCTAGGAGTGTGTTATCAAAGCACAGAGCAATTTGCCTGCTGGCACCTGGAGAAAACAGACTCCTGTCTCTCAGTAGGTGCTGTCTGACACACGAGGAACACAACGCAGATTCTATTCAATCTATCTATCCCTTCCCCTTCCATGTATCAGACTTCACATGTTTTTCAAGTCAATTATGCTGTATATACCAATTCCACAAAATAATCCAAGCCATGGTAAAAAAGATCTTGTATGAATTTAGCACTCAAAATGCTTGACACATTTTTATTCCTCTTGCAACCAGCTGCTGGGTTGCCAGTCATGAGAATGCTGCATTCACTTCTGCACTGCAGCAGGAACTACACGTAACACTGCTGGGCATTACTTCTCTTCCTCAGCTATAATATTGAAAAAACCCACTGAAACTTGTTCTGGGGCCACAGGAAGGCCCTCAGAGAAGAGCAGACATGAGGAGAAACCAGACCAGCTCTGCCACAGGTGGCAGCAGCCATGGGCTCCTGGCACAGTCCTTCCCCAAGTGGGGGACATGAAGGCCACACTGGCAGCCCCTCTGCCCCACCTAAAACCTGCACAGCTGGGCTATCCAGGCACATGCACATTTGGCCCACCACTGCCAGCTTTTATCTCACTGTCTAAAAATGCCACCAGTCCATTTCCTTTCTGCCATCCCCTTTTCCTCTGCCCAGCTTCAGACAGTGCCTTTCCTCTCTCCTACCTCTTCCTAACTTCAATTCTTCCTACACATCCTGCCCTCCATCGCTCTCTCTGTTATACTCCCCTCTCAAAATGTCCCAACGTAAGAATGAGTTAAAACTTACATGGAGATGTCTATAACCACTTCTTCACTCTTGTACCACAGGACTAAACACAGATGCAATTCATTCCCTGGACTGCCCTCTTCCCTTCTGCCCCTGCCTGCCCCCTCCACCCCCTTTATGGTATTTTACTTCCAATTTAGGCAGTCTCTGCTTACATTCCTGATGTTAGTTAGCACGCTTTTCAGCAGAGTGGATATACATTGTTAACAGCTACAAAAAGATCACAACCATCTCAGACTTGATACAAAAAAAGACAGTAATTAGCATTTTTCTCCCTTTCCTTTTTAAGGAATAGCAAGTACTGCTCCAGTGAGATTAAGCAGCAGTATTCTCTGATGCTGAACCTTCAAGCCTGGACTTCCAGCACTCTGCTTTTCTCATGCCTAAGCACATTCATACAGACACTAGCAATGTTTTCTAACACCACCCATGCTGCCCAAAGCATGTCTTTGAACATGTGCTGCCCCACTGACCAGGATGTTATGCATCAGCCAACGCTCTCACTTAATCTGACTTGGGAACAAGGAGCAGGGGAGACAAAAATCCATTGTCAATCTCACACAAATGGCACTGTATAATATTACATGTTTTAGTCAATGTTTCTTCAAACTCGCATAGACTGGTCAAAGTCAGCCAAAGTAGCCTAAATAGTTTCCAAACAGACACCTATAACGGATTAAACACTCACAGATGACAAGTTTTTTCTTGAAAATACTTAAGCAATATAACCTAGGGTTGATCTGAATTCCCTTTCTTGTAAGAAAAATATCCAGCACACACAAAAACAACTACAGAACCTGAGGGGACTGGTTGATTAACATTACTTTAACTGGTTACCCTCGCCTTTTCTTTATTGAAATGTTATTAAAATAAAATTTTGATCTTATACAAACTACCCCAGAATTCTGTTCTGCATCCCACCACCCCAGTATTAAAAGACTGAAGTGTGGATGCTAACATCCCTAAGAGAGACAGAGTTACTCAGTTATCTACAGGATTAGACCCCTCCAATTTCTCACATCCACAACCTGTTTCATACTGCACAATTAGACAAGTAGTATGAGTGTATAATTAAGGCTGAGAGACCATAAATTGCACTGTGCCATCTTTGAACTGGTCACACAAAGCCAGGCATTTTCTGTGGAGTATGTTCTAAAAAAATAAATCACTGACTACTGAAGTGTGCTACGATTACTGAATCACCTCACTAAACAGAAACAACTTGCAGCTTGAAAGCACTGCCAAATCTTAACCTGGCAAAGTGTATTAAAGAGAGCAAATAATAAAAAAAAGCATACACATCTGTGTAAGTACAGTCTTCAATTATATAACTTGGTTCTACATTAATATTTCGGCACAAAAATACATGCAATGTATTCTTTGTATATAATGGAGCAATAAGTTTTTACCTTATAAGATACAAGAAAGTGATCATAAGCAACTTCACTTTCATAAAAGCCCTGGTTTTAAATCACTGTGAAAGATCACTTTTCACCTTACAAAATGCTAACAAATTCTAATGGCATTATTTTACAACCACAAGCTTTCTTCTTACGGGGACCAGGAAAGGTTATTACCACTAGCAAAAGGGTAAAGATAGTCTCAGAAGAAAAATAAGGACCTAAACGAGGTAAAAATTATCCTGCTTTTCAACATCTTGAATATGAACTGGCCATTCCTGTCCCTTGCTACCATTTAAAACAAGCAGAGGTTGAGGTCAAGACTGACAAAGGTCCAGGTGCCTAAAGAAGGTCACATGAATCCCTGCTCACTTACAAATGCAGTGACTGGACTGTAAGAATTTTTTGGTAGCTATAATCCTGCAACAGATTTCACAGACCAACAACCTGAGTATCTTATTTATGAATGATAATTATCCTTTTATCCATCTTTGTCATAGGGGGCACTATGCTAATTGAGTGTGGGAACAATTATTAGAGGATAAATTTCAGCCTAACAAATGAGGTCTCTGAGTGAGCTCCAGTGAGCCTCTGGTGAGGTGAGAAGTACAAGACATCTCACTGATGCAGCAGATATTACTTTTTGGAGGGAAGAGTTTAGAGATGCCTATATCTTAAAAAGACTTAGGTTTGAAAAACATGTCTTCTGTAAACCATACCAATCTTGTACCAAAGTTACAACAAAAGCAAAAAGGCAAAACTCCCCCTGCCAACCCAAGGGTGTTATTTCCATTTGCTTAATCTCAAAAAGAGTAACAAAATGCCTTTAATGTTATGAAAATAATGGTCCTGCAAAGGATTTAATAAATATTAAAGCATGTATTTGCAAAGTCCAAGGATTTATGATAGGATCTCTCTCCCAAGTCACTTGGAGATGTTTATTATAATCTCACCTTTTTGTGCAAGATCACACTGGGATAAACTGCCAACACAGAGGTCCCCCAGACTCAAGCCTGACTTTGCCAGAACATCCATGCATATGTTCTGCTCGCCCACCAGCAGGTTTGCAGAGTGCCTGTCTTGTATTTCACTTGGCCTTGAAACTGGCTGATATAAGTCAGCTCAGCTAGTTAATTAAAACCTACACTTCCCTTGAAACTAGCTCGCTTCACTAATGATGCCAAGGCAAATATTTCTGTTGGCTTCCTCAAAATTCTGCAATTGTTCTTATGTGGATGTAGCTTAAAAAGCCAGAAATAGATAAATTCAATGTTACTGGAAATTGCTCCCCATCTAACACGTCCATTACAAGGAAACCATTATGAATTTCACAGTATCCATTCCAAATGCAGTGTTATTTGGGTCTTCTTATAAATAAATAAAAAAAATCACAGACAACTGTGATTTAACAGATATTAACACAGTCCCTTAATTATATCTTTAATAGAAAAAAATTCCTGATTTTCAAAAAGGAGATTATGCTCTTCACTTCAAAGACAGAACAGTGGAGGATAAATATGATTCTGCAAGAGTTTAAATCTAGAATTCAAAAACACCTTTAATACTTAACACAAGTTTAAGTTCTTTCCCAGATCAAGTTAAATGCCACAGAGATGGATTTATCAAAATGTGTGAAACAGATCTGATACCAAACTTTCACATTTCCACAATAAGCTCCCGTAGATGACTTAGCTCTCTAAACAGATGACTAAGAAAGCTACATACAGGCAAGTACAAACAATAAAACACTCTACTTATGTCAACTTTCACAGTTTCAGTGACCGCTAGAGGCTCCAGAATATGTTTTAGTACAAAATTCTGTCTGCTTGATCGATCCCAGAGCTGCAAAAATTTCTCAGTTAGCTACAAACAGTTTCTTCCACCCATCAAATTGTACTTAAATGCATGAAGCCATGAAAAAAGAAACCCTTAAAGACACAGGTCACGTAAGTATTACAAGAAGGTCAATAAATTGCAGAATTTTTGGCCTGCTGGGAGACAGCTCTGTCAGGCTGGCACTCTGCTGCTGTTCAAACCAGGCCCGTGGACTTCGCCCACAGCAACTGAGTGATTGCAATTGCTGCATTACAGCAGGAGAATAATGTAATCCAAAGACAAGGTAAAGCATCAGAAGTCACAGTCCAAAAGCTGAACCGCTGTGGACTTCTCCTAAAGCCTTCAAGCACAAAGAGGTTATCATTAATCTTAATAACTACAAATTACATATTACGCATGTAGACAAGTGGTTAGCAAAAGGAAATGTCAAACAGAAGGTTTATTTAAATGGAGGCTGCCTCAGTAAAAAACCTCAACAAGTATAAATTGGGAATGCAGACACCAGCAGCTGGAAGGCAAAGCAGCAGCTGCTGACTTAACACCCTGGATTAGCACACACTGGCCTCTTCATGTTGGTGCACCTCCCAGGGAAGTGAGGCAGTCCTTGTGGAGTTCCCAAGGAAAATGGTAATTTGTAAAAACTGCCTCTTCATTGGAAAGACACCATGATCCCAGGGACAGCACTCCAGCATTTTAGCTTCATTGAGTGTTATGAATGCAGAACCTCTAAGATGCAATCAGAGGACATCACTGCAAGAGGGACCATATAAAAAAGGGGGTCAGAGAAGTTCAAAAGCAGGAATTTGTTGAAAACTAAAGCACAAAAACCTCCAAGATCACCACAACCAACAGCATCTACCCACTAACTCAGACAAACACAAATAAAATTCCATTTTGTAACACAACTTCTGAGAGACACAAGAACTCAGAGCTTTGTCATATGAGAAAATGGTATCTTGCTGGGTGATAAAATAACATATGGTATTTCAGATAAACTACACAGAAACAAATCTGTGCTTTGAGCTTACAGCAGAGTAGAACTTTTTATATAACACTATTTTGGAGCAATCCTGTTTCATCCTTGCAAGCTGCCACCATTTAATTAAGACAGTGAACTTTTTTAAATAATGGCCATCCCTTATCTTGTCCAGCCCAACAGGGTTCTGATTACAGCCTCACATGTACTAATTAAATGCACAGTTACTAAAAGTATTTTAGCAACACAACTGAGACAATCACTTGACATTTTCCATTTTTAATTTAAAAACCAAACAGTCAAGTAAACAAAATGGAGGACTTGCAAACCAGAAAAATATCTTTCACTGAAAAAAAAAAGTGATATAACCATATGCAAGAAAAGGTTATTTCAGATATGGACAATAGAAAAGAGAAAGAATGCATGGAGTCCAGTCAAGGATCCTGAATCTTTAAAATGTTCTAATTTCTGCAATTAAGTTAATTATTGCACAATAGTAAGTGACCACAATGCTCTTCACTTGCTGAAAGCAACCTTTGGATGTGTCATGCTGTCTTCAAATAGGCAATTAAAGTGAAAAATGTGAGTGTGCATAACTTTCCAGTACCATAGATTATATACTAATAACACACAAGTAAAAACCGAAGTTCTCAAACCAAACACTTGATCAACTTACTCATGTCTTTATCTGCTTATTTGAACATGTATTACCTTGCTACTCTTGAAATCCTTATTACAGATTATCTACTGCCTTAAGAAGAGTTTTCCATTACCAGAAATTGAGAGAACTTTAAATTTCTCTGTCCCCAGAATAATTTGCATTAACTGAAACTGAGTAGTATAAAACATTCTAGCTGTGAGTTTTCCTGGTCCCTTTTAAAGTGGTGCTGACTGGAGATACAGCCCAGTCCACAAGGGCCCTCTCAGACCTCTGGCACACCTGAACAACAGGCTGGCACCCACAGTCTGCAGTTGCCTCTGGCACAAGGAATGGCACCCAATTAACCAATTTTTAAGTCATCCCCTGCTATGACCTTCTCCTCTGAAAACCCAACCAAATCTCCAGCAGCAACTACAAAAGATGAAGAGCTGTGTACAAGGGTATTGCCCTAACTCTTTCAGAAAATATTATTGTGCACTGTGATTGAAGACACACTCAATCTCAGTAGTTCAAGTCTCAGCATAAGAAGAGTAATGGTGTAAATCAGCTACCTAATTTCTATTCAAACAGAACATAATTGCTGGTAACTGGCTGAAAAGCAACAAATTCCAAAAAGACGTCTTTGCGATCTTTCAGATGTAATGAACTACAAGCACACTTCATGTGCCATGATGCTTTTCCACTTATTATGCTAATTATTTTTTATTTGAAACACACAGTTATTGCTGAAACCAAATGCAATCATTAATGCATTTATTTGATAAGCAAAATATTCATGAATCAAATCAACAGGAAATAAGCAGTGCTGGAAAGGTCCCTTAGAGAAGGGAAAAAACCTCCAAGACTGCTGCTATATAATTTCACTTTTTAAATATTCCATTTTTAAGCATTTGAAATGTTAACATCTTGCTTGCAATTTCTAAGAGCAAATATACTTAATGAAGCTTGACATAGAGAAAAATTAGAATGCCATTTTCATGGAACTTAACAACATTTAATTCAGGTCAAATAACCTCATAATATGACACTGGAGAGTAAATAAAAGGTCCATTTGCACTTAACAGTCAAGCACATAGGACAGGACATATATCATTAGTAATCTCTGAAATTATGCCATTTCAGTAATTAAAGGAGCATTTTTATTCCTCACGACACTGTGATGTCTCTTTTGGCTGAGAGTTTTCAAAACTCACGTACTGTGAAAAGGCATTCACCCAGATGGGGGAAGGTCCCCAAAATCAATGAAAACAAAACTTAATTAATGATTTAAGGGTATTATTCTATACTGAAACAATGATCAAACCACTGTCATGACCTGCAGCACTGCCCCCAAAGGCACATACCAGCACAATGGTCTCTTTAATCACTTTTCTGGGCCTCTACCACGCTCGGTGCTCTCCGCGCCTGCGTGAACACCACAGCTACAGAGGAAGAGTCCTCCAACTGGGATACAGCAGGAGCACACGGAAAGGACTTCTCGGGCCAGCATAGTTGTACTGCCTCCCCAGATGACTTCTGATGCCAACAAAAGCCCTCTGCCTGCCTAGCTGTGACTCCCTGGAGGTGACCTGGTACTGGGCTGCCTGTTGGGGAATGCGTTTGTCCATTTCCTGCTCTGTCTGGCTGCAGAGTGGAGGAAAAGGGGTGGGAGGGTGCTTTCCAACACAGACCCAGCCCTGCATGCAGAATTTCTAGGTGTTCGGTCAAAAACCTCCATTTCTAGTGTTCACATATCTCTCCCCTCTCTAAGGTAATACACATTATTACCCAGTACATCTGGAAGCGACAGAAAAAAAGAACGAGGAGCATTCATCCTGCAGTTAGCATTTTGCCAAAATTATGAGGAAATAAATTTTTAGAGCTGATGATTTATTGAGGGTTGAATTCTGTGGGTTTCTATGAGAACCCAGGCCTGGTTTGGGCAAATCCATTGGGAAGTTTGGCCTTTTTTGGGCAAAACTTGGTAACTAATAGTAGAAGAACAATCTCTACATAAACCACAAGGCTCTGCTTTTTCCATGTGAGGTGAGTACATGCTTAAGACCTTATTTAAGGATAAACAGTTAGCATAAAGGAAGCAGTTATTTCAAAACAGCTAGTTTTCCTCCTAAGAAAATTGAAAATTTATAGGTTTGTGTTTGGCCTTCATATTAATATTACTCAAATACTCAAACCCTTGTTCTCATCTAGTTTTAATAATGAAAACCTGGCTAAACATTCAAAAATAAATACAACCTAGTATTACTTAAAAAAAACCTTCAAAATATATATATCTTGACAGTTCTGACGCTTGATAGTTTTATTTCCCAAAGTAGTAATGATCTCCAGGAGTTAAAATAATATGATTATATCCCAACTCCATGACCAGCTAAACCACAACTGAACTGCAGTGGCACATATTTCATTTGCAATGTCAGAGGATCTCCATTTCAGACTATCAACACAGCACTAAATTTTCAAGTGTCACTGGAAACAGGCCACCTCTAATTTTGGTTGGAAACACTAAAATGAACCACTGTAAGCAGCACAGCCAGTATTTTACCAGTTCAACCTCTTCATCTTTACCAGGAATGAAAAAGGAAAGCATTTTACTCTCAGTTATATGCTGTGTCTTCGATCCTCTGCAAGTAGCAGTTGAGGGATTTTTCGGTTTATTTTAAGGGATGATTGTATGAGAAGGAAACAAAACATATTTTTCCTGTGAGTCACTAAAATTACCATAAGCAACTTATCTTCTGGGCTACTACTTTGCAGTCTTGTAAGAGACAGGATTCCTAATCTTATCTTCATGCTGACATGAAAAGGGAGTGCACAAAACTAAGCCACATCTTGTAAGGAAGAAGGAAATGGCATAATTACCTAGAGTTACTCAAAAGAAGCTCCAGAAGACAGCAGCCATGCCAGGTGGAGCATGGTTGGGAACCAGATGCATAAGAATGACAGGTGCTCAGATAACTTTTATTTCCTGAAATGTCTTTTTCCAAAATTCATTTGGACATACTGTGTCTTACACAAATTTATTATTTTATTTCACTGGGAATAATTTCACCACCATTATGCCTCATCCAAGACTATGAACAAGTCCAGATTTGTCACCAGAGCTACAAATGAAACATCCAGCAACAAGCCTACCCTGCAGGGAACAAGAAGTGCACAAAAACACACATCACATATTTCCCAAAGGGAGCGAGGGTGTGATGTGGGGGCGTCCCTTTCTCTAAGAGGAAGATATCATCACTGAAAATAGTGAACAAATGTGAACCTAATACTCTGAGACGAAAAATCTATTTCTCTGCAAACAAACTGTCAATAAACTTAAATAAAATAGTTATCCCCAAACCGCACCTTCTGGAAGTCTAAGACTCAATTATTGGGTTACCAGAGACTGGCATATGAGAAAATTTGTAAGTGCTGTAACCATCAACCTTGAGCAACAAGACTATTTTGTTTGCCCTTAAGTATTAACAGTGGAGCAGAACCTCTGCAGTTTCGTACCTTTGATATCTGTTTTTGAAAGAGAATTTCAAATTATCTTGAGAACTAAGGAGGTGAAATAGATTATTTCATACACCAAAGCTACTGAATTGATTCCAGTATCTCCAGTCACTGGGAAGCCAAGTGTAGCAAGGGGTTTGGTGCCCTCCATTGAATGACACCTGGTTATCTCAGTTCAGCTCTCAGAAAGGGCAGGGTTTTGCAGAGCAGGGAATGGGTGATGCCTCACAGCTTCACTGAAACTGGATCCTGCCATATGCTGCCTCACCTCAATGGTCTGAACCCATACAGCACAAAGATAAAGCTGAGCTTTTATCCTCATGCAACCATTCATGAACTGAGGCTTGCAGAGGGAGGAGAGAATATTTTCTCTCCCAGCAGATGCTGTGCAAGTTTCATTAGTAAGAAAACTTCCAAGTTTTCAGTGCATTTTCTACAGCCTCAGCCCACCTCCAGTTCCCTGACAGACAGCATTTCACCTCCCCAATAGGAGGGGTTCGAGCTGTTTCTTGCCCTCTGGGTTGTCCTCCCAAGGCAGTGGTGGCAGCCGTGGTGCTCCCCCTGGCATTTCTGGCAGGCCCGTAGCCCCTTGGGTGTTCTGTACGGAAAGGCACGGAGAAACTTTCTTCTACTTCTAGAGCTCTGATGTAGAGAAAACACAAATCACATTGGACTGAGCTAAGCCTTAATGTCTGAAAAACAAAGCTTAAGGCAAGGGGAAAAAAAACCCAAAAGGTGAATGGTCAGTTTAAAAAAGAAAATAAATTTATGTAAGCTTAAAAATATTGACATTAAGCAGGGATTTCAGGAAATAGATGAGCTTAATAATCAAAGATGTTCCATGGTCGTGGTATGTTCTTACACGTTCTAGTTTTACTTTATGATCCCAATCAAAACCATGCAGCATCCAACAAAACAAACAAATAAAAAAACTCCAACAAACAAAAAACCCCAAACCCCCAACAATGAAAAAATCCCAAACCAAAAACAAACAAAACACGCCCAAAACAACAACCAAAAAAACCCCAAACACCCCTGGAAACACCATAAAAAACCCCCAACCCTCCCCCCAAAAACCCAAACCAAACAAAAAAAAATTTCCTGGTGTGAACACATTGGAAATACAGTAAGTTACCAATTCCTTTAAAATTCTGATACTATCTTTGCCCTCACATAGAATTTGAATATAGAATTATTAATCAAATAGTCACACCAATGAACACAAAGCTAGCTTACCATATTAAAAAAAAAAGTCTTTACAATTATGACAACAGGAAGACTATTCACTATGAAAGCTCACAAAAAATTACACACCATTCTTTGGCTTCTACAGTTTTGCCTGACATTCATGTAAGCTGAAGTGTCTGTGCTTCCTTAATGTTTGATGTAACAGAAAGCAACAGAAAAGCACTACACTTTTTGCAGGTGAAAGTGGTGCTCCAGGTTCACACAAGGCAGGCTCAGACAGGCTTCTCAGCAGAGAAAGCCAATTTTCTGCTCAAGAACATCTAAGGAGATCAAGTAATCTAATAAATGCACTGGTATGTCAGAAATCAGTTTTAATTAAGTTAAGGTAAGAAAAAAGATATGAAAGAGAAAATTTCCTACAAGCAGTAAAATTTCTCCTTGCATTGAATTATGTACAAAAAAAAAAATCTGTTCACTCATTTTTGCTCACTCATGTGAGTTTGAAATCTTAATTTCTGAGGTAATATTGATGACAAGTAATGCCTCACTCCTAGGTCAGTGTAACTTCAGAAGGTAGTATAGCCCTGTTTCAAAACAGTGTTAAGTTTACTGTATTTACAAGTCTGTAGTCATCTGAAAAATGGATTATTCAAGATTTCCAGAACACCAGTTGTTTTGCTATTCTTATGTATTATAAGTTATTAGAATCAGGAAGAACTTTGAAACAGCTAGGGAGGAAAGGAGGACATTCAAGTAAGACCTTCTCAGATCACAAAACAAAAATATCTACTGTATATATTCACACCTTTCAGGGGAACTCAAAAAAAGATGCACATTCTTCTAAACAATGCAGCTGCTAATTTTACAGTTAGTTGCTGACAAAGAAAATTACTTCCTAAAGTGATGGTATAGTAACTTCTAAATTCTACTATTGTTACTATGAAACAGCAATTAACCATTAGTTGATAGCATTACCTGTTATTACAGCAATAAATCTTTATATGATTTTTATTCTGTACTGTTCCTCCTCTGATCAACACCCAAGTATGAAACAAAAAGCACAACATACATTTACCAAAATTATTTATATGATACAAGGGAGATAGCAGATAAAGGTTCTGATGCTGAATTAAAGGACAATTTAAACTATGATTAATTTGTCTCAATATTTATTCAGCTATGCTGTTACTTATTCTGTTGGAGTTATTTTTAAACACAATTGTGTAAAATTCTCTAAAGAACATTAAATAATTTGGCCCCAAAAGACTATCAGTCTATAGAAAAAGACACTTTCAACTTTAAAAACCCCCATATTTCAATAATGTTCACCTTACAAGTGAAATTGCACATAACATCAGAAAAATAGCATCACTTTTCCAGGTATGTTACAACCTGCAGCAGCAGGTACTTCCTATTTTTAGTCTGTTTCTCTCTTCTCAAGAAATAGTTTTAGAAGTTTTACAAAACCCTTTAAAACGTTTCCATTGAAGGCTTATTTAAAAAGGTATGGCCTGTTAAAGAGTATTTGTTCAGAGGAAGAGCTTCCTTGGTTTGCTGTTTCGAAACAAACTAAGGAAAGAACCAAAGTGGCAACAAAATACTTCTCCAGGTTCAACAGACACCTGCATTCCAGCATCAGGACGATATAACTGCATTCCTGCTAGGATTAGTTCACAATATTTAACTACAATTGCTTTGAACTCTTTTTATATTCAGGACTAGTGTGGTGTGCAAGTATGGTGATTGAATTATAAGAGAAATTAAGACCACCAGCAATAATGCTCCCCCTCCTCCAAAGAATTTTCCCTGTCCCTCCAATAATCCTTTTCTATTCCCTACTCCTGTCTCTAAATACATCTGCTAAGGCTATGGGAATTATCTCCCTCTCCATTCAGCTTGGATTTTAGCAAGTTCTAATATTCATTCTTTAATGCAGTCTCAGTGTGCTCACCCCTTGCTGTACAGAGTGGTGTTGATTTGCAGTGAGAAGCAGAGAAATGCCTTGTAACTGCTCCATAATTTATTCTAGCCCTAAAGTTCTCCACTGCAGTCAGTAGACTACCTAATAGCCTAGTCAAAATGAAGACAAACATCTTCTATGACAGAAAACCGTGGGGAAGGTGGCATGAATTAAAGATCATGAAAATAAACACCTTAAACAAACCACCTCAGCAGGAGACCAAGATTGCCTGGCAATGAACTGCAGACAAGATGCCTAGAAAAGCCCCATGACAAAGAAAAGCTGCACATTGTTCAAGGGTTCCCATGTCAGCACCACCCCTGAAGCCAGAAACATGAATAACTTCTCCTTTGTTTTTGTTCTTTCTGGGGAGGAGAAGGGAGTTGAAATCAAAACAAACAAATAAAAGTATATAAAGATGATTTCTTTCACTGCTAGCTGAAATTTGCCCATGCCAAGTACTAATGTACAATCCTGGGGTTGAAGGTTTCTTGTTTTTATTTTGAAAGGGGCAATGGAATCCTAAAATTTGGTTGAATCATAAAAAGCTTAAGGCACTCCTTACTGGACGCTGTCCACTCCACCGGCTCGGCAGCCAAGCTGACCAGTTTGATGAGGTAATTGCTTACATGTTTTCCTAACTAGATTTCCCTTTTTATTCTTTACACACTTGGAAACAACTTTAATAAATTGATTATCAATGAAATGTATCAGACTGACAGCTGCCAAAAATGCCCTCTACATTGCCATGATAAGCAGAAATTCACTATGAGCAGTCAAAATGTAAGTTTTTCTACTGTGGTATCACTGGGGTACAGACCAGCTTCCCAGTGGGAAAGTACAGGCATATCACTGCAATACAGGATGAGGCCCAAGTACTCTGACAACCCTTTGCAATCTGACTTCAATGGAAAGAAGTCTGGTGGACTGTGGAAGGAAGGCACAGGAAAGCACAACATGCTGTAACATCCATCAGAATAAATCGTCAATGGACTGGGACAGGGATGGGTGACAGGAGGCAGACTGGTGACAGGAGGAGACAGTCATGTTGCAGCCTGAGGTAGTGTCTGCTGGAAATACAATAGTCCATTCTCTGTGTCCATGCAATAAATGGCCTTCTCCCTGCAGCTAACAGTTAAGATTATAAATCAGTATGTTTTGCAATATTAAAAGCCACTCCAGCTGCACAGGAACCAAGATCATAAATTCTTTTCAATGCACTTTTGAACAGCTTCAGACAGTAGCAAGGCTTTCCTGGGAACACTAGACAGCTGTAAAATGGCTGCTTCAAATTTAGGTTCTATTATCAGAGATGGAAAAGACCTGTATGAACTATTTAATTAACTGATCAAGCCACCAAGACCCATGAGGAAAATATTCAGCTCTTAACAAAAGGTTTTAACTGTTTCTTGAACTCCTACGTGATGTTTATGAATTAAGTCAAAAATCAGAGTTGAAGAACATCTCCAGACCTCATCTCCCCGTTGCTATGAATGCATGTCAAGCTAACAGTGGGGGTACAGTTTGAGGTATTTGTCAAAAGGATGAGCATGCTAACTAGAGGTCTGGGGAACCCACACAATAGCTCTTCCTCAAACAGGCATGAAAATGGTCTTTGTTAATTTCTTTTCTCATATGAAATCAATGGCTCTTAATCTCCAGTTGAGCACTTAATTTAACAAAAAGGAAATTAGACTATTTTTTCTATAACTCAACAGCAGCTATAGTTCCCCTCATGTGTTGTCCATGCAAATTACCTCTCTGCTGTTCAACAGACCTGGTTATTTAAGAGCAGGTTTGGAACTGAAGGGGAAAGGAACATTGCAGTATCTGCCATGACCGGTAAGGGAACTTTAGGATTCTCTGGCAAATGATGATCAATAGCTGCAATTATTGCTCAGTGGTTCCACTGCGACCTGCTTGGGCTCCACATGTGAGAAGAAAAGCATGTTATAAAATCTGAATGGATGCCATCAGTGAAAACCCACTGTTCTTTAAATCCAGTTATGTTCAACGTGAATGAAGAAGGGAGCCTACTAGCTACCACACTGGAATGGTGGACATGGGGACAGTAACAAGCTATGCCATGTTTCTGCAAGACAGGACCCCAAAGAAATCAAGCAGGGCCAGGACTTGGACTGGATGATCCTGATGAGTCCCTTCCAACTCAGCATATTCTATGATTCTATCCTTTTCTGCTTCTTGCACTAAGTCTGGACACAGTCCAGGTCTCCAGCACAAGCAGTGTGTCCTAGGTCTTGTTTTCTGTCCAGGTATAAAAGGACCAGCTTCTTTCCTCCAGGTTTAAAGCCAATATGAAAAAGAACTGGCACAAGGCAACTTGAAAAAACACTGCATAGTAGGTATTTTTAGCCCACTATCAATAACGGTAAAGCTTATCTTAAAAAAAATTATTAAGTACCAAAGTTAATTTTGGTCCCAGTTTAAATAAGAGAGTAAATATTCTGCACTGGCTAAGATCAAAGCCTCAAGGTCAATTTCCAGCTCAGTCACAGACTGCTTAACAGTCCTGACAGTAATTTCTTTGCTCAATTCATATGTATTTTTACTTTTTTGCACTTCAAACCTTCTTATGCTTGCTGTGCATAAAATTAAATAGGATTCTTTACGCTACATTGTATTTACTGGTGCAACTAAGCATCTACAGACAGTGAGATGTGGGCATAACCGTACTTCAAAATCTTCCCATAAACTCACTTGTTTTTTTTCCTCACAGTTCCAATAGAAAAAAAGTGCCATTTGCCTCCATTATTAGCAATAGTGGAAGGCTGCAATGAGGTCTCCCTGGAGCTTTCTCTTCTCCAGGCTGAGAGAATGGCTGTGCCGTTCAGCTTCCTGTCATCTCCAAGCTTGCTGAGGGTGTGCTTGATCACTCTCTGTCAGTGATATATTAAAGAGCACCAGTTCCAGGACAGAGCCCTGAGGGACACGACCCATCAGCAGCCTCAACCTGGACACAGAGCCATTGCCCACAGCTCTCTGGCTGCATCAGTGTACCCAATAAACAAAGAACTCAGGCTGTAAGGTATACAACATTGAGGAGAAAACACTAGAGAATGGATATAACTCTAGTCACTGCATGCATCCAAATATTCAATCATCCACAAGTGTTTGGAGCCACTAAAACAGAGTGATCAGGGTGGGTGGGGAGGATGACACCCAAAACCACCACTACCTCCCTGAAAAATAAAAAAAGCACTCAGTTGGAGTTCACTGTCATATTCCTGGCAAAATGTCTGCTGAAGCACTGCAGAGAATTTTATAGGCCCAGAGGAGACCCTGAAGAAATACAAACATATCAATGAATACCAGCAGTGAGAGATAAACAGTTTCAAATGCTTCGTACCACTAGAATCACTTTGCAGCCAGATTCATTGCCAAGATGAAGACTTGGAAGGCTTCTGTCAGACTATTTCCAATTACAGTGTTTTATGAAAACACAGGGGATACAGTATGCCTTGATGAGAAAAACCAGTGTATATATAGGCTCATCATCCTCAAGCAGAAAGCACTGAGGTAAGTACCAGTTGTTATGGATACGTCTGCATAAGTAATGGGTGTTATTGCATCTAACCTTCGGGTTTCATTTATTTTATATTGGAGGGTGTGGGTGTGTTTAGAGAGATTTATGGTTTATGTTATAAACTTTCATCTGCCACAAAATCCTGAAGTGTTCTTACATTGACTGAAAAAATACCTTCAAGCAATGAGTTTAATGTAAATCCAGAGGAATCAAATATCTTTAGAAGACTTTGAAAAATGCACTGCTGATTGTTCTTTTAACCTGTTGTGTATTGCTCAGAAATTCTTTCATAAGTAATGTTTCTCACTGAGTATGCGCAATTAAATGTGAATAGTTTTCATGACACAACAGATACACAACTCATTTGTGTGTTCCTCGTGTCAACTGACCTCTCAGTGTAAGAGCTGTTTTTCCAATGACTGACGCTATAGTGGGGAGAAAAAACCCCACCCAACCATCTTTGATGACCTCACAGTTACTACATGAGGCACACACAGGCTAGAAATACCATCCTATTCTATACATTTTTCTTTGTTTGCATACAAGACAGGAGGAAAGGTTCTAAGGACCAGAAAAATCAACTATCAGACAAAATTCAAAATCAGTTTTGGTACTGGTACCTAGTAATACAAAAGGAACATCTGAAACCAGGTGTGTGGGTTTAGAGATTTTTGTCCGGGTTGGGTTTTTAAAAATAAATTTTCATTTCAGTAAGAAAACAGTGTTACTAATTGGAGACAGTCCGTGTTCTAAGCCCTTCTATAAGGTAAACCTGATAGTTCCAGAAAAAGTTAGTTCACGTGTTTTGTATTTTTAAAAGAAAAATACAACTTTCTTTGTCCTATTTAGATAATAATAATAAAAAGAAATAATTATACATACATATATATGTATACACATGCACACACACACACACACACATATATATACGTACATATCCTAGTTTGATAGATCTGGAAATCAGTCAATTGAAAAATCAGTCCTAAAATTTTATGCCAACTTCACAAGTCAGACCTATCAAAACTGTATAGAGTTTGGAAGCTGTGGGCCTACAAATCTCACCGAGACCATGACTTGAAAAGCAGTATACTAAATTCAAACCTTGGCCTGTTTCCTTGGACCTCTGCTCTCCTCTAAAACCAATCTTGAACAGCTTTGCCTCCTCTCCTTCTCTCCTAACCTGTCAGCACTCCCTAAAGGCAGTTTGTGCTCACTCTCGTTTCTGGTCAGAGAAACAAGAGAGGAAGCTTTCAGATCTCCCTTCAAAGAGACTTCAGCAGCCTACCAAAAGGAGTGGAAGGAAGTCATCTTTCAAACTCTTCAACAAACAGCCTTTGACAAACTCAAAGAATTCCTCAAGACTTTTGCTTCTTTACAATCTCATTACAAACATCTACTATGCTAAAATAATGAACAATTTTCAGAGATTGTAACCTTGCCAACTATGACATTTTCACTAAAAAGAATCCACCTCCCCCTCTCTTTAAGTTCTAAAACTTGCTCCAAAACAGAGATATGGATCATCTGAATGAAATGGGTATAATTTCTTTAACACTAGAAAAACACAGTTTTTCCTAATTTTCTTCAAAAACCACACAAAGCATTTTATTAAAAATCACAAACAAAGTATGTGTCCAAAAGCTGACATTGAGCACAAAAAAATGCCAGTCCAAATGGTTTAGATGTGGAAAGGATATAATTAAAACCACTTTTGAAATAGAAAATGGAAGTTCACTGAGAGGTCTTACCACAATTTCTTTACAGATCTTGGTAACTCACTAATTTATCTGCTGAACAAGTACAGAAGAAGGAACTATCATAAACAAAAAGCTTACTGACAAAACAAGAGCATCTTGACAACATAAACACAGAAGGAGATACTATCTAGCATCACCCTTCTTTCTTCTGCTCTTCTAAGCGTTTCTTTAACCCCTTTCCTTTACTTTGAAACAACAGTGGAGAGAATAACCTGCCAGGTAACTTTGCATCTTATCTATTTAATCATTGCCAGCCTCTGGAAGGGAAAACTAAATCCCTCCCAGTTCAGAATTTCCCAGCTTCAGTGGGTGCCAGCCTCTGGCACCATCAGCATTTATTTCCTGATCCGCTTTTCCAAATTTCCTTCAATTTTTTGATTGCTCCTGAAGTTTATTTTTTGTAAGACTCACAATTTCAGCTACCTCCATACACACCATTGGACATATTCTTTGAAGCACAGAGTTGACAAACAGCATCAGTTCAGATCAAAAGGACAGCCAGTTCTTAGAGGCACGTATTTTCTGATCTCATCTGATGATTACTCTGTCATCACAATCAGATGCACTATTACTTCTGCAACATCAGGATCAGCTGAACTCCTTTTAATGTAAGTCCTGCTGTTTTTAAAGCTTTAATGATGTTCCCAAGTAATTTGCCACAGAACAGAATTTACCACAATCCACCTATATATGGAAGGAATGACTGAAATGAAATGAAAGAAAACACAAGGAAAAAATTAAAATCAAACTAATATGTAAGTTATTTGACTGAGACTTTTAGCTGGATGAAGAGATGTAGCTAGAAACTATACTGTATCTGTAATTCCAAAATTATGGCACATTCTTCAGAAAAGAACTCAACTTCAATATACTACTAAAGTCAGCCAGTCAAATCTGTAGCAAAGAAAGATTTTTGTTTTCCAAAAATCATCGCTTCAGTTAATAAAGAAGACTTTTAAAAGCTAGTTTAGTTGTATTTTTTAACAACTTATTTATTTTTATATTATGACCTCACACACACAAAATCTTTAAGATCATGTTTAAAATTCATAGTGGTCCTAAAATTAGCTCAAGAGCATGAAGAAATTTTAAATGAGGGATGTCAGCCTACTGAAAAAAAAAGAACCTCTGGAAACACCAGTCTCAAGAGACTTGCATTTTCCAGGTGGCAGTAAATTCTTCAACTCTTCTCATGGTGAATAACATGGAGGTTTCCCACGTTCTCAGCAGTATCAGGCCACACCA
>VYZT01005656.1:291-32287 GCA_013400735.1 Pomatostomus ruficeps
GTGATTTGTTAAGAACCTTGGACCCACCTTATCCCCACTCCCTTCCCCTTTCCTATAAAAGTCTGTGTAAAGACCCCATTGGGGTCTCTCTGGTAGCACATATCCTGAAGAGAAAGAACATCATTAAAAGTCTGGGTAAGCTATTGAAAGTCCGTTCTCTCTTCTTTACTTCTACCTGCTTCAATTACCATCAGAGTTCTCTGCTCTCACTGCAAGGCACAACCTAGGTACAGAGATAAGCGAGATAAGATAAGGCTGCTGATGGCGGCAGCCAAAGAAGCTTATCTGACCAAAGTGCTGGATAACGGCAGGCTTTGCAGCACCCAAGCAGCTCTGCCGAACCCCCAGAAGCACTAGAAGGGTGAGGAGGGAACTGCCTTCAGTACTCCTCTTGTATAGAAAACCTGACTTTATAGATCTGTATTAATACTGTAAAAGATTTAAGTTGAAAAAAATTATTGAAGCACCCAGACTGTCCTCCTTTCAGTCACAGCCTCCTTTTTTTCATCCATTTATTCTTGCAATTACCCCAGCAATTCATAAGTGACAGCAGTCATTCAGTAAAATAACTAAATCCAGTTCTGACTGGCGTCTAAGTTAGGAGCACAGTCCCTGTAGGTTTCCTCCCCATTCAGTGGAAAAGACCGAACTCCCCCCACAGGGTGACTTCCCAAAGGAAAAATCTGAATTACTCTTAGCACAGACCCAGCATGACAGGCTCCAAATTTGGCCTTCTCAGATAATCACTACAGTAAGACAAAGTCATCTTGGACCTTTCTCTTGGTTTCAAGACATCAGGAGATTTTCCCTCGAGACCCTTGCCCAATGGCTATCTATCCATTTTGTTTCCTTTCTAAGTGTCCTGTTTTTGATTTTCATCCACAAACTTGTTACATCTTTCTCTAGTAGATCTGAGAATCCTTTATAATCAGCATTTTATTCCTGTGGAAAGAGCAGATTTTCCACAGGCTGGAGAGGAGCAGATTGAAGGAGAAAGCAGTCCTCTCTCATCAAGTGGTGGTCTGCCAAGTACGGTCTCATGTAGCTGATGGGGAACTCTCTGCAGCCACTGCCATGTGGTGTCTTGAAATCATCAGGGGCTGTAATAGTGTAATACTGCCATCCATTGCAACACTTCTCAACATTACCCAGGGAACTGGAGAGGGCCCAGCCTGGTGAATGTAGGAGTACACGACCATCATGGCCTATTCTACCACTTCTACAATTGTGAAGATTTTGCTTTCATGCTACATGAATTAATATTTAAAACCAACATACTGTTCTTGGCCTCCCTTTTAAGTCTCTCACTGCCAATCATGTTGCCCCTAAATTATCTTGGGGAAGATCTAATGGATTCCTACATTTTTTATTCCTGTTAATAAGCAAAAAGGCTTGCATCAAGGTAGCTTGCAGTTCACAGCAGTCATTGCAGTAGCAGACAGAGCTAAGCTGAGTAAGTATTTCTCTTGAGATCTACCCTGACCATTCTCTTAGATCAACTTCAGGAGGTTTGTTCAGGGTCTCACAGAAAATACGATGTAACAAAGAATCAGATCACTGCTTCCTAAATTCCACAGTAATTCTTGAGCTTTTGGTCCATCCCATCTCAGTGTTCCATTAAACTGTCTCTGGAGTTACTGCTATCACTAACTTTGCTTGATCTTTCAGTGCCATCATGTGATGCTTGCAACACCTGATGCCCTATTTGTGAGTCCCCACAAGCAGTGAAAATTGACAGCAGTGTCTCAGAAACTGTGATCTCCAGCAGCTCAGGGAACAGTGCAGTAAAGTGTGAGCAGACATTTTGTGCATTTCCTAATGACCTGCTGCCTGAGTGCACAGCCATTAACATCACTCTGGCACTCACCAGCTGCTGCTTTGAACAGCCCTGAATGAAAGGGTCAGCTGCATATGGTCGAGTCAGCTGAGTCAGTGATCCTTCTACCCTCACACTGAAATGTGGCTCTGATTCACATCCTCTAACTGAGTGGAGAGCTCACCCTGAACAGGTGCTGGGTGGCTCAGCCACATTAACTTTTGGAATGATCACTGAGGTGTGCATGTGAATCCAGATACTTGAAATATGTCAGATTATATGGACTGGACTGGAGGTGTGCTTGTGTATCCAACATACATCAGTGGTCTGGAGACTAGAAATATTCCAATGCAATTAGAAAATAATATGGAAAAGCAACTTTTCAAAACTCATCCTGGGAGGCTCAGTTCTGGTCCATCTTTCAAGAGCCAGGCTTGGCATTTCATCCTTTCCAATGAAACGGGACTGAGAGCTGAAGACTGCAATGGAGAACCAGAGTGTGCTATCACCCATAGGCAGTATTTTACCCTAAAGCCTATTTTATACCCTCAACAGTCTCCAATGTGCATCTCTGAAAGTGAGCTGGGCCTACCTTCCAGCTCCAGAGGTACTGCATGTGTTATGAGACACACGTACCTGGCTATCCCCATCCCAGGGAAGCATAATAGTTCATATCACTGCTAGCAGGATGCCTTTTTCTAACAAAGGAAATAAATCAGACCTATTAATTGAGAATATTTATACGAGCCATGCTTTTGATCTGTTTGCCACTCTCTGTTCATTTACAAACAGTTATCTTAGCAGAACTCAACCTTCAAAAAATGAAAAAAAGGTAGACATTTAAAAGTGTGCTTTTTAAACGGCTCATCCAAAATGGTAGCACCCTGTCACTGTGCCTCAGAGTTGTTTCTGAGAAGTACCCATGTAGTTGTGAATACGTGAACAGTTGGAAAGGGATGGTGTTTGGAAGAATCTATAAATGAGTGGAGAAGCTATGAATGATTTATATTTATGTATGAAGAGAGTGATAAAATCAGAAGAAAAGCAATTTTTTTCAGGTTGACTAACTCAAATTATTCTAGTGCCTTTTCAACTGCTTACACCTATTACATAGAAAAACAGGGCTACAAACTCTTAAGAATCAATTATTTTTTCCTCTACAGACAGAAAAACCTCCAATTTGTGTGTCTGACTATGCTCTATCAGCTAAGACCTCAAATAAATCTAAAGGATGGGTTTTGTTTCCCAAGGCTCCTTAAATAACAAACCATGAAAAATTTTTTTCACACATCCTAACATAGAGATGTACAAAATCTTATATTCCCTGCGGGAATGGGCTTTATGCAGCACTACACAAGGACTATTTAAACATCATTAATGTATGGAGTCTGTGACAGCCTTATGGCAGAAAGGCTTAGACCAGGGATGCGAAGCCATGTCTGTGAATGCTTTGTGTTCTTCTACAGAAACACAGAGCTGTACCTTCCTACACCTTCTACTGTAACATCATTATCAAGTTCTGTGATTCTATGAATGTCATCATCTTCTCACCCAAGTTTTGACCTTCTAACTTTTCCCTCTATTTCTTCTGCCAAATAGAAGTCATGAATATATATGGTTTAAACTAAACTGTTGTACCTCATGTTTAAATGGAGGAGGAACGAGCACAGCATCACTGTTGGTCTGTTTCCACAGATGTGAAACATTCCAGTGTGTTTTTTATGAACCGAGAGAGAAATGCCATTGTGACTTTAAGCGACTGTTGCTTCATCTTCCTGGGACCTCCCAGAGGCAGTTCCAAATTAGCTGGCCTTTCCAAGGCCAAGCATCATTACCATACACTACCAAAATGGGTCCATCACTCCCCCATCTTCACCCTTACTGAGATTTTCAAGGATGTCCTCATGAAAGCAGTGTTGTACTTATTTTCTGTAGTATATACACTGAGAGAATCGTCCCTCTAGGAGATAGAGATATTGGGAAATACCTTATACCACTTTCAGATAACACAAAGAAAATGGAACAGAATGAACCAGGAAGCAAGAAGCCTCATCCTTTGCCTTTTGCCCTTCACTAGTTAAGACTGGACTTTCTGATCTCTCACTGTAGTATAGCTCACAAGGAATATGCATCCAGACACACTGTCTATTGGAAAAATGCATTTAAAATGCAGTGAGTACAAAATTTAGCCTGATATATGACCTGGAGGTATGTCAGTCTTATGCATGTAAATATGGGAAGCAAGTAGGAACAAAGATTTCTCAGAAGACAGAAGGAATTGAAGAAAGAAGCAAGAAACAATTCTGAAAATGAGGCAGAAGACTAAGAAAGAAAGGCCTGGAAAAGAATGTTGTAAGTAGAAAATGGTATGGAATTGAAAAGGATTAAAGGAAAGGAGAAGAGCAACTGAAGGTCAGGGTGGAAAGGTGGGATAAGTGGAAGATTAAGGATCAGTGAAGCATGCCGATTCTGGCCCAATTCTTTACCCTTTTCTTTGGATTTTAGGAAGGTACAGCCAGGGTTTTGGACTCTAGTGAATTTGCTTTCCTTTTTTCCCCTGTATGCTTCCCAAAATCCATTCATGTATGCAGTTTGCAACTGTGATGTGATGTAAAACAATGTGTATGGTAGGAAGAGTTTGCAATATCAGGCCTCTATAACAGCAAGGTCTTAGAGTACAGACTAGTTTGTCAACTGGTATAAACTGAGAGAGCTCCATTGAATCTGCATACTCTTTAGTCTTGAATTAAGTACCAAGCATGTTAGCCACTGAATAATGTCAGGAGAATCTCTTTTTTAACTCCTGGAGGCCCTTCCTGGGTCCTTGAGCTGTAACTTTTTGTCTCTTTAGAAATTTAAACCATGTTTGTTCCATTCTTACATCCACTGGAATTCGCAACATATCTGCTTTGTAGTCCGGACAAAGCTTGAAGATTTCCCCAAACACAGTGTGAATCAAACCACACAGGAATGTTTGTAAAGAACATCTTGGACCCTTTGAAAACATATTCAGTTCTCAGAAGCACTAATGCATTCCACATTTGGTCATTAAACACTAATTGGTAACATGCTGTGGAAGAGTTCACTTTCTGACCAGTCAGTATTTCCTAGGTCACAGCACTGCATGACCTTGGTGCCCTGGCGTGACCTGCCCTTTTGAACTTTTAATCCTTCAGCTCGTCAGAGTTTTAGTAGCTCAGGCCACTTTGGAAACCACAGGCATATTTTCCCCCGGCTGTTTCAAAGTTTTCTTGGTTTCCCCTCCATCTCCTGCTCCCACCCCCCTCCTCACTGATGATTCAGGATGTCTTTTGGGGGCCTAATTGAAGGCTTCAAAGTGCCTGATAGTTTATTATGAAACTATTGTCCTTGGTAAATGTCAAAGGACTCATGTTTTATTATATTTATAACCTTTTTTCCATTAGTCTGCCATTTCCCTGAGAAATTATGACCTTGGCTCTATCAGTTTAACCAAGCTGGTTTTATATATAGCAAATGTGTGCGTGTGCACAAAAGGAGAGAAGAGGGGAAGTCACCAACGAGATTTCTATTAAAGCAGTGCTTGTTCTGGCTTCTCCTAGAATCTGGAAAGCAATTTAAAGATTGTGATAAGGAAAGGAATCAGGAAACAAATTATGTCTAATATTAAAACCTTGAGTGGTATCTCTGACTTCAGTGGACATAGGGCAATAGATCCTGGTTGCTGTCGGGTCCATCATTTAGCATAAATTTCACCTGATATTTCTTATCAGAAGTGTGGTTAGGATTTTCCTCTCTCCCTGCTTGTTCCCTTATCCTTTCTTACTTAGGGTTTTCTCACTCTCTATTTTTTAACAAGTTTAAAGCATCTTGCTTAACTGTATAAATCTCCCATGGTCTAAGTCTCAGGATAGACTACACACAAACTGTATTTCATCCTTAGCAGCTCAGAGGATGACAACAACTGGAACTTTGTGGAAATTTGGGACAGAAATAATTGGGGCACACTGAGTGCAGGGCTGCAGACTGGGGTGGGTCATATGGTGCTTTTCAAACAGCAGTCCCTGGATTCATTTCTAAGGGGTCCCCCAGAAATGACTAAAAGCAATCAAACCTGTTATCAACAGATGTACATCCAAAATACTGGGGAATGTGCCTCACTTGGAGGTTGTGAGGGCCTGTTGGTTGGGAAGTGACTAAATACTTTCATTCAATGAGGGGCCCAGAACCTTCTTTAGATGAACCAATAAATGAAAAAGTGCCAGAAAATCTTCCTGGGCACAGGAACATTACTGACTCTCTGCTTACCAGATCAGTAATCTGCTTACCAGATCAGTTATTGTTAGACCAGTACTGAGCACATTAATTTACCGGTATAGGCTTAGCCAGAATAGCTGAGTTCCATACATACGATCTTAAGAATCAAGCAGGGTGATCTCCCATTGAAGGAGAGAACACGGGAACTGACTTTGGTCTTGTTTGCCTCCCAGTGGGAGAAGGTGAGGTCAAATTCATTAAAGTCAGTATTTGAGAAAGAAAATGCTATAAAAAGCAATGTATTGTGGTTTTTTATTGTTGGTGGTGGGGTTTCTTTCTTTTTTGTTTTTTTTAAGGGACATTTAAAAAAGAAAAAGTTTAGTGTTGATTTTATGCTGCAGGATTTGAAATAGTTCAATTCCTCATTCTCTTAGCCAAGCTCTTAAACAAACAGAGCAGTTCTCACTGTAGATACTGAAAGAGTTCTCTAACTACCAGCCATGATAGTTGAGGCATAAGGGGATAGGACAAATGAAAAAATGTAGAAAACTTTTAGGATATAGAACTTTTTCAGAGAGCTATATCTTCATGAGAAATTTTACCTTTGAAAGAAAAAAAAAGTCCTTTTTGAAAGAAAAACTTTTTAATTACCATCTGGCCAGTAGTATTTATTACTTCAGATCACTGGAACTGATCTTTTATTTTGCTTTTGTTACCTCTTTTGTAAAGATCACTATGTATTGCATATATGTATTTTCTTTTCCTCCAGATCAGCAAGGGCAAGAGTCCTCCTGTCCTTCAAGGATTCCATCCTCTTGCTTTCGCCCCTCCCATGTGTCACTGACAGTATGTAAAGCCATTACAGTCATGTTCTTGGCAACATCCCCACTTTACAATGCTTCATTCCCAATTCCCACGTAAGAGATGACAGACTTCGGTGACCTTTTGTATCAACACTTGTTTGCTAAAATTAGATTTTTTTTCTTCCTGGCATATAACCAAACAGATTATACTCCTCAACCTGTCATCCTTGGAGGGCAGGCAGCCCCAGAAAATGATGATGCAGAGGAATAAACTTCTCCATGAAGAGTAAATGGAGCTCAAGGGGAAAAAAAGCAAAAGTGAACGATGTCCTAGCAGTGTATGCATCTATCTCCAGTGTGCATACACGTGCACAGATGATATTAACTGATGGTGTCAGCCACAAAAGGTTGGGAGGTTAGATACAGGTCAGATAAGCATCTAGCAATTTAGATGTGTCTTAAAAGTTCATTTGAATTTAAGATTCGTGGAAATCGTTGGTAAAAATCCAATAGAACTGAACATTGCAGGTCTACTGCATGTCTTTATTTGGCTAGAAACAATGCTTGGAGAATCTGAATTTCCTCACGACATTTCCATGACTTCTTGTGGAATAAAACTGAAAGTTAAAAGTAGGCCTAGGAAACAAAAAGAGAGGGAAAACTTCAGTGTAATATTTTGAGGGATCAGCGTGATCTAAAATGAAAAGTTGCTTAATTATTTGACCATTATTAAGCCCAAGGAAATAAGATGCAAAGGGTACACACATCCTATACTGAGAATTATATTGCACCCAGACTTATGTTAAGATTTATGGTCCCACGATGCTTACAGGTATATTACCATGTATGAAGCAATCACTCTCATATACTTCACAGTGTGGCTCTTTCTGAGATCTAAGAAGCTGATAAATAACTACAACAAGGCCGTGAGAAGATTAACAGGAAGTTTTGGTTGTTTGTGACTGGCTGTACACAGAGACTTTTGGTTTATTTCCTGACCAATGAAACATTTAGTTAGGGACCCAGGCTACTACTTTTTTTTGAAGTAAGAAGTCGTTCAGCTTCCACTGGAGCCCATAGTCTGTATGAACTGCTGGGTGTCTCTGTTCCCAGCACACGTGTCTGGCATGAAACTCGATGCTGTACATTGCTGCACTTAACGAGCGACTGGTGTGTCACTGCTGCAGCATCTGCACTTCTCCAAACTGTGCAAGAGCCATTCCCAGGAGTGTCTATCCCACATCACACTTCCTTTAGGTCACCAGTTCTGGGAGCTAATTGAAAGTGTGCTAACTGTATCCCTCTAAAATGGATATATGAAAAGCTTTGAATGCTAACATAAAATTATCTTTAAGGTCAATTTTCATATCTTAAAGGAAACAACCAGACTATATTTTTGCTGATTATTAATTATCTTTGCTGATAATTCACCAGTAGAAATGATGGGTTACTAATACCAACATTCTTCTACAGTCTGAAAGTGTCTTATGATGTGTGAGAGAGAAATGTGGGACCATACAGCCCTTTCAGCATGGCTCTGACTCTGCCATGATGCAGAAGCAGCACAATAGCAGTGTCCCCTGCACGGGTGACACCTCAGGGCAGAGTGTTGCTCGTGTGCTGCTGGCTTGGCAGACCGTCCCACGTACTTTCCTACGCAGTGCTGCAGAAAGCGGAGCGCAGACCATCAAGCTGGAAGTTGTCATCCTCTTCATGTGGTTGTATTGGCAGATGTGACACTGCCCGTGACGTAAAGGGAGAGGAAAAGGCTGCTTTTTCAGCAAGATACAAACACAGAGATATTATCCATCCACTGATTTTAATCTCCTTTCGCAAATACTCACACACAACGAGATCCAAGCCACTGATAGTGTCCCTCCTCCTCTATACCTGCTACCAGGTTTCTTAACCCTTCTCAGGAATGGAGTGTGTTTATCACTGCCCCATATTCATCCGAGATAAGGAACATTTCATGCTGCATGTTTATGCCTGGAGAAAAATTACAGAGCCTCAAAATCCAACTGGCAGCTTACACCACCTTAAAGCACAAAGATAACAACTGGAACCCCTACCTTTGGAGGAAAAAATGGTTCTGGTCTTATCCTGACAAATGTAGAGAAAAACTATATCAACAGTAGTCTATCTTAATGTTCTCCAACTAAAATGTACTGAAACAGCTTTCAAATTAAGAAATTTCTTTTTTTTTTAGCAAGAAAGTATTTTTCCTCTTACAGTATATTTTTGTTGGACAAGCTGGACTTACTTATGAACACAATGAGACCACAGACACCAAAATATTTCAGTCAGATAAGAGATTGAAACAATTCTTTTGAGTTACCTGGCCGATGTTCCACGCATTTCTTCACCTCCTTGTTCTTTTATATATTCTCCTTAGACATAATGCGTGTCCTATGACTTGCATACTTCACCACAAAGACTATCTCCATTGCATCCTCCCACTGATTAACAAAAAGACCATGGTTCATGAGAGTACAGGCCATCGACCAGGAGAGTTAACTTACTAGGGAAAGTATTCCAGGATCTACAAGAAACAATGGCACTCACAGTCAGAACACCTCAGTTTTGACTTCTTTGCTAAAAGTATTAGCTCTCCTGAGAAAATACTGGTATATTTTATTGTCTTTGAAACTGTCTTGCATGCTCCTGCCACTACCTCGTCCCTTTCTGAGTGTGGGAGACTGGCTGCTCTCTAGATTTCTCTATGCAGTTATAGTTTAATTTTCATTTTCACTGGAAATTTCCAGAGATAGCACACAGATAATACTGATGATTCATTTTTTTACCATCTCTAGTCAGCAATGTTGTGGCTGTGAAAGGTATTTTCCCTTTTGCTTTCTGCTGAGGGTCCCTGATATGTAGCCCTGGAAGGTGTGAGTTTTACACAAATTCAGTTTTATTGCTTATCCATGATCAATGAAATCAATTGCATCCTCTCTGTTGCATTCAATGGCTTTTGGGGGTGCCTTTCATAAAGCTGTTCTTTATAACGAGCAGAGCAAATCACAAATAAAGGTGTCTCCTCATTCTGCTAAATCAGCATCTCTTACACTCAGCTGGGTAATCCCCTTTTGTTACATCAGAATGCAAATGCAAGCACCTCATGAGCTATCTCCACCTGCGCTCACTCCCTCTGCTCAGCCTGAGACTTTGCTGTATTCTGGGGTTCTGCTGTGACAGCTCTGGCTGCAGGCACGGGCTGGACTCAGTCCTAACCCAGGGTGGTCCCTGGCACAAAGACATCCATACAAACATGCACTGATCTCAGAGTTAACCTTGGAAAACTAAACATCATTAATACACTATACCTCTTCTTTTTTTTTAATTGTAATGAATATTGATTGTCTTCCAGTAACATGGTTCACACAGATTGCTCCATGCTTTTCACTTATACATTATTCCTTGAATTAGTATTGCGTTTTTAACAAGTCTTAATGTGTCATATGTATAATTATTATTTTAAATGTTGACATTGTTCTCCCTTTTTTCGTGTTGATCTGCAAAGGGCAGACTGAATGCATGTGATGTCTCTCATGAACCAAAACCAAAGGAATGTGTGAGTTACAACTGGCCTAGAACTCATCATGAGAGGTTATCATCTTGGCATCCACATCCAGAGAGCCTTGACAACCCTGAGTTCAAATTAAGATAGGGACTTGCAACCCCTGAGTTCAGGGATGGTTTACCACAGGTTTCCTGTGAGATTTTGCAAAATTCTTAGGCCCAGACCTCTGTGATATTTAATTTTCTATCTCCCACAGAAGTATCTATGAAAAACTTATCCCAAGTATTCTATGAGAACAAGAGAGCACAAAGCTCTGTTCAGACTAAAAGCAGCTGGGTCACCTCAGAACAAGCAAATGTGTTTGCAATGGCAGATCTGAGGCTGGACCTTTGTAACAATGAAAAAACACATAACTTCACATGCCTTGGTTTCCCCCATTGCAGGTGGGAAATGATACATTATTTTTCCCTTGCTGAGGCATTTTGAGATGGATGTAAATGAGGCCTTAACAGCCTCCTATTGTCAGGAAAAAGAGATGAGGATCCCTGCCAGAGCTCCCATCTGTTGTCATCAGCAGACAAAGGTGTTCTCCCAGGCAAACGATCTGGCTGAGAAATGCTCATCCTCTCAGTTTTCTCTGCAGTAGAATTTGAGCTAAGCGTAGGGAGCTGTGATGATTACAAAACACTTTCCTTGAAAATGTATTTTGATCTGTGGCCTCCAAATTGCACCAACCTTCTTCTCTTCTGAGAAGAACTTTCTCAGTTCCTAGAAACAGCCAGCGTTCAGTGGGGCTGCTTAGACACTTGTGTTCAGAAGGAGGCATAGGCAGGAAGAATGCTCTAGTTAAAGGTCAGAAGTTTTCTGGATTTTTGTTTTACATATGAGAGATCTGTGTTTGTGATTTTATTCCCTTCGCTCTGACCCATTTTTGTCTAGTCAGCTCGAGGAACAGATGTGGGCTTTCGTCCAACAATGTGTAACACAATAAATATGCATTCTGTGCTTTAATGCCTCATGTGGTGTTCTCTGGAAATAGACTTCAACAACGACAACTATACTTGGCATTTGGAGGAATCAGCTGGGCTATCTGGGGATCACAGAGTTCAAATAGGAGAGCTGCAAGCCCAGAAAAGGGGGTTTTTTGCAGCAGAGCTGGCTTGTTCCAGCCTTACTTTTGCTAACATATCTGAAATCCTGTCAGGAATCCCTCTGTTGTTCCTCACAGCTATTAGACAAAACCAGGGAATGCTGTGGAGAGAGACCTCATGGATTAAGCATGCTTATCCACTTTTCTAGGAAGCAGGATATTTCTGGAAGCCAAATGCACATTTATACCTTGGAATCTTGTAGAACAATAAAAAAAAGAAAGAAGCTTTCTTTTAATGGAATTTACAGCAACTTATACATTTGGATTTCAGATCACAGGGAAATGAGCATGGCAGGTGCTGGCTGTGGTAATGATGCTGAACTAGTGGAACTGATCTGGCCATGCACCTAAGAGGTGAATCATGCTGCATCACAGACTTATTTTTAACATAGAGAAGTAGTGTATCTCAAGCTTTTATATATCTCTCTAACCTTTCACATGGAGTTTTTGGACACGTTCCTCCACCCACAAGTAGCTGGCTGTGGACTTGACGGACATAACACAGGATATAGCACCTGGCTATGCTACTATTTGTTGGATGCATTTCATGCTTATCTGAAAAAATTACTGCAAATGACTCACTATTTCTATTTTTCCTTTAAGAAATTAGACGTAATAGAAGTTCTCAGGAAGGAATCCTCCTATTATCCATATCCTGTGTTGACATCCAGACTCCATTGTGCATTAATTTCAGTACCCAGTATCTTAGGAAATTGGGCACTTTCTTCTTTAACTCATTGCTTCCTAAGTTACATTAATTTAGTCATCAGCATGTGCACGGAAGCAGCCCAGGTACCTTCCTACTATTTAAGCACACCTGAAATCCAAATAGGAAGTGGCGTCACCATCAAGGCATTTGACTGGCCACAAAGTAGTTGGCTTAAACTCATCTTTGTCTACAGCAACTTTCTGCTGGGTACATGCAGGACATCAGCTACCTGTAAATATGTACAGCAAAAACAGGAGCAGCCCTCAGACATCAGACTCATCAGCTAAGCAGAACTTTCCAGGCTCTCAGTTTTAGATCTAGATTTACTTAACTTGCACTAATGTCCCACACATAGCATATAGACCTTCCTTTTAGTTTGCACTTTTAGATATGTTGGTAAGCACTCCTTAATATTTTTTAAATTAAATATATTTAATGTTTGGTTGAGAAAAATGTCATCTGTCTTTGACAGAAAAAGCTGGCCTGGTTTCCAGAGGTGCTGGTTATCACAAGTGAAATTTCATCACTGCTGAAAATCAAGACTTGTTTAGTGATGTGGCATATAGGCTGGGGAAGGATGTCCAGGTGTTAAAGATAACGTACTCAAAGGCAATTAACTGCCATTAGTACTCCTAAAATTCCCCTTATTCCCCTTCCTACACAAATACATCTATTTGTCATTAACCCCTGTATTTCCATAGAGTATATTTCTGGAAAAATCTGCAAGTTCAAACAGTCTAGAGAATGACTGCCGGTCAGTCTTTGTAGGCTCAATTTCTTTTCCACTTGAAGTTCATTTTCATATTGCTTCTTCTGCCCTGCTGGTGTTTGCCATTAGAGGCAGGGCAGCAAGACTTCTGATGCAGTCTGGCCACTCCTACAGTTCTTAGCACTGTATTCTAATACAATCTCTGGATTATTCAATGAATCGGTTACAGAGGATATGGAGATTTAATTGCCTGAAAAAGAGGAAGATGTTGTCATTGATTGTTTTAAGATGGAATCATCTGAAAGATGCATAAGTAGTGAGAATTTCTCTCGATAAGAAATGTGCTTAGGATCTGAAGAGCTGGACTGCAAGTTGTTATTAATGTAGAATGAATTAATTTTCCAGATGTTACATCAGCACTGAACTCAAAGAATGTTATCTCTGTTGGAGTAATACAGAATTTTACTTACTGAAATAACTAAAGCTTATGAGCATAGTAGAAGACTTACAAAAAAAAGGAAAAGGCAATTAGTTACCTGGGTTACACACTTTTCAACCAAGAAAAGAAAAACAGTTGATAAATGTGAGAAAATTGATATTTCTGGTAAGCCTAAATGACTGATGTGAGCATGTTATTTATGAAAAAATATGCAGATAGGAAAATGACAGAATCAAGCACATCAAATTTTTGATCCAAAGTTAATATTTTATTTATCAAAATCTAATAGTTATTAATGATATTTTATTTTATTTATCTAAAGCCTGTTATATTTATATACCTTTATATGTCTACTGCATATTTATATAGCAGTGTAAGCTATAGTTACCTATCTATGCAAATGAAAGGAAGAGTTTTTAAATTTGAGAAACCATCTTACCGTGAGTGCTTTTGACCATTTAAGCTTATTACAAATACATTACAACAAGACTGCCCTTCCCCCAAAATATTTCAGTCACTTATCCCTGAACCAAAATTCCCACCAGCTGGGAGATCTTTATCATACCACAGTAAAATAAAAATTCACTGGACATGACTGATTAAAATAGATTTCCTCAACATACTCAGACAAAACACTTCTCAGAACCAGCAGAAGGCCAATGATGTCCCGGGGTGCATCAGGAGGAGCACTGCCAGCAGGTCAGGGAGGGGATCTGCCCCTCTGCTCAGCCCTGCTGAGGCCTCACCGGGGGTGCTGTGTCCAGTTCTGGGCTCCTCAGGACAAGGCAGACGTGCAGCTCCTGGAGTGGGTCCAGTGGAGGACAACAAAGATGATGAAGGGACAGGAGCATCTCTCTTATGAGGAAAGGCTGAGGGAGCTGGGCCAGTGCAGCCTCAAAAAGAGGTGACAGAGAGGCGACCTCATCAATGTCTGTCAGTGTCTAAGGGGAGGTGTCAGAGGATGGCCCAGACTCTGCTCAGAGGTGCCCAGCAACAGGACAAGAGGCAATGGGCAGAAACTGATGCCCAGGAAGTTCCATCTGAATATGAGGAAGAATTTCTTTACTGTGCAGTGACTGAGCACTGGAACAGATTGTCCAGAGAGGGTGTGGAGTCTCCCTCACTGGAGATATTCAAGAAATGTCTGAACACGATCCTGTGCCTTGTGCTCTGGGATGACCCTGCTGGAGCAAGGAGGTCGGACCAGATAACCCACTCTGGCCCCTTCCAGCCTGACCCATTCTGTGATTCTGTGAAAACTTGTTTTTGACATGCTTTGCTAACTTTCAGCTTCCTGAGGATGTAGTCCATGTCAGAAACTTTTTCAGATCACAGTTCTGCTCTGTGGGGACACATCTGAACCCTGTCATAAGACCTCTCTTGCTCTCTTTGAGTATACCCTCTGTTATCCCTTGGACACACTGAGGAGGTGCCAGGGAGATAAATACAAATATGCCCTATTGCTCCAATTGACAGGTTCACCTCTGTATAACATATTTTCATAGATCTTAAATCAACATCATAATTACTCCTGTAAGAAGTCATTATAAAGTCTAATTTGTAGATCAGAGGAAAAAGAGTGGAAATAATCTGGTTTTGGAGATTCTCAACTAGAAGAGAGAGCAACACATCCTTGCAACAGGAGCTCCTGTCTATTTCTTAAACTAATTAGAAGTGCACAAGAATCCCATTATATTTTATCTGCTTTAACATGTAGTCCTTTAGCATGACTCTCCTAGCACTTTGATGGAAAGTTATTAGTCTGACTTAGATTTGGCTGCATTTCTACCACCTTAAAATACTGATTCAATGCCCACCTAAACATATACCTAAACATCTAAACAAGTTACCATTATTCAGCTGAGTTTCATTCCTGCTGATACAGATTTGGAGAGATATTAATGAATATTCATCTTAAGTCAAATGCAATTATAGCCATAAATGTGGAGAATTTTTCTTAACTTGGAGCCATATGTATGTATACAAAATGTATATTAAATACTGCAAGATGTTAACAATATGTTTGAACCAAATGAAATGAAATGAAATAAGAATCTGGACTTGGTTATATATGAGGAACCCTGTTTTTCCTGGGAAATAGAGTTTTCAGCAAGCTTGTAAACAAAGATGAGACATCACATGGTTTGCATTATAATTTCTCCCACGAGCTTTCTCTTTCAAAATGAAGTACTGTAAGATTTTATGTGTTTGACTTACTGTGGTGGAGAAATAAGAATAAATTATTGAAACATTTGTGCTCATAATTAGGCCAAATTGAGTCTGATCAAATAAAACTGTAGGAATTCCAGTTATGTTTCAAATCTCCTGTAGACGATGAAGAAGAAAGAAATGAACCCATTATAACCATCAAGACTTTCACAAAAGATTGAGGAAAAAGAAAGATTCTGTGGTTAAGACACTTGATTCAGGTCTTGATCCTATTTCTTCCTTGGTTTGAATGATCTGGTGTTTTAGTTGAATTTAATTTCTCTGTGTCTCAGTTTCCCATTAGTAAAGCAGTGATTAAACCCTTCCTTTCCCATTTTCTGTTTAAGTTATAAGTCTTTCCAAGCCAGAATCCATCCAGAATGTGTACACACAAAGGAAACTCATCACTTACTTGGTTTTTGAAAATTGGTGATATCTCTATACGAGCATGGATATCACTGACAACAGGTGTGCTTCCCTCTAATCCCACATTCACACTCCTTTACATGGAGACTAAAGGCTGAATTCAGAAAAACATGGGTGCCAAAATCCCAGACTGCAACACAGTGCAATGCTTGAAGAGAGATCTAAAGCCTACAAGTTGAAGAGTTGTTAACAGCCTATTAAAGAAAAAAGGTACAGGGACTAATGAGAAATGGAAACAAGCCTTTGGTATTTAATCTCTTCTCTAATAAATCTAAGTCCATAAAGTACCAGGGCATGCTTAATGTTTTACTCTGGCTGAGGTTGCCACCTTGAATAAGTTGGATATTTTGAATATGGTATACAAAAGTACTAGCTGTCCCAGATTCTGCTGCAAAAACTTAGCTCCAAAGTAGGGTACTGCAGTATGTAGACTTGGCACAACTTTCCTGTGCAAAGGGAAAAGATATTTTTTAGTGAGGACAGATTTGTCAAGTCTTCAAACCACTAATCACTTTGCTGCCTGAAGTGCAAGAAAGCAGAGTGTGCCATCATTCAGGCCACTGATTCAGATAACTGAAATACGACATCAAAACTAAAACTGTGCAAATGATGGGCTTGCACTGGGAGCAAAACTCTGTCAGAGTAATATATGGCGGGATATCATCCTGTTCATTGCAAAAGGCCCATACTTGAAGTATCATTGTAGCCACCAGTGGAGAACTTATCACAAGCCTTTCCATCTGAAGGAAAGAAGTGAATAGGAGGCTAAGTGTGTGTGAGAGTGTGTGAATGAGTTTCTGACTGCTGTTTTCCCAGTACATTAGAAGGGATGGATTTTTAATGATCAGATTTATATGGTTAGAGTTGTGGATAAGTTAGACTTGCATATAGCAAGACTTGTATTGCCTGACCCTCTTTTCTCTTGCAGAAAGTGTTTGAAGGTCTTGCTTTTCCTTCACAAATCGTCTTAACCGGCTTTTTAGGACAAAGTTCCAAAAGGAAGTAAAAGTCTAATGTACTTTTCAAGTGGTATAGAGATGATTTTGTCTTTAAAGATATCTAATTTCTCTAGCAAGGGAGGGGATTATTTTGCACCATATGGTAGCTGTCCTGTGATGTCATAGTGATTAATGACAGGATCAGTTGGATGCTCCAGTGGCATAACAAATGACCTGGGTTTCCTGTAATGGCAAGAGTTACACGCTCATTCTAGGACCTTGCAATTAACTGAGCTCTAGTCACGGCTCCCCACGGGGTTGAGCACAGCTATAGAATGAATGTGAAGGCTACTACCAGCTTCATGAGGATGTGGGTCAAGCATTCTGTGACTTCTGGCAGATCTCTTAGACTGTGGATATCTGTTTGCCATCTGTAAAACTGATCTTATAATTAGCTGTTCACAGGCTTGATGCAAAACTAACCTGTTGGAGTATGTCAAACCTTTGCAGAAGAAAACTTAAAGTGAAAATAACATTTTAGTGAAATTATGTATGTATTTTTAACTCTGTATCATAGACTGAAAAACCTGCAACACTCTCTGCCTGATTGGCTGCATGATCATATGTCAGATAAAACAAGGAAATCTTCATTAAATGCTACGTTCAAGTCAAACATTTTTTTGGGCAATCATAGCTCCCTGTCTGAAATAATTCTGGAAGCAGGTAAAATATTCTTACTGTGCTGAAGCAAAGCAATACAGACAAGGAATGACCCATTTATCCCAGTAAGAGCCTAACTGGCAACATGACGACTGTCACTGCAGTTATTATTTTAGCTACCAAAAATCCCCCAAAACAACTGTAAAATATTTTTTTTCCTGATCCAAGTTTTAGATTTTCTTCAGACTTTTCTGATAGTTTTCATCAAAACTACAATTAAAAATTTAAAAAATTGTATATTGCATATAAGCTGCATTTGAGATCAGGCTTTTATCAGGGTGCTGCGATTCTGTGAACCCAGAATCTTCAAATGACTCATCATTTGGACCTGTTTGCCTCTAATGATAGCAGTATAATATTAATAGGTCCTGTTGGTTACTGAACACTTCAGTCAGCAGACAAAAAGAAGATCCTGGTGTAATGAAATGGAGTTTTACCAAAAGACATAAGGCCATTTCTTATTGGTTTAGGTTCTTTCATTTAGCAAAAAGTGAATGCTCCTAGGTTATGAAGAGAGTGCTTAAAGGGTGACATGGTTAGATCCTGAGCTTAACATTTTATGGTTTTCTTGAATAAATCACACCTTTTATTGGACCTTGAACCTTGTAGTGTATGAGTGTATAAATACTTCACACTGGTGAGAGGAGCTTATCCAAAACTCTCCTACACTACTGATATTCTGACTGCAACAGCATCCTGGAGGGAAGAAAAAATTGCATCTCTACAGACATTTTTCCTCAGGCTAGATGATCCAGAGAGTACAGACGTGAACACTGCACTCTATAAGCTAAACAACATATAGATTCACACCCTTCCTTGCTCACTCACTGTTTTCATGACAGGTTTGGAAGTGGGATGAACACACAAGCTTCACATAATTCATGGAAGTGAAGGAACAACATTCACACAGATCACGTTCCAGTGATGGCATCCTGCATGGTGTCTGGAGAACACCAAGTGCCAGAAGCAGTGATGGGAGAAGGTGGAGGTAAATACAACTCATTGGCTGGCTTCATTCATTCAGAGCCCCCACTCCCTGCTTCTCAAGGCAGTGTCTTTTTATGTCATTTGGAAGTGGTGGCTCATGGCTACTCTTATGGCCAGGAGAGTGGATAAAGCAGATCACAGCTCTGGTTTTGAAATGACAGTTCTGTTGGTGTTTTTATAATAAGTAAAATTGTACACATCCTAAGAATGCTATCCAGGTTCATTTCTTTTTTATTACTTTTTGTGTGATTATCCAAAGATATTCTCAGCTGTGTTTTCTTCATTAGCCTAATTCACAACATTTATTTGTTGTTGAACTCTAAATTGGACTTCAGCTTTTGCCAAGGATCAGCATTCCTCCCTACATTTAATTCATCCAGTGTAGCTATTGAGTGACAAGGGAAGTGTTAATTTATGATTGGATATTGGAACCTGAAATAACAATTGGAAAGGGAGAGGCAAGAGGCTTTCAAAGCATGAAATTAAAACCTTAGGGCTATGGCTTAACTTGCTACTTATTTTTCTCATTTTCTTGCCATCAATACTTTTGTTTTACTCTTGATGTGATGTTTTTCACAGGGCATGATTTGGGGTTTTATTCACTCTTTGTTTTCATGTGATATATGATATATGATATATTTTATCAGCTTGTATTACAACCAATGCTCTGTCTGTTCTTACTCAGATGTCTGCTATTAATTGTCTTTATGAGAGTTATAAACATTTCTGAGATATTTGGCTGTGGTTCTCCTTTAACTTGCATGAGAACCAGATCTCAGTAAGAAAAAAAAAAAAAATAGATATCTGGGGAAGCCTGAGAGCTGAAAATCTTCTGCATCTGCACTAAACTGGCCCAGGGCACCATCATGTCCATGGATTAGTGATCAGGGAAACCAGAGCAGCTGATCCGCTTTCCTGGAAGTGTTGGCCTGGGCCAACCAAAAATCCTCCAGACAGTGCCTGAGACTAACGTGTGAGACAGGATGGGACAATGAGGGATAGCACAGTGACAGATGGGATAGGACAAGGTCTGTTCACCTAATGGACCAAGCCAACCTGTTCAACTTTTCCAAAGGGGAAGAGTGGTGAGACTTACGAATCAAAACCTCTCCATTTGCCACATGGGGAATAGAAGAGGTGCAGGACATTATTTGGTTTAATTCATATCAATATTAAGATAGAACTTTAAGAGGAAATAAGGGAACAGGAAGTCAAAATGTAAGATAGAGAGAAGAAATTCACTCTGGGGAATAATTCCTAACTTATTTTTATGAAATTTGGTGAAGAAGGAAAATCTGAAGTGAATTATCTCTTTTCATGGCCTCTTGCCCTTAAAGGTATTAGAAGTTGTTAGGTGCTTCAGAGTGGGAAAAACTACCAGGAGGAGGTATTTAAGTATCTTTCTCTATTACCACTCCAAAATAAGACATTTGAAACCTCTTTCTTTTCTGAGTAATATACTGACACCTTTTTATCCTTTTCTATTTTGTCTTTTGTCTTCCACATTGACTGTCCTTTTGAAGTAGAGACACCATTTGCTGGCAGTGAGTCCACAGCAGTGCTCTGAGTTATTGCAATGACAGCTATGATTTCATGAAATCATGATTTGAAAAGAGTCTCGTTATTTAAAATAACTCTGAATTGCCAAGTATCTCAGAGGGTGAGCATTAGGAAAAAGATGATCAAAGCATTTGTGAAGGGTTGAAGATTTGCTTTCTTGGCTTTCTGTAGTAAACCAGGTTCCATTACTGCCAAGTCAAAAATGCTGTAGATATGTAAGAAAGCTCAAAGATGCTATAAACTCCTTCTGCTGGTTCACAGCTATTCAAACTATCCTGTCTGCACCAGATTCAATGTTTCGATGGAAGAGGCATCTGTCCTGTGCAATGGGCATAAGATCATAAAACCGGTAAAAATTCCTGCAGTTCAACAGTCATGAACCTACTTCAATCAAGATCAGATCTGATGTTTGTGCTATAAGGAACAAATACTTTACTTGCAATCAGACCACTGGTTTTGTCAAATAAGTAACGCCTGTTAAACAATAGTTAGGACTATTTCTTCTAGTACCTAAAGGAGGCTGGAAAGGTAGTTTTTACAAAGGCATAGAGTGATAGGATAAGGGAGAATGGCCCTTAGCTGAATGAAGGTAAGTTTAAATGAAATTCTTCTCTGTGATGGTGGTGAAGCAATGGAACAGGTTGCCCAGAGAAGCTGTGGGTGCTCCATCTCTGGAATTATTCAAGACTGGGTTGGATGGGGCTTTGAACAACCTGGTCTAGTGGAAGGGGTCCCTGCCCATGGCAGGAGAGATGTTACTAGAGGATCTTTAAGGTCCTGTCCCACACAAATCATTCTATGATTCTATGAAACAAAAGAAATTTTACTCATTGTACTGAGTCAGTCCAAAGGATGCAATTTTATTCTGAAATAAGAAATTTTTTATACCTCAGCTTACTGGTCTTATGTATCAGGCTAAAGTGATCTCTGTTATACTAGGTTCAATTGAGATACCTCCAAGTCCTGTAAACACAGTGTACCCTGGTCAACTGATGCATTATAAATGTGCTAAAAAAAGTGTAAATGGGATCTGAATGAATTCTTGCAGTTTGGGACGGTTAGAAAACAGAAATTATTGATATAGACAAATCTTAGAAAGTACTGGTGCATAAGTGACAGAATAACTTTTTTAAAAGATGTTTTGAAGTCTCAGCAGGAAAATGTTTTAATGATAGCAACTGATACAGCCAGAAAGAGCAGAAGGTTATGGATAAATCCTGTGTCCTTTTTTGGACTGCTCACTCTGCCAGGTTTGCCTGTATCTGACATCCTTCAAATGATTTGGAACTCTGCAGAAGTCTCCCCACATAGAGGAATGAGGCAAAGGAGATGAGCAAACTGGAATGAATCTCAACACACTATCAATGCAGTGCAGGATTTTCAGTGCAAAAGTTGAGGGAATTGTGTCTGAGAAGTCAGTGGGAAATTCCCACAGAAATCTTGGATTCAGTTTCTGATGCCTCTTGTCACTTCCTGGTTCCAACCACCATTTATTGTTATCCTGCCTGGGTGTCCATGAAAATTATTTGAGTCAGAGCCAGCAGTAACTCACTTCTTTCCCATGTAGCTTTTGCTTGCTAGATTCTTAAACTATGAATGGCTCCACTGCAGAAATAAACACTCAGTTTTTAATCAAAGATCCTAATACAGGCTTAAAATCAAGAGATTATATTACTAAATTATGTCTTATCATACTAAAAAAATATGATTTTGTCTTCTGTTTTGTGAGACTGAATTGACTGGCATTTTAAAGCTTTTTCCTGTAACAATGCAGGGATATTTTAAAGGGTTTCTGGTATCATAGAAATTAAAGGGGGTTTTAACTCTTCTATATTTGGAATTAGTTCTTAAAATTACATAATTTAAAAATGAATTAATTTTGTTAAATGCAAGTATCCTGAAAAATCTTACTTCTGAGAAGTAACATGGAGACTAACAATTCCATACAAGTGAAAAAGGATAAGACAGTGAGCTGGATAATAATGTTGCTGCTGAAACAATTTGAAGGAAATATATAGTCACTAATCACTAGACATTTAGAAATAATTTGTCTATGAGCAGACTGTTCTCCTTTAACCATTCAGAGATTTCTTTCATCAGTGGACATGAGAATTTTTCTTTGGTTCCAGAACACACTGTAGCAGTTTTAAATGCACTAAATTTATTTTTTTTTTTTTTTNATTTTTAATGCCCTTAATTTTTTTTTTTTTTTTTTTTTTTTTAAATCGGGCAGATACAGGCTGAAATTCTGGATCCAACTCATTTGCAGATTAAGGAAAAAGTTATATGCACTTGCTTGATTCCAGCTGGCTGCAACCTCTATTATCAAGCGGTACAGAGCAACCAGCATCAAGTTTGAAGAAACTCGATATCTGAGCCTGACTTTCACTCTTAGGCTCAGAACCATTTTGCTTAGATGCATTTCAAACAACTGAATCGTTCTCATCAAAGACAACAGCACCCTTTATTGACATAGGAGAGTATGCTTCAAGAATACTCTGAGGATGGAGGTTCCCATAACCTTTTTCAAAACCTCAGAACTGCTGAAATAGCCCATAATGCATGCAGGGTTTTTTTTTTCCCTACACCTCTATCTCTGTTTCATAGAAAGAAATGGTATTTATAGTTTCCTGTACAAAGAGAGCCTGAGTCATACCTAAAGTAATGTCTCATTCCTCAATGCAGCATGTTGTTGTGGTTATTAGGGCAGCCTCAGAGAGGCAGACTGAGAAAATCCACCAATTAGGAAAACAAATGAACTGACTAGTGAGTCCAGCATTATGATCAGTTTTCTGGTCTACAAAACACTTTCTGATCTCTTGGCCTTTTTAGAGCTGGTTGTTTAAAAGTTCATCAAGACATGCCTGGAGAGCTCTCAGAATAAATACCCCTGCTTCTTTTGTAAAAGTGTATCCTTTATTGCCCTAAAACCAGCACTGAATTCTTGAGCACATCTGTGATTTGTCAGTGTGGATGCAGGTTACATCAGCAGAAGCAAAGCACAGCAAACAGCCCTGATTGTCTGTCCGGTATGAGGAATTTATTCTTGTAAGCTCACATGTTCAGGCAAAGTGATTCACTTACCTGCAGAGATCCAAAACTTGCTAGTTAGTCCGTGTTTGATGGGAAGTGTTGTTGGGGTGTGTGTTGAGCGTGGCAGCTGTGGGTACAGGTGTGTGTGTGTGTTTGTGAGCTGCTGCCCTCTGCTGCACACCTTCCCTGCAGCTCACCTCCAGCCACCTCCTCACCCCAGCCTCAGCATGCTCATCATGCTGCTGGAGCTGGAGAAATTACTTCCCTGCCACTGAGACATTCAGAGAGTCACCAAGCTTTGCTCTGAGCCACTCACGAAACTTCTAGCAGCCTATAGCTGTATTGCAGCAGTCTGGAGCACTGCTTCTGCTCTGGCATCAGCTGAGTGTGCAGATCTCCTCAGCCTCAGAACCTTCACCATCACTAGAGCAGAGGAAAGAGGCTTCCACATGAAGAGAATCTCGATATGAATCCTGGCAACTGTAGTAAAAAAATTCTGTAGCAATATGCACAGGAAGTCAGCATAACCTAGAATTTTAAGATGTTCTTTACTTTATATATCTCTGAGACAAGAAGGATTTCCTTCAGGCACCACTGGGAAGGTTGTGTCAGCCCCTGGGCTCAGTTTTTGCCAGACCATGGACTTGGTCTTATGTCAATCACTTCCCCTCACAGTGTGGAAAAACAAGAGACGAACAATACCTCGTCGTAGAGAAGGGGAGAAGGAAGATCATGCCTCGCTGCCCACCTCTGCAAGTGCAATGGCTTTCACCTTTGAAAAACTGCCTGAAGAACTCAGTACTTGCATGTCTGAGGAGGGTTCTGGGGGGATTGAGTGTGATGAGAAATCTGTAAGTTAGAACAACCACAAAATGTGTGTGTCTGGCAGTATTTGAGGATAGAAAACATAGATTAGAGCGTGCAGAGAGCTGTAAAGGGGCTGGATATGTGAAAAGATTTTTTTACCTAAACATTTTTTTGATTCAGAGTCAGGGTCTCTGCCTACTGACAAGGTGCTAGTGAAGATGGCTTAAGTACAGGCAAATTTTAGCTTAGGCTGAGACCTGTCCAGACACTCTCCAGATTCCAGGCCAGAAGAAGACTTTATCTTCTTCTCCCTGCTCCTCATTCACACGTCTGCAAGAGGCTACAGCCCTTGAAGGTCTGCCAGCCAATTTGCTCCTCTGAATGCCCCCTAACCTAACTCAGCTGCTAAACAGCTCAGCTAGCTGAAGCTGTTTAAAACGGATTTTGTTCGCCTGGTTCATTCTGATTCAGATAACTTAAATAAGCACATTTTTTGTAAGCAGTGAGCAGGAACTGTCAAAAGGGCAGTGAAAAATATGCTGAAGAGTGTCAGATCACAAAGTTCAATCACAAAAGAACATGCACCCAACAGCAAAGGACTGTTACAATTAAAGACACTCCTAATATATTCTCTCCTTATAGATTTAAATTTGTATTTGTGGAAGTGTGCACATGCAGTAGGAATATTACAGAAGCCATGGGCCTGGACAAAGAAGGGATTATGAAAAATGAATAATAAGAAATGAAACTGTTCACAACTACACATTGTCAAACCTTCCAAATTCAAGGTTTTTTTCTCTTCAGAAATTGTTATTCAAGACCTTCCAATTAGAATTCTCATATATTTATCTTGCACATGCTTTTACACCTTTCACCTGCTCTCCCTTCAAATTATTTGTAACTGTGACATCTGGAATTGTGAATTGATTTGAGCTGTCTTAATGTGGCCTGGTGATACGAATAAGAAATAATGGTGTAATGCCACACTTTTTGTACATTTTCCAGTGTGTGGTTGAAGCAGACTGGGACAGTCAAACACAGTAAAAAACATGAAAGTATCATGGCTGTGAAAGCATATTGAATTACTGATGACACAGGCAACATAAAACTCTACTTAAATGCCAGGGTTAATCAGGACCTTGCAAGTGATTAGTCATTGGTTTTAAAATTCAGAACTTTTTAGCTAATAATATTTCTGCCATTTCAAATTCACCAACTACCCTCCTTATGATTCATATCTCCCCTTCATTATTCCAATCTTATTAGCATTTTTTATATCCATAAGTGTAGCCAGTCCTGGCAGCAGCCTCTAAAGGCACATTTAGGATCTAGCCCAACTATCTAAGAAAAAATGAACACATCTTTTTCATGGTTGGAAACCTGGTCTGGAGTTAACACTGTGTAAAATATGAACACCTGTCTGACTAAAGAGGGTGGATTTTGGTTGCACAGCCTTCTCTGACCATCACTTTCAAACACCCTGCACCTTTTCTTTACACATCCAGCCTAGAAGAAAGCTTGTTTACAAGTTGTGGGGTTTTGCTGCTGTTTCACTGTTCTCCAGGGACAGTCACGTTACTCCTGCCCAGTGGCTGGGGGAAGACGTTCATGCATTGGCAGTGTAAGCAGAAAGCAGCTACTTTGTGCCTGTATGAGTTTCAGGCACATATAAAATATGAAGGAAGCTTGTCAACTCAGATTAACTTTGGAGACAACCCTTCTCCACCTTATATTGCAAATAAAGGAAGAGAGTTTGGAAAAAAAGAGCTTTTTGGTGAATACATGGCCTTGACTCTGTGCAATCAACATTAAACTACTCTTGTTTGTTGCCTACCAAAATTGTTAAAACAGAGCAAGGAAAGTTGCTTTATTACAGCACAAGTCATTCAGTGCAGTTCAAAAGGAGGCAGGTCCTTCCAGATATTCCCTTCAAATGTACAGATGCAAAAAAATAAACTCTAAAAATTACAAACTGAGATTATATAAACAATTTCAACACAGAAAACTATTAAAAGAATATGTTCTTGATGGCAGCAGCTCAAATAAATCACTCCTACCAAGCTTGCAGCAGTACAGAGCCTGAATCACTGCACCGATTTAAGAGAAGCAAGAGGAGTGGGTTTTTTTCATATTATAGTGAACTTGTTGTTAATATAGGGGATTTTATGTTTCTGGAAGGAGTAAATTGTAAGGTTAAACACCACCTCCTTTTGAAAAATGGCCCTGCAGATTGGAGCTCTAATAATCTAATATGGAGTTAATAAAACCTGTACAGGAAAACAAAAAGGATGATACCAGGGTTGCTGTCATATTATTTTTGAGGGCAGCTGTGGGGCTTTGTGAAATACCTTGTATGAGTAAGTTCTTATTCATTTTTAGAACAGTTATGGGATTTGTTAAGTACACTGGCATTGTGTAATAATGGAGATATTTAAGGGTACTTTTTAATTCTGGTGAGATGGACAAAAACTTGGTTTTCATTTTCTCTTCTGCTGCCTTTGGCCTCTTACATGTGCCTTTAGGAACCCTTCTCCCTTTGTGTCATTGAGCCTCTGATTTATCACAAACACTTGTATATCATTACTTCATGGAAAATTGTGTCTTCTGGAAAGCCAAGTGCTGGTTACTGTTTGCTTTTCCAGGCACAGAAAAGGAATTTGATAAATAATTACAGCAAAATCATTTTATTGTGGTAACATGAGTTATTGGCTTTTTTTGTATATTTATTAATCTATATTTTTCTACATTTCTATATTTTCTTTTTTTTCTATATTGAGTTTTTTGTGTTTAGAGGATATATATACATCAGAAGAATCCTTCACTGATGTTCATAAAAGTCACTTCTCACACTATTTCTCACATACCTTTAAACCTACCATATTTCTAATATACATAATACTTCTTTCCAGTACAAAGAGACTTTTTAGAATTTTGCCCAGCATTCACATTTGATATTTTGGGGTTTTCAATGAGATTGAACTTTGTTCAACATTGCTTTTCACATCTCATGACTATTTACCTCAGTGGAAAACAAAATAAATTTAGTATAAAATGTTACCCCGCTGATTCTGCAGCATTACAGGACTGCATCAAAATAGTTTGAAGTGACCACACACAGCGAAGTAAGGCTGGAGAGGTGGCCAAATATTTGTAGCCATTCAGTATTTCCTAGCAATATGCTGGGACACTAGCTTCTATTGTCCAAGAAGGAATTCTGTCACCTATTGAATAGAATGATGGTTTGCATTTGTTTATTGCTTGTCATGTAGAATTAGAGAGTGTATTAATCCATCTGTTGATGTTTTTTGGGTGTTCTTTTGCATGCCACTGAAATGCAGCCACCTCTGGGGAGATGTGTGGCAGCTGTGTATAGCTTAGGGCATTGCAATAGTGTGGGAACCAGGCAAAGAACTGTGATTTAGTGGCAACCTGGATTTTTTAAAAGTTACTGCTCAATAAGTTCTTTGAAATGGTGACTTTATTGCCAGTTGCAGCAGCTGCTGGACTTTTGCACTCCCATAAGGAGAAAATTAGAAATATCTAATTTTCTTGATGTTTTGTTGTTGCTGCTGCTTCAATAAAACAGCCAGCTATTTTTTGTTTGTTTGTTTGTTTATAGAATTAAAGACATGATAACAGTAAAATATTTAGAAAAATAAAGTATTCTAAGCTACTAAACAGACTCACACTTCATAGGTATAAAGGTTTTTATTGCTTTCTACCTGCCAGCATTCTAAAGCAGTTAGTCTGCTGCTTCTCTTTAGCTGCAGTTTTCACCTCTCACTGTTTCCTCAAAACCCCGATCTGCTAATCAACCTGAGAAGATGGAAATTAGCATAATGTGATAAAAATCAAAGGGACAACATTATTTTCCAAAACAAACAAACAAGAAGCTTGAAGTGAATGCATTGTAATCCAACCCCTTGGAATAAAAACAGTTTCAACAACCACTGTGTATAACCTTATTTTCCATAATAACAGTTAAAAGTAGCCATTTGTTCTACATATTGTAAAAGAGATGCACCCCCAGGAGTCTCACGGATTAGACAGGGGTTGTTCTGCCTTGGGATGGAGTCCAGAGAATTGCAGCAGCTGCATATGCTCACCCATTCAACACCCAGAAAAGCTGGTGACAAAGAAAAAGATTCAGAAAAAGTAGGGTGTCAAGAGGAGAGACACCTGGGGGAATTTTTTTAAAATATCCAGTGGGTTTTTGAACATTCAGTGGAAAGATGTGGAAATTTCAACAAGTGAGACTGAGAGTGCCCCTTCCAGAGGACTCTACAGTCCATGAATTTGAGCTTCCTCCAGAGAGACGCAGGACTTGCAAGCTGTAAGTCCATCTTCCCTCATTCCAAGTGAGCTAATCAAGGTCTAACTCTTCATCAGAATACACTGGAGTTCAATCCCTTTCTCTTTAGAGTCCTGTTATTGTTAGAGAAAAATGCAAAACTCTACGTTAAAAAATTAGGCAGAAAATAGGAGTTGAAGGCTTCAATCTGTATTCAGAAATAACTGATAACCTGCTGCACATTAAAATATTCAGAAAATTAAATTCCTATCACTTCTATCAGGAAGGAAACTATAATTATTTGAGTTTTATGAATGAGGAAACCAAGACATAGTTTATATGTCTCACTTAGCAAAAATTTTAAGTGTCATAAATAGCAGTAAATCCTAGAAATACTTCCTAAATCTCAACTCTGCAGTTTTGTGGTACTGACCTGGGTTAATAATTTTGTAATAATTTGGTTTGAAGAAACATTTTCTGTGTATTTATTGATTTTCAGTATAAGAGTATTGAATAAAAATTGTCTGCATTTAAAGCAAAGTTAAAAAATAAGGATTCCTTCTCAATTTTTAAATAAATTACAGTATTAAGTATAAAAACAAAATAAGGTGAAACTAAGCTGACGTTTTTCGCTTTACATTGGTTCTAGAACTGTTCTATCTAAGCTCCACACAATTAGATTTGAAGTCAGTTCATCCTCTTGTAAGGGAAGAAATCACAATTGGCCAATTTAGAAGCTGGAAAGCTGCCAAAAGTAATCATTGTCTGATGCAAATCAAATAATAGTTATTGCTTAAATGTGCTGCATAAAATCTCTGTGGAGGATACTTCATAAGCAGTGTTTATTTTCATGCAGTTTCCACACATATGATGCAGTAACATCAGAAAAGTAAAGATAACAAGACTGTGAAGAAAACTATGCAGCAGTAGATTATTTTCACTGAAGGGTATGGTCAGTTTTACAGCCTTATTACTCTAACAAATTCCTAGCATGTTAAAATTTTTAGAAAAATAATGAAAAGGAAAAAAAAAGAGAGAATAAGATTTTGGATGTGAGAGTTCAGTGGGGCTGTAAAATGCACAGAAANTTCTCATGACACAACCTTCTGCAGCAATGAAGGTGAACAGGGAACTTATTCCCTTCTTTGCAACTTTGTAGTCCCTTCCAGCAGCTGTGGGGTAGAAAGGAGAAAATTATGCTTTTAGGTAAAGCACAGCATCCTAAAACTAAGTGCTCAGAGGAAATTGCTTATCTAACGCACCTCTGTGCCTTTCTCCTCAGTGTAGGAAAAAGTACATCTGGCTACTGTATTTCCCAGTAGTAGTTAAATCAAAGGATGAGAGAAAAAAAATATAAATGTCTACTCCACATTTTTGTTCTGTTCAAGGTAAATTTGACAATTCTGTTTGTGTATTTTAAAACAAAGGTGATCTAATAGTAAGCTTTAATTTCCTATGTCTTTGTTTTATTCTCCACAAAGCTGCATTTGCACTGAGATTTCAGAATATTCAGATAGTTCTATGAAAGATTCCCATGGCCAGTTTCCTGATTAATTAGTTTATAATTCTTCATGGGTAGCTGGTATCTTTCAGACATTACCTTTGGGGAGAGTATGTTGTTACAGGAGTAGCAAAAGGGAGATAGGAGATTTATAAGAGGAAAAATCTAAGTAGGCTGCTATACAGACATTTCAATTCCTCCACAGACTTTGCCACGTAATATATATCCATTGGAAGAAATCCTGTTTCCATTGAACTCAGTGGGAGTTTACTAATAATTTCCAAGTGACTAATATTTGACCTAAGGAATTTTGGAATGGATGTGAGCCATCAGTCTTCAGGACACTGAGGAACCTCTAACCAGTAGAGTTGGGTAGGGAATTCTCCCTGTGGACTGGTCATTTACGATGTGGTAGAGCTGCAGGCTCTGTGCCCAAGTGTGGAGCCACACTGAGAGACTGACTCTGGTTCTAGCAGGACAACAGCTTCCCACAGCAGTACTCCAACCTGACAGCCTCATTGGGTCCAACTGAGGTCTTTCTGGTCCCTGAAAGAGTTTATATAAGACTTTTTCTGCACTTCTGGGCATGTCATGTCTTTATCCCTTCAACACTTTGCTCTAGAATTCCTTATACCTTAACCTTATTTATCTAGGATTAGTTCCTTTTGAAGACAGGATTTTAGATTACATGGACCACTACATTTTTTTTGTAAGATCACTCTCAGAAATGTTTCACCAGTGTCATGTAGGAAGCATTTCTTTGTCTTTGACAAAAGACAATGGTCACAGTGAGCCACTGTCAGTGCTGGGATTTTATATTTCACATTGTTATCTAACTAACGATCATCTCCTCTCATTCTCCAGCTCTTCAGCATTTCCGTTCTGCTAAATACAGACTGAAGGGTTTTTCTTTAGTTTTTGACTTGCTTTGTGTCCAGGATAGATTTCAGCTAAGTATTCCCAGCCCAGATATCTGACAACTCTGATTCCTTCTCTGTTACTTTCCCATCCTCCCCACAGCCTGCAGCACCTCCTAATTTAGTAGTATCTTCAGATTTAACAAATGGGGTGTATGCTCCTTCTTCAGGGTCATTAATAAAAATGTTGAATCACGCTGGGCCAAATTCCCACTGCCACAGCACTTCCCTACAACATGATGCATTGCTGTTTAAATTATACCTCAGTGAGGGCTCCTTTGCATTGTACAACCCTAGTGCTGAGGGATGTGCTGTGGCGAAAAATCGTAGATAACAATAGACTAGAATATTCTGATATCTTGGGTTTAAATAAGCTATATTTCAAAAGTTTCCTTATACATTTGGAGCTTGAAATGCAGGTGTACCATATCTTAGTAGACAGAGGAGATGTATTAATGGGTTTGGCAGAGCTTGGAAAGTACAGATTGAGCCAACTGTTTGACTTTGGGAGAATGCCTAATGTTTTATTAGCACTTCTGCTTCTTCTCAAGAGAAGTCAATGGTCTTTTGGGAGGTCTGATAATAAAAGTCATTAATGGGGTACTAGGGTTTCCAAGGAGGGAAATTAAAACCATTCTGTACCCCAAAAAAGTGACTTTTTTATAATGGTATCTCAAGTTATTCTAACTTGTACCTCCAGTCATAAAAGGCATGAGGTATGAGGAGACTGTCAGGGTAATGACATCCTCTTCCTCCCTAGGCACTTTGCTAATATGTAAAGCTAAATAGCAGTTCCAAATAGTTGACTTTACCTGGGATTTCTCAGTAAGGTCAACCTCTTGCCATATAGCTATTTTCTGAATGCAACCTAACAGAGAAACTTAATGACCTCTATTTACTTCAAGTAGAAATCCATCAAAGGGACAATTAGCTAATTTTAAGCATAAATTGGCTCCCTGGTGAGAAGCAAGCTTATAAATAAACCATTTCATTTGTTCACTGAACTAGACTGTCATGCAAGTGAAATTGCTGACTCCAAAGCAGACAAATCGGCAAACTTTTCTTGCCTTAAGTGCCCTGAGAAGAGTTAGGGGAAGAAACCATGGGAAGTAGATTCCTTTGCCGCTGCTGCTGTGTAGGCAGGCTGGATCCAGACTCATCCCTGCTGTATCTACACCATTCTCTGGAGTAAGGCAGCCCCAGCTCTCTCCAGAGGCTCTGTT
>VYZT01005658.1:0-27138 GCA_013400735.1 Pomatostomus ruficeps
AGGAAGGAAGGAAGGAAATGTTGTCTGATCAACTTAGACATTTAAATCTGATCATGCAGAGATAGGATTAGAAAGCCAAGTCCGGACTAAAGACGAATCTCACAAAGTATATGAAAGACAAGATGGACTGCTACAATTACATTAGCAACAAAAGGAAGATTAGAGAAAGTCTGAGTTTACTGCTGAATGGGGCAGGGGAACTACTGAAAAGGACATGAAAAATCCTGAGTTTCTCAATGTGTATTTCATGTCAGTCTTTACTGGTAAGGTTTACCTTCAGGAAACTCAGGCGACTGAGACCAGTGGGAAAGTCTGGAGCAAGAAAGATTTATCTTTGATGTAAGAGTTTCAGGTTAGGATATATTTAAACAAAGTGGGAGAACTAGTCATGGGGCTGGATGGGATACACCCACAAGTGGTGAGGTAGCTGAAAAATGTTATTTTGAGGACATTATTAATTATCCTTGAAATGTTGTGGTGACTGGGGGAGATTCCTGACCCTGGAAGAAAACACGTCATGCTTGTCTTCAAGCAGGGCAAGAAGGAAGATTCAAAAAACTATTCACTGATCAGCTCCATCTTGATCTCTGAGGCAGTGATAGAGAAACAGACAGTCTTAGAAATAATTTTCATATATATGAAGAACAGGAAGGTCATTGGGAGTAATCAGTGTGGTTTTATGAAGCAGAACTCAGGCTTGACTAAACTGAGAGATTCCTACAATGAAATGGCAGCTTTGGTAGATGAGGGGAGAGTGGCAAATAAGGTTGATCTTGACTTTTGACAAAAGTTTTTTGATTTTTTTTTTTTTTTAAAGCATCCTTAGAGACAAAACTGATGAAGTACAGGATGGATAAAAGGACAGTAAGGTAAATTGAAACCTTCTGTACTGATGGGCTCAAGCATTTGTGGCCAGTGGCACAGAGTCCAGCTGCAGGCCAGTGACCAGCAAGCCTAGGAAAGAACCATAAAGATGTTTAAGCAACTACTCTAGCTGACATAAATAGAGGTTGAGAGAGATGGGACTGTTCAGCCTGCAGAAGAGAAGGCTGAGGGGGAACTGATCAATGTGTTTAAATACTTGATGGGGGAGCAGCAGAGAAGATGGATCCAGGCTCCTCTCATTGGTGTCCAATGATGGGACAAGAGAGACAGGACAAACTGAAACTTGGGAATTTGCATTCAAACATAAGGAAAAAAATCAAACATAATTAAAAAAATTAAAATGTTAAACAAGAAACAGAGTTTGACTCTGTATGTATGGGGTCCTAGTTGAACAATAAAAATTATGGTTTTTAGGAAGAAATAGAGAAAAAAGCTAAATATCAAAATCAACTTGTGTAATGATACATATTGTGTCTGGAAAGGAACATGTTTCAAGTTTTAATTATCAATTTCAATTAATCTTTGAATATGTATACAATAAAATTTAAACAAGTGTTAAAAAAGAATTTAAAACATAAATCCAGTGAAGAGTTTGAAAAATATACTTTAAACTTCAAAAATTGAAAAAAAATTTTTTTAGAAAGATTAATACAATTAGTAGAATTAACTTCTACTGTAAACATGAAAAAAAACCAGAGGAAGAAGGACATGTAAAAAAAGGGGAGAAAAGAGGGAAAAAAAGGCTTCAAAATGCTCAAATTTTTTAAATTGAAAAATAGACCAAAATGTGTATTTTTCTCCTGCTATTTTTCCTAAATATATTACACTTTCTAATTTTTCAGAAAAAAATTTAAAATAATAGAAACTTTAGTTAAGATATTTACTGAGATCATAGATAAGCTTACCACTATGGAACTAAGTAATATATTGAGATAGAGTGAAATAAATGAAAAAGTGAAATTAAAGATGAGTAATATCCATGATATTTTAAATTTATTTCAATTATATCATGTTCTAGTACATTAAATATGTGTACAAATATTGTCATATAATTCAGGGGGTTGTCATAACTGTCTGGTACAAACTTCTTTCTCAGACTTGATTGTCAATTATAGTCAAAATTTTATATTCTTTCTAAAATATCACAGAAATTATTATCCAAAATTATAATAATAAATTAACATTCTATTGATTTCTGACTTTAGAGCATTTATAAAGAAAGATAAAAACATTAATAATTAAAAAACTTTACTGTAAGATATAAGACAATTGCTTCTGATAACAATTCCATTTTCAGTTTGTTCAAGCAGATCACTTGATAAACCTTGAACTTCATGTTAATTTCATACTTGTAAACATCAATTTAGTATATTTCCTTCTCTTGTGTTTTCTCATATATAGACTTATTATTGATGTATCAAATCAATGAAACAAATTAATAAATGAAAAATCACTATGAAATATTGCTGCACAAACACAATTACTCTCTGCTCTCACATCTACTCTTTAATTTATATTGTTAAAGTACCCCTAATATATTGTGACAAACCTTACTCTGCACCCTCTTTCAACCCAAACAAGAAATATGGAACTGAAATTAATTCTCTGTTGATGGAAATTTTCACATAAATAAACATGAAGAAGTTATGAAAAAGAAAAGGAGAAACTTGGCCCACTGAAATCAGTGATTATTATTCTATTTCAAAAAGGGGAATTAGTTTTAAGTTTCTGGCATACTTCAGGTAAGCATTCTTTTCAAATAGTTGAGTGACTGGCTTTTATTACTGGAGTACAGAGGCAAGACACCTGTCAATTACCTAAGAGACACTTAGACCTTACAAACTCAATTTTGCCTGGAGGGAGTATTAAGGACAGATTCTGTAGAGCAGAGAAAGCCATGAGGTTTCTTTTTGCTGAGGAACATTAGTTTGATTCTTTCCCTCATAATTTTTTTTTTCTTTTTGGTCATTGTCTTCTTCTTTTTTTTCTCTTTGCTTTTCATCATATCCCTGTTTCTCCTTTGGACAGTAAACTGGAGCACAGGACTGCAAGGATCTTGCTGCAAGCTGAAATAACACACTCGCTGTTCAAATTTTTGAATGCAGTTTTATTTAAACATCTTCAAACTAAAGAAAACTAAACATTGTAGTTCTGGAACTCAGTAACTTTAGCATTCATTGCAGATACATGATGTATAAGAGTGGGGGAAAAAAATTACTCTCATCCAGAAAGGAAAACTTAATAATGCAAATAGATATTTCTCTTTTGAGGACAGTTTTGGTCATGTACTGCTTTTGTCTTAATACAGAAAATAAGTATTTCAACACCAAAAAAAAATGGAATAAGCTTTTTAAAAAAAAATTTATTTATTTTAGAAGTAATGAAATATGTAAAAATGTGCTGAATGAATGTTCACAGTTCTCAGTTCATATACAGTTACATTGCTAGGCTTCTGCCATATATTTTTCTTTGCCTGTGTTAACACAACTAACTAACCAATGAAGACTGAGCTCAGTATTATAGTTAAAGAGACAATTTGAAAACTGCTTTTGACAAACTGGAGATTACCATGTCCTTTCCCTGATTATTTGCACTAATGAAGATTGAGCACCTGAATGCTCACACAGAGTGAAAACAAGTGAGACACAGAGACAGCAACAACATGACTGAACAAAACACTCCTATGAAATCACAGTCTGGAGAGTCGATGCAGAAAGAAAGTAAAAGGATGATTCCGTCATTTGCTCAGCTGTAGAAACAAAATCACTGTCAAAAACATGTACATGGGCTAAAGGATGTGCAGCAAATCTTAGCTTTGATTAGGAATGAACAGGCAACTCCGCTTAAGACTGATGTCAAAACTGGAGCACAAGGATGTGAATTCTTATTTTACACAGGGCACACATGACAGAGAGAATTTTTAATAAAAGAAGGAATAGTAGTAGAAATCCCATTTTGAACAAAGTTTCCAAACAACTTATTCCTGAATTTAGCTGAAAAATGACAAGCACTCAAGTTTTCAATAAGTTATTAAGTTTTGAACATTTTCTGATTAACAAAAAAAAAGGTGCAGGTTCATCTTTTTGTTTATTTCTTCTTTTTTTGTCTCCACTGACTCTTTTGAGCTGCAGAGGATGGCATGGAAGCAATTGTCTCCATGAGGTTTGGAATCTGGCATGTGTTTTCAAAGAAAGACAAATCAGATCACTGGAGGATGTCTCAAGAGTAAAAGTCTTTTGGCCAAAAGTTCTTGTTTATTTATTTTAAGAATACATGTTTGGAAGACAAATTTTCAAAGTAATAAAGGACCAATGCCTTTGCTTTCAAAAATTAAAAAGAAGTACAGATTGATAAGTTAATTTGAAATTCTTAAAAATATGAAATATTATTTTCAAACAGGCATACTCACATTTGACACGTCAGCTTAAATCACCTGTTTTCATTTTTGTGGGAAGAAAGGAAAAGAGCTATTTATGGCTCATCTGTGGTAATTATTAGTCAGATACTAGGAAGGAAGATATGCCTAGCTGGACAATATGTCTGATATTGAGTCCAAGAGGATAAGCACTTTGATTTCTTCTGGGAAATCTGTATACTAACGTGGGGGACTTTTTTTCTTTGTTTTCCCTTGTAATGTTATTACAGCCAAAGGAAAAAAGTGCTTAAAATAAAGTCCATGATTGCCCTACTATCAGTAAAGGCCAGATGTGATAAAAAGGTATAAATTATTGCAAGCTGTTGCAATAACCATGTCTTAACTACTCTTTTTGTCACTTTTTCCTCCATTGGTTTAAAATCAAAGATACGTATTTAGATTTCCATCTCTCAGAAGAGCACCCAAAAAAGCACAGTAGGGACTAAAACATTGTGTCTCTCTCTCCCTCTCTCTTCACCTTTTTATCTCTATTTGGGCCATAGCAAACCTAGAATGCAATGTTCATGTCACAGAAGAAAAGCAAGCAGGCATTCGGTTTGTTCTTCTGATCTTGCTCAGAAAGAAAGGGGGGATGCTAGTCTTTGTTTTAAACACTGTTAACATACCTTGGCTGAAAGTCTTATAATAAAAAAGCCCCAAGGACTCTGAAAAAGAGAAGAATAGAACTTAAAAAGGGCACTATAGTGTTACACTGAGCTGTGGAACATAAAACTTATTTTACAGAGTAGCTACCGCCTGAATGCACCCCACATCTACCAACATTGCCCATATGGGTTCTGAGTATTAATCTCTTCATGCTCTGTTTGCATGATGGGGAATTTCTGGATCAGGGACAAGTGTTTTCTGAAACATCCACCCTTCTTTCTCATTTGGGAGACTGAGCTTTGTACTTGTCTTTTCCCCTACCCCTTCACACCTCCTCCATATTTATGCAGCAAAAAGAAGCATCTGGCCCAGAGCAGCTAAACTGTGTGGTATGTCAGGGAGTTCTGCCAACCCTGGCAGAAGGAGTCACATAACTCCAGCTGGTTGCAATTGCTTTCCTTGTCCAAGAGATATTTATTAGTTATAAATAAAAAGTCTGATTGCAAACCCCAAATAAACTTTAAAAACTGTTATAAAAATGTATGACCATGAAACAAGTATTCAGCAAAATATTTCTGGTTTTCATCCATGTTAAAAAAATATCCCAGACCAGAGGGTGGCACCTTTTGAAACCTTCTTCATGAGGTGTGATATCACAGGATTTTAAGGATATACACCTTCTTCTTCCCAGAGGATGCTCTCAGCTTTTTAAGAGAAAAATTGGTCTTCACTCTCTGAAGATTGACTGCAGAACTTCAGGTGAACTATAAGAGGAGGGGTGGGTATGACATATAAACTAACATGTTTTTCTATTTCATTCTTTTTAAAAGACAATTTCAAAACAAGACCAACAGTAAATTACCTCAAGCCTGGCTTCAAGCCATGGAATGCACAGAATAATATCCTAGAATGTCTCATAAACAAACAAAAAGGAGGAAAACACCACTTTGTGTAAATCAAACTTCAAAGACAACACCTTTCATTTCATCTGTGCTTGTGATGACCAATTTTAAAGTTCTTCTTCACTTATTTTTATTGATGGTGTCTGAAAATGAGACACATTCATACACAGGGCCAATTACTTTCCTCTTTTAAAAGTAATTTTTCTTCAAAATAGATGATTTTTTTTTTTCTAAGCAGCTACAGCCAAAAAACATCTGATTTAATTCTTTCCTCTCAACACCTACCGCAAACCAGTAAAGACACCTGTCAATAAACCTGGCACTTTCATTTACTTTGTGTTTACAAACCAGGGCCAAGCACCAGCAGAGTCTGTGTTTTGTTGCTGAAGCTGGGAAAGCATGACCCCGTGTGCGATGTGTGGCAGCAGCTGCAACAGGTTTGAGTGCAATGTGCTTATGGGGCAGATGCTGGGCTGCACAGGGAGCACCCAGGGCCAGCTGGAGCAGTGGGATGGGCTGTGGCTGGTGGCCCCACAGAAGGCCTTGGCTGCACCCTGACAGTGGCCAACTAAACAGGGATGCTGTCCTGCTTTAAATATGCCATAGAGTTCTTCATCCCAACATTTGGGAAGTATTATTTCTGTATGCATCAGATGAAAAGACAATTGCAGTGTAAGTACCTGAGGCTTAACTTTGTACTGGAGCCTTCTATATCTGTGAATAAAAAGTTCACATTTTTTGAAGAATCACATTAATGTATTGCTTTATAGATTGGTAATCTCAAAAGGTGCATTTTATTTACTATGTATCCTGGTACACTGAGATTAGTACCTGCACCATCTAAACCTACTCTCTGAAGTGAAATATGGGTTTTTTTGCCTCTGTGTGTGGCTGCACGGTACCAAGCGCATACTCTCTACATTTTTGCCATCACCTTTCCTCCTCTCAGGAAGCAATGGGTCACTAATAGTAGAATAATGTACTCTGAGAGGGAAAAACTATCTTGGTGCAAAAGTATCCAGTATATCTGTATGGTGAGGGTCTCTAGCTGGGTAGAAAAGACTGAAAAATAGAACATAATGCTACAACAGGAGAGCATTGATTTGTGTGTCATAAAATGCCCTGGCTATGATGGGCTATAATGAACTTGGATCTCTCCAATTTTTGCCAGACTCTTGAAAAGGATGCGATGGACCTTCCTGGGGGCATCTTAGGTTCAAGAAGTTTCATAGTAGTTTAAAAAAAAAAGTCCAACAAAATAAAACCTCTAAACTGTACAAAGCTATTGTATTTAAAAATACTTTTGTAAAGGTTTCTGGCACTGAAGTTCTCAGTGCTGAACTTAACATTAAAAACCTCAAGCTCATGGACCAAAAATCAAAGCATGTTCACTATCTTTAGACTAACATAGATTTTTCAGAGAATTTTTTACGTATTATTTCTGAAAATAGTGATTTTGGAGAGGGTTTGGGTATCACGGTGAACATCAAAATGTACATGATCTCCCACTCTGGTGTAATAAGTATAGGAGTAATGCAAATCAAAACAAAAGGTTGTATTGTCAGTTTTAATGAGATTATTAACTGGTGAGACTATTAATTGGGCACCACACCCAGATCTATTGCCTGCAGGTTGAAAAGCATGTCAATAGCTTGAAAAATATACTAAACCTATACACAATTTTTCTGTAGCCTGGAGCCTATTTTTTAACCAAGAGAGGAAAAAGGTTGATCGCTATCCATGAGCACTTCCAGGAGGCACAGAAATTAGGTAAGAGTGGTATTTAAAGAAGCAAACAAAGTAATAATAAACTCTAAGGACTGAAAGCCAGTAACACCCAAACTCACATTTTAAACTCTAAGGGCAATTAAAAGTTGGCACAATTTCTAAAGGTTATGACTGTCCAAAGTGCTGATCATTTTTTTGGACAGAGAGCTTTTTCAAGAATTATATTTTAAAACAGCAGGAAGTCAGGAACTTTGTCCCAAAAACAGTCAGTGAAATGACTTGAATTGTGTTGTATGGAGAGTCAACCTGAACATGACAATATCTTTTGGCCTTAGAAATCTATCAGGAAATCTCTTAGCTACACTGAAAATAAAGACTTTTTTTGGTGGAAATTGGTGTAAATATAACATGCATTTAGGATAAGTCAGAAATGATAAGTAAAAGTCAGAAATAATAAGTAGTAGTCAGAAATCAGGGGGGAGGGGAAGTGGTGTGTTGCGGTGTGCTATGGCTAAGTTTCAGTTTTTCTCATGGCCAGGCACTGCCATCTCCCCCCTTTCCCCACCCCTGCTATTTGGTTTCTCCCTCGGGAAGGCTCTGTATCCCCCAATCAGCTGCAAGCCCACCAAATTCAAATTCCGCATCCCTACCCCATAGGATGTTTTGTATCCTCCCCCACCCCCTTGTGTTTGTATATATGTAACTGTAAGATGCCATGCCAGTACTTCCTTGGCACGAACCCGGTGCCCGAATAAACCATCTGGGAAGCCCCTCTGCCTCGTCTCTCCTTCCTTGGCGTGCCTGAAACACTGGTAGATTAGGTGAACCCCTGTTGGACCTTTGCCAGCCCTTCCGCACCCCGAAGCAGCCTGGCCAGCCTCTGAAACCACGGGCGGCTGCCGGTGCCCCTGCCGGCAGCATCGCGGCAGTGGTGGTGTTATTCAAGCAATGGTTTAGCACTAACAAAGTTGTAACAATTTGTTTTACTATGAAAAGTCGGTTTTCTAAATTGAGCATATGCCCAGTAGTAAAATTCTGTTAAAATAATTCTGCTATGTTTGAAAAGATCTCTTCAGTACAAGGGTGCTATCTTCATGTACAGTTGGAAATTGCTGACGATGTTGTTAGATGATATCTAAACAGCAGGAATAAATATAATTCCATTGGATTCAGATATGCTGGATGCACGATTCAAACTGTTACTTTTAATAGTTATGCCAGTTTAGAGCAAGTGTAGAAAGTACATGTAGAGAGAAAAAGCAGAGAAAATTCATGTTATCCTGAACCTGAAACTTGTTTTGTCTGTTTCATTACTGGGATGAATATTCAGGCTGCTGGTTTTGTAATGTGTAATAATTTGGTCATAATAATAATGATTATAATTATAAACATAATAGCAGTTTATTATCTTTTACTATTGAGTTGGTGAGTCCTTCTCAGATGATTTTATTCAGGTAAGTTCTTAGAAATTTTTCAAAAGAGAGAGACACAGAACTAGTCATCATAGTGGGATCAGTCAGGGTGCAGGGTGTGACCAAAGCAGGTAGGGCCAAAATTCAGGCCAGGTAAAGTTGCAGAGTACTTCACAGGAACGACTGAGTTTTTTGCAGGACTGTGCTGTTCTGGGCATCTTTTCCAGGCAGGAAACTGTTATTTGTTTGTCACAGATCTCCCAGAGTGTAACACTGCAAACGTTTACAGCAAACTATGAAATAAATCAATAATAAGGTAATCATGTTATTTAGAGGGCAATTTTTGTGTTTGAGGGTTTCTTTAGCAAATTGCAATAAGTGTCACAATGTGAAAGATCACAGAATTAGCAATGGCAGTCAGAGGAAAACAAGACGTAAATGACACTGCACTGATGTGGAAGGGACTAAGTTCACCCACGCTTAAGCACAGTCAGGAGATGTGGAGAAAGTATTACAACATACACCACAAGAAAAGAAATTGAACTGATTTGTGACTTTACAGATTATTTTTAAAACACCATTTTGTCTTTTGTTTGGCAGAGTCCTGTTTCCTTGTCATTTTCGGTCATTTCCCGAGGTCAAAATGTGCTTACTCAAACAGTGGGGACAAATAGCACTACACCTGTGGCTACATCAGTAAACCAGGATTGCATATAGAACCAGGATTTTTATTTACTCATTGTCATGCAAATGATTTCCCTACTTGTCCTTAATATTTCTCTTGTTCAGGAACTATATTCTCAAACCATTAGCAGTAAATATGTCCTGAATAGCATTTGCATTAGAGGTAAATGCAGAGTTCATAAATCAACTATTAGATGCAATTGCCAAGAAGGTAGTTTAGGTAGCGGGCAGTAAGGGTGAATGTTTAATAGATGCATGCACAAACACCAGGAGATAGAAAGGGATCTTGTTTTCCTGCAACATTTGACTTCAGGAGGTACAAGGCAGCAGGGGGGGAAAAGCCTAAGGAAGGCCTTTCAGGGGAAATCTAATAGTTAAAGTACCAACAGGCTTCCCAATTCTTTCAGATACTGGCAGTAAATGATGTATTGATTTTGCTGTTAAACTGCACAGATGTAAGCAACACATTAGACATGGAGGATAAAAGCAATGACTAAAAGCACTTTATTTCATCTGTCACACCTGAGGCTCTGTCTTCTTCAGACCTTTAGTGTATAAGCACAGAAAATCGATTAGGTAAAGAGCTAAACAAATGAAGGGAAAATTTAAAAAAAGGCATCTCATTCACAAAGAGTCAGGAATGTCAGCAAGCCCTGGAGACTTCAGCAAAATGTAAGATATCTCCAAATAAACCACAACAACTTTTCTGAACTTCTGTTTTAGTAAGTGATTAAGTACTGCTTGGATACCCCAAAAAGCATCTATTAGGGCAGGTCTAGCAAGAGATCAGTAATCACAAGCACAAGATTTCTTTTCACTGAAAAGAAAATGGGGAAATTTATTTCTCAGTTCGTGTTGTTTTGGATGTCTATAGTTATTATTCACCTTAATCAGTGTTGAATCAGTTGTTCGTAATTTATATCCAGAAATAAAGTTTTTCTGAGCAATATCATAGTACAAGGTATTGACAGCTAGAATTTCATTAGGGTCAGGGATATATTACTGAGGCCAAGTGCTGTGATACACAATACCTTGTTACTGCTTTCATAATGCAAAGTAAACCATCTCTGAGCCCAAAATACAGTAAGATTTCTCTGTTATCACATATAGTTTGCTTCCAGAGAGCAGAGTAGGTCACACATGTTTCACTGATTGATGCCTAATGAATAAAAGTCCACAGTGATAAATGGACATAACAAATTGAGATTTGTCAGTGGAGCAGAACTCAGAAGACCTGGATTTGCTGGTGGAAACACATACAGGTATGCCTTCAGTTTCTCATCTACAACACAGGGAATTTCACCCTTTAGTTCTGTCCTCCTCTGTCCACTGAGGCTGCAAACTCACTGAAGAGAATTTTTAAAGACAGAATTTATTCAGTGACAAGACAGATTTGTGATTTCAAGTGGAAGTCAACAAGACTTAAATAAATAATTATTTTAAAGGATGCAACCAAACAAACCTGAAATTTAGAATTTAATACAAGTCCCATTATTTTTTTTCCTCCTTTATTATATTTTTCCTTGTATGTGGATGCAAGTCTCAAAGTAACCTCTGCATAGATGTATATATCTTTTTATGTGTGACATCTGAAAAAAAACCATACCTTTTCTCCTCAAAACAAAGTTTTGTTTTCAAGCATGGAAAAATAATGTGGTTTTTTTTTTTTTTTTTCTAAAGAGCTCTCAAAAAAGAAATTAAAACAAAACTATACCAAAACTGCCAAACTGGGAATCTTCACGAATTTCATCAGTGCCACCTAGTGGAGACACCTTCCCATCCCCCATAGGAAACACTCCTTCGGCTAAGCCTTTACTCATGTGGAGAAGGGATCAGCTTCTACGGTGGATAGCAGGTTTATAAGGTGGTTTTCTAAGGTGTCTGGGTAATTTCTCCAGACAGCTAGCAGCTACTGGAGAAGAGGAAAGCGCTGCCCCAGCTCCTGGTGCTTTCCCTGGAGTCTGAGGGACTCCATTATTTCAAAAGAGACAAGAAAGATTCTTCATGTTTCACCAGCCTAAAACATGTAAACTCAAGATAAAATGACATGCAAAGCAGTACAGAACCCTAAGAAGATTTGAAAAACGTGTTGCCAAGAAACAACTAAAATACCTATAATTTTCTACCATACTGTAATTATTTTCCTTTTTTGTTGTTGTTGTTTTGTTTGTTTGTTTGTTTTGGGGGGTTTGGTTTTGTTTTAGGTTTTTTGGGTGTGTGGAGGGGGTTTTTGCTTGTTTTTTGAGATTTTTTGGGATTTTTTGGGGGGGTGGTTTGTTTGTTTGTTTGTTTGGTGTTTTGGGGGGTTTTTTGACAGAAAGAAAAATTAAATTCTTCTTTTTAAGAAAAAATATATGCAAGGTGGCACTAATCTTGAAAATTAGTTCCAAGTACGGCTTTTGTACCTATATGTCCTGCTTTCTTTCTTCTTCCATTCTTTCTTTTTTTCATTTTTTTAACATGTATTTCACATCCACTCAGTTTTGTCCACCTCCAAGACCCAGATTCAGTACATAGCTATAACAATGGGACCATGACTTTAAACAGGCCCATACATCTCAGTTTTAACCCACCAGCACAGAAAGTTTCCAGCACTGTTGGCATTGCGTGACATGTGGGCACTGTAATTATGTAGATGCACATGTAGTTGTTATACACACAGTCCCTGACACCAGATTGAAAATTATACTGCACCCTCCTGAACAGTCACCTCAGGAACAGAGCAGCTGAAGAGCCATTGTGGGAAAATACTATGGTGTGGCATAAGAGCAGCAGACAGCACTTAGAAGCTGAAGTACAGTAGCTTTGTGCTGCAGACCACAGCCTGAAAGAGCACTGTGAAAAGGAAAGAGTGAATCATGAGCTTGTGTGTATCAGAAACGATGCTCTAATGGGTGTCAGTTGTTAGCAGATTCCTGTCATTTAAACAGTTTGAGTTAGTTCCCCACCACCACCCTTCTCTAGGCTGAATTATCAAATCATTATTTCTGTGGAAAATCCTGCAATTCTTTGACTAAAAAGTAGTTCTTGTATCTCTGTGGTTTGAACACAGTTACATGCACCTACACACACACAAAAACATGTATGCACCTAAGACTAAGGTGGGCTTCTAGCTACGCTGAAGCCCACAGCATTTCCTTTCTGATTTCAGCAGAGACAAAATCCCACCCCAGGAACTCAAAAAGATTTTCTTGATGACTACATTTCCTGGGCCAGAAATTGCACATAAACACCACCAAATAAGAGAGGATGGAAATCTCCAGGTAAGTGAATGAATAAAGCAATGCAGCCAAGTAGTTTAGGCATGATTAGAAAGAGGAAGGACGTGTCCTTCTGCACTGTTGAATCGGCCATTAGTGTCAGAGTGGCTTTTAAATTTAGAGTCTCTGCACTACTTGAGGTGTTCACCCAATGTTTGCCTGTATTATTAAAGGATTGAACCCTGTCAGAGGGCAAAAGCAAATTACCTGCAGGGAGTCAGGGGCCAGATGAGATATACCTTCGCTGTGCTCTTTGCTTTAGTAACCAGTGGTAAAAGACTACAAGGCAGCTTTTATGTAGATGTCACATCATTCACTGACTGGAACACCCAGCTGTGATAATAGCATAGGAAGCGGGGGTGGGCAACCATTACTAATTCCTCCCTTATCCAACCTTGCTATTTGAATTATTAGCTAAATTGCCATCTTCAGAACTTAATTTTTTCTGGCCTGCAGGTTCAAGAAGTTTATTTTACATGTTTAATTGTATATGTTATTACCTATTGTTATCAGTGAGTGCCTATTTTGCCTCAGAATTTTTTTTTCTTGCATTTCATTAAGTATTTTGCTGTGCTTGATAGTCACTATTACACATCCAAGGGGTAAACAACAATGAAAACAATATTTGAGCTTTTATTATCTTTTAGAAAAAAGAGATAATTCATCATTTTCCAGCAAAAAAATAATGATAGGAAGCTCAAAACCTCTCCTGTTAATAATTACAGAATCTGGAGGAAAAAAAATCAATCAACTCAAATACACATGAGAAAATATAAATAAATTGTTGGATATGGACAACACATACAGTTTTTTGTTGATTTAAATATTTTTGTTAATTCCTCCCACTTCATTTTACTACAAAACTGTTTTAAATGAAAATTTTCTAATGTTTTGTAAAGAAATCTTTTCTTGCATAAAAGAATGCATTGATTAAGCCACATTAATGTTACTATTGAAAATACAAATGTATTTAAAAGAATGCAAGCTACAAACTGTTGTAAAAACCAGCAAAACTAAATTTATATCTGTTATTTTTTCATACCTTTTTCTCAACTGCAAAAACACCCTAAAAAGCTCCATTAATCCTAGTTCTACATGCCATTAAGTAGGGAGTTAGTGAGCACAGGAGAAAGGTATAGATGGGTTGTTGGCATGCAGATGGTTGGCACTGTCTGCACATTCCAGCACATCTCAGCTGCATGTAGAATTCACTCACACTGGAGCTACTTTGCCTCTAGCAATATGCATGCACAGCATAATATCACAGAACAGTTTCAATTGGTTACAACTGATTTTCATGTTGGTAGCTCATTAAAACCATCAGCTATTAAAAACAAACCAAAACAAGTTATTATTCCTTCCTTTCTTGTGTTCTTTTTTTTCTGAAATCCATTCTGAAAACCCATTCTCCCTCTATATCCCCATGCATGATTTCCTAATGCCTTTCCTCAACTCCACAATATCTATGAATTTTCCAGGCTCTTCTTCAGCCTTTATGCCTTGCACCATTATTTCCAGTTTCCCATTCAGCCACCTCTGATCCTGCATTTGTCAGCTAGGAATGTAAGTAGTGTATAGACTTATTTTCAAATATGAAGATTGATTTTTGCAAGGGTTGTATAGTATCTATTCAGCTGTTTATCTTCCAATATTTCTTTTTACTGTATTGCATCAGGAGTATTCCAGATTATTTAAAGGAAGATTAGAATGTGTTGATCTTCACATGCTCTCACTAGTGGTAATTTTACATTTCATTTGCATGGTATTACATGAACAAAAGGTTTTACTTAGTAACAAGATGATGCTTGAAAGCCCTCAGTCCTCACTGGAGAAGACCTTACAAATTTAGTTGACCCAGTATAAAGTTACTTCAGGAGCCATCTCTGAACCATACAAGGGATGATGTTAGCACTTCTAAATTAATGCATGCTAATTTTTTGCATTTCAACCAGTGAATTTACATTTCACTTTTCTTTCTTACTTCTGACACTGATACTATTTCCTTGTGTAGTTCATGCCTATTCATTCACAAAGATGTAGAAGCTGCTGGATGAAAATTTTCAGTAAAAAGAAAAAGCTTTTTTTCATTTTTGTCTGACTGATGAGCACTTGGGAAGTGGAAATAATGAATTTCCTTTCCTCCATGATGGCATACTGCAGTATTCACAAATGGGAAGAGAAAATATGTCCTAGCCAAATGTAAGCATGTACGGATTACATTTGTAGTTGATGTAGCTAGAATTTCATTAAAGCTGTTAACAACATCACCCTGGGCAGGAAACAGGTTCCCTTTGAGACTATGAGGGACAGTTAATTCTCATCTGACTTCGGCAAAAACTGGACTGCTTTCAGTAGGTCTGGTATATGTCCTTACAGTAAAACCACCAGGCACTGGCACCAGCACCAGCAAAAGGCTGCTGGCACTTCAGTCATTCATAACACCTTCTTTTTTACCCAATACGTCCCCTTTTCATCAACCTTCATGCTAAATAATAGGCAATCTTGGGAGGCCTCAAGCTTCTTTCAGAGTTGAATATGGAGGAACAATTTAGTCTGAGCTCTTGTTGCAGCTCCATGAAAGTTTTGATGGTAAATTGAGCCACAGGTGTAAGGCTGTAATATTACTTTTGCAGAACTCTTTGATGACCAAGATATTCAGTCTGATTGTGCTGCTTAATCATGATGAACAATCATTCTCTTGGCTGAGAGTTGTATCTTTCAATAGTTTGAATTTTTATGTTGTCGAACATTACGTTGGACTCCTGCTGTTGCCCTAGTTACACCTGAAAATAGATTAGCACCTCTTACAATTTGATCATTTTTACCTCACCTTTATGCATAGAGAGGTTAGAAATCAGATAGAAATAAGAATGTCCGCTTACAGACCTTCTCTCACTGTCCTAGACTGAAGATTAGGTAAGGTTTTCTCTACAGAGATGTTTCAGTAGTCCAAACATTTATGATTAAGCTAACTTTAAAATAAAGAGTATCACAATCAAAACAGTACTTAATAGTTCTTATCGAAATACATGAAAATAAAGAGGCTTAAGACACTAATACCTCTAAAATATGTCACATACTTTAAAACACCAATCAGAATACTCAGCTGAGGTCATGCTTTGTATCAGATCTGATGTTTCATTATAGTCTGTTTAAAAAGTGTTTTCCATTTCTGTCATATAAGGTTAAATTGCTTTACTTAAAAAATATCTTCAGTGATGGAGATAATGAAATATAAGAATGTCTATAGTAAAGCATGACAAAAGAAGAAATTTGAACATACAATAATTCTAATTCAGACTGCCTGAATATTACAATGAGATATAGAAAATTAGTGATTATTTGATCAAATCTTTGATAACAGAAGCTCATCTTAAGGTATTATTGAATTTTAAATTATCATAGGTTATTTCTTTTAACTTGGATACATCTCAACTATATGCATGAAAGGAAACCTAATTAAATTACATCTGCGATACCTCAGACAAAAAGTCTGAGATATTAGCACAGTTGTCACTATAAAAATGGTACCATAGAGTCACCAAGAGCAGTGACCAACACAGAAATATTTTATAATAAAATTAAGTTTCATTCATTTGTTACCATTATCCTCCAGGAACCAGGTGTGACCATGAAGCCTATTCAAACCACTACTAGAAATCAATCAAACCTGACCCTTACCCAGTCTTTCTGATCATAAACTATCACATGACACTTTCATTTTCAGTTTATAGATGTTGCTGAAACCTTAGGTTGTAGATTTTCTCAAGGGACTGGTCTTCTTATACAGTACCTATTATCTACTTGCTAAAACACAATTTTCATCTCAGTTTGGGGTGCACAGGTTCCTTATGCTGGTTATGGAGATCATTTTATTTAGCAGTCAGTTTAAATCTACTTCACTTCTGTAGTTATTCAGACTGCTATTACAGTGGTATGATCCCCTCACCTTTTAGAACACGTATTTTCATATTTCAGTTCCTGACCCAATGCTAGCTACAGTTCTGTAAATTGTTCTCATAAAACTTTCTGATAATGGCATATTTTTGACTGCTTAGAATTTTCCTCTCATCTTTCATGACTAAATTGTTCCTGATGCTTTTAAAATATACATTTATAAATATATAGATGCTTGTGCATGAGCTTGCAAAAATAATTTCTATTCTGAACTCTGCAGACTTTGCAATTTTCTTCAGTAAAAATATCGCTTCTGAAAACCATCTGAGCAATGCTGGCTCATAAAGAAAGAAAGCAAGCACGTAAGGCTAGAACACTCCTTTCCCCTGTTCATTTATACATTTAACATACACTCATAGTCAGAGCTCAGATATGGACATGACTGAATTTAGGGATATTTGCCTTCTCTTACCACCTCATAGCTGCTAGGGGAGACCCATAAACTGCTCACCTCAAACCATTCAGGGAGAGCTGGATCTTTATACTGGGATTTGGGAGAAAAATAAGCGGGCAAGGGAAAAAGATGGATGATCACTGGGTTTAGGTGTTTTATAATAAACCCTGCAAAACAAAGGTAAGTGTAACTGTTATTCTGCAAATCACATGCTGGGATAAATTCTTTGATTTTTTGAGACAAACCCAAAGAACTCTGGCTTCCTTTCTTCAAGTACTATCATTTACACTTCCTTTTTTATTGCAGTGTGTCAACTAAATTCTGGGCACAATCACAAAATTAAGTTCAGATCATTTTAAACCTGACATCCACTAGACTTTTATCACATATAATCTAAGACAGCTTTTCGCAATTTGCCAGCTGTAATGCTTTACAAAGTTGCCTACATCCAGTTGTCATCATTTGCCTAATGCTATAACTGGAAGATCTTTAAAGCAAAATAGAAAAACAAAACCAAAATCTTTTTGTTCTGTGTTATGGATAGGATTCCTAGACTCCACCAAAACAAAAATAATAAATAATTGTTTCAAAAATGCAGAAACAAAATGCTGTTACTTTTCTTCAACTTCCTAGCAATAGTTTGTGTTATACTTTTCTGCATTAAGTTAAAGAATGATCTTGCATCCAGTATGCACAATTACCATAAAGGCCCTTGCACATTCTTAATTCAGCTCTCTTCAGACAGACCGCATGCAGATTGAAGAGATGGACAGAGAAGAACTGTCTGAAGTCTAACAAAGGCAAATGCAACATCCTGCACCTGGGGAGGAATAACCCCAGTCACCGGTGGAGGCTGGGAGCCAGCCTGCTGGAAAGCAGGTTTGCAGAGAAGGAGCTGGGGGTTTTGGTGGACAATGAGCTGTCTCACAAGCCGGCAGTGTGTCTTTGTGGCCAAGAAGGCCAATGGTGTCCTGGGGGACATCAGGAAGAGCAGAGCCAGCAGGTCAGGGAGGTGATCCTGTCCCTCCACTCAGCTCCGGTGAGGCCACATCTGGAGTGCTGTGTCCAGTTCTGGGCTCCTCAGTACAACAGAGACATGCGGCTCCTGGAGTGGGTCCAATGGAGGGCAACAAAGATGATGAGGAGACTGAAGCATCTCTCTCATAAAGAAAGGNGAAGCATCTCTCTCATAAAGAAAGGCTGAGGGAACTGGGCCTGTTCAGCCTCAAAAAGAGATGACTGAGAGGAGACCTCATCTATGTCTATCAGTATCTGAAGGAGGGTGGAGCCAGGCTCTCCCTGGTAGTGCTGAGCAACGGGGCAAGAGACAACAGGAAGAAAGTGATGCACAGGAAGTTCCACCTGAATATGAGGAAAAACTTCTTTACTGTTTTACTGCTGTGACTGAGCATTGGAACAGAGTGCCCGGAGAGGATGTGGAGTCTCCCTCACTGGAGATCTTCGAGAACCATCTGCACACAATCCTGTGCCATGTGCCCTAGGATGATCCTGCTTGCACCAGATGACCCAGTGTGGTCCCTTCCAACATCACCCATTCTGTGATTTCTTTATTGAGCTCTCTATAAGGGATTTTTTTTCTATCAAATGAGCTATTGCTGCAGTTCTTTCTTTCTTTGTCCCACTTTCCCAGTTTAGGCAACAGAGCTACATTCAGAACCTCAGTATCAGTGTCATCAGTGCTGTGCAAGTGTGGACTCAACTTCTCACCCTTAGTCTTTGATTTATATGTCTAACAAATGCATTTGAACAACTGCTAATCTTGAATCAGTTGTCCAAAAGTTGACTTCTGTGGGCAGACCTATATATGCTGCTGTGGTAATATTAAACTTAACTATTTGAAAACATTCTGAATGTAGGTCCATCTTGCAAAAAAAAAAAAAACCAAACAAAAACCCTTTGCATTTCCTATGATTGCTTATATTTTGTTGTTTTCTGTGTTTTTAAACTGTAAATACTTTATATTTTAGACAGTCAAATCAGTGTCTCAGAAGTCCAATAACTCTATGATGTCCCTCTTTTTGGGGGCACCCCACTGTTTTTTTGGTGACAGAGTTCAGGCACTAGTCCTAATCCAGTTAATAAATACTTCTTTTTATACTGCCAGGAATTTTTTCAAGTCTGAATTTTGCATTTTAGTAACCAAAATTCTTCACAACATTTTCAAAATTGTACATGTTCACCTGCTTATGTCAATAAATAATTTCAATTCATGCAAGGAAAAAAAAAAAGTCAGCCTTATGATTATTGTACATGCACTTTTTGCCATAGAGATTTTTACAGGAGAGTGCTGCAAGAGTGCAGTATAAGTAAGACAGTATAAGCAGTCTAAAAAGATATGTATTGAGAACTTGGGGTGCTTCCAAGTAGGTTGACCTTGGGTGTAGATTATCAATACCATCAAAAGGAGAATTCTGGAAGAAAGTGTATAGTCCTAAAAGCCCTGTGCTCCAAGTAATCCAAACCCTGGGAAAGATGGAAGCAGAGAAATTCAGTCCTAAGAGTGATGTGAGGGACTCTTCCATTTTGTAGTGTTAAGTCAATAGAGTTCAGCTTGGTTTTTTGGGTTCCAGCTAATAATATTACTCTTGGAAATTAATATATAAAGCTAATAAGCTATTCCCATGAATGGAAGTATGAATTCTGCAAATCTGATTTCTCAATTCATTCTTCCTGTAAGAAGAAATGGAAATTAATACAGTTGTTTACATGCACTAAAAATGCTAACGGACCAGTCATAAAAAAAGCCCCCCTTTTGAAAGACATCATATAAGTGGAACTAAAAAAGTAGGTTTTTACATAAAGAATATGAAAATAGAAAGGTTTTTCTCTCTCTGCATATACACACACCTAAAAGTATATACTTTTCTCAGTAGGAATACAAAAAGTAATTTGTTCTTACTTTAATATAAAGCCTGAATTAAGAGTACTCTTCATTGCTGGTGAAGTCAGTCATTTAGCAGTGTGTGGCCTCTGAAATCAGAACAATGCTTTCTAGAAGACTTTACAGAGACTTAGTGGTACTGCTGCAATGTTAGTCAGAAATCTATTTTAAAGTGAACATGTAATCTTCAAAGTCAGTGTATATAAATTCAATCAATCTCATCCTTTGCAGCTTCAAGTTATACAAATCATCAGTGCAAATTTCTTTCCAAGCACAGAAATTTTCTATATACCTGACTGCTGTTGTGTTCACGCAACAGCAAGCTCCATGTGTCTTGTGTATGTTGATCAACTACATTTATCTCCACAAGTCAGAATATGAATGCTCTGTGTAATCTGTTTGCAGTTGAAGGGATTAATTTTCATATGTTTTACAAGTCATGCAAAGCTTAATTTATTTGTTTTTATACATTGGGTAAGGCACACTTGAAATACAAAGATAAGTTTATATACAACTGTTTTCAGGAAGAGAGAAGATATTTGGAGCAGAAATACTATAGATCCATATTTAAATGGAAAAATAGATTAATAGGTAGATATCAATCTAAGAAATGTTGTTATAAAAATGATAGATGGAATTTATTTTTATTGGTTTACCTGCTATATTTGGATCTCCTTTTTTTAACCAATTCAAAGTTATTCTATTTCTGCACACTAAGCAGACACATTTGAACAAGTTCATCTGCAGACTAACCAGAAATGCTATGTTCACTGGGAAAAAAAAAAAAAAAAAAAGAAGAGGAAGATAATGCTGGATACTCCTAATAGAAGCACCAGACAGGCATTACGTGAAGTACTTTATTCCCAAACATGTCCATAAACTTGTTCTGTATATGCATTATATGTTTTCCGTGTCTCCCTTTCTGGCTTGCTCTCCTCTCATTAGAGGTCTGGCAAGGATGAAAAGGATACTGAAATTCAGAACAAATGACAGCATCATCATTATATAAGGATTATTCTTTATGCATCTGTCCATATCATGATGAACAGTCATAATTTTTAACTTGCAGCCTATGAATTTAAAGATATATTACACTGATATCTTTGTTTTTATTTTTCATTCCATAAAATTAATTGTGAATATGAGTTTGAGTAATATATTTGGAGAAATAAAAAATATTTCTCACACCATAAGGAATAATTGTTCATTTCTCCCAGAATCATTCAGATTATGTTAGTTATGTTAAAAAAAAATAAAAAGTTTGCCAATGAATCAAAATAAGTGTTTGCTTTTAAGAGAAGGAATAGACACTCCTAAATGGAAATGAGATCTTGAGTAATTAATGAGGTGTATTTTCTGATATGAAAATCTCAGTACAACCATACTTATTCTGTATGTGTCTTAGTATTTCCTTGCATAATGAAATCACTTAGACCTTTGTTCTTTCAAAATTTCATATTTCTGATACTTTTTCACGTAATCAAAATTTAAGTTAAACAATCTCACCATACTTATCCTCTTAATTTCTTCAGATTTCCAGAAGACATCATCTTTTACAATTTTCTTTAAGTGTCATGAGAGACTTCATTCAGGTTAACCTTTTCATTTTTCTCTAGCTACATGTAATCTGCTTGCCCTTCCCTCTCTCTTTTATCCTCTTGTCTTACCTTTAGTATAAGGAAATGGGTGGGACTGCCCCACATCACATTCCAGAAGAGACAGTCCTAAGACCTTAAGAGTTCTGCTGATTTTATGAGTCAGTCAGCAGTTATAACCTAATTTTTTTGTTAGGTCGTAATTCATGTACTTTATGATTGCAAAATTCAGATTTATTTCTTCTTTTAATTAGTTTAATAGTATTTATTTCAGATTAAATGGCACTAAAAATCCTTTATTCTCTTTACTGTGTAGCCTGTAAATAGAATACAGACAAGAAAATATGTTTCTAATGTGTGTTTAATTTATAGGTATATATATAAACTCATATATACGTATAAATTTATATATAAACATAGACTTAGATCTATATCTATATTAATAGGCTTTATAACAGGATTAATCAGAAGAGATTAAGACAAGAGAACTGGGGGAGAGCAACACTCCCAGAAAGAGACAAATGTCAAAACTTCTAGTAAACAGAAGCAAAGGGCTTCAGTTCATGGAGGAAGGCGAGGGACACATAGAATTGAATATCAATTTGTGGTGGGACAATGGTGCACAGACTATTAGAAATAGAAAATGGTAAGAGAAGAGGAAGGGACACTCAGCAGCAATTCAGAAGGGAAGGAAGCCCTTCAGAATGGAGGATGATTCAATATCTTACCAGAGCCAGAGTTAAAGGAGATCATGGTCGTCAGGGGCGAAGGCTCCAACATGCAGCAAGAGGAGAAAGGATGATTGGGAGATAATCGGAAAAATGTTAAGGAATCTTGGAGGGGAAGAGATGTTGGAATGAACATGGGTGAGTGCAGTGCAATGGGACATCATTAAGAAACTGAGGTTTTACGAATAAGATCTTTAATGTCAGTCTTCCCAACAAAATGTACTGTCCTGCTGAAATTAGGGGAACTCACCTACAGCCCCATGTTAATTACCTTTAGCCACATTCACTGAATATGTTTAAAGGGTGTCAGCATTAATGAGTAATAAGGGATAAAAATGGAATACAAATATTTCATGTTACACCACTTCTTGGGTTTGTAGCATCACATATTTCCAGACTAAAGCTGTGTATACAGTGTTGCAGTTTTTAGTTGTTTTAAAGAGCTATTAAGAATAATATAATGGGGACAGAATAACAACAAAAGAAACAAACAAGTTTCATTGTCCTCTCATGTTACTTAGTTTGGATCACTAAGGGAAAACAGAGTTAAATCCTCATTCAATAGAAAGTGTTAAGGCCCTTTGAACTTGGTGGAACAAGTTTATACTTACACTAATGAACTGTATTTTTTTCCCATAATTTTATTTCACCAGTCTTTCTTTCTCCCCCAAACCCAACCCAATCTTTCTCCATCTTTAAAACCTTTATTAAGCAGTGAAAGAATATCTTGTCCTTTTTCTTCCTGATCAATTGAAGGAATGTCATAAAAAGCATTTCAGAGGACCAGAATGACTGAGGTTATCTGATGGGTTAAAAATATCTGCTGTGTGTTCCTCTAGCCCTCTCATGTAGAATAAATATAAATGAGAAATATAATCACATACATTTTCTTTCTTTCTCTTTAACTTGCATGACAGTGATACTGCATGTTAAAGAAGTCAGACTGTTGTTCCAGTCAGACTTTGAAAATTCTATTAGTTCTTAAGTAATCTGTAAAATTCTATGTTCAAATAAATGCTTTAGAAATATGTGTGCATATGTGTTTTGAACTTTTGTATTCACATATTTATTCTCCGGCAGCCAGTTAAAAAATTCAGTTTAGGAAGAAAACGAAATCTCATGTCTTACTTGCAGTTCTCATGCCCAATGGTAACTTTAATACAAATCAGGAAGAGTTCAAATGAAAAAGGTATTGCATTATGCAGGTATATGTGAAGTTTGGTTTGTGTTGGGTTTTTTTGTACCTGGAAGCAGGTTTTACTGAATGAGGGAGATGTGGAACTTTGAAACTTAAGCTGGAAATTTATTTAAATGAAATATACCAAATAACCCCACTAAGGATGCCCACCATGGATATCAATCTCACTGCTTTGGGTGAAGAAGTGAGGATGCTGGTGAGCAGCAGGGAATGTGGCCCTGCTTTGATGAAAGGGCTGGACCATGTTGCCTCCAGAGAATACTTTCAACCTCAAGTATTCAATAATCTGCTGATTTTAAAAATTGAAAAAAAAAAGAGAGAAGATAAGTAGGCTTTAAGTCAGTTTTATATCTCAGATATTAGGAAATTAGAAATCTTACTCTAGTAATCTGAATTACTCATCTACAGCTAACCAATACAGAAACTTTCACTGATTATGGAATAGTTTAGATGATTAATCTGGAAAAAACATTGCATAATTTACAGCTAAAGAGGAAGCAGTTGAATCCTATTTCACCTAAAATCATTCTTGCCACAGTCCTTTCACCAGCTCAGGTGTATTACTGAACTTTTACAACTAACAGTGTGTTAATTCCAGAGCTTTTCCAAGCTGGGTCAGCACAAAACTACTTTCTTTTTTTATCGATTCATATTTATACCATTTTTTATTACAAAATACCTATCTGGTTTCATATCTCAAATTCATTAATAGTATTACCAGTTCTACTATCAGCTGATCCTCCTACAGATACTGAGGTATACGTGACCTTCTCTTCAAGCCAGAGGGTTGATTTTATCACTGACTGCACAAAAAACAACCACATACAAATGATCAATTTAGGCATTTGATCTATCCAGATCATATTTATGCCCATACTATAACTGAATACTAATATCCGAAAATCAAAGCAATAGGACTAAAACATATCCTTTTCTTTTAGGGTTGTTTTTGTGTTGGGGTGGTTTTTTTCCTCCAAAACCAATATTTATACTCTTCTATAAATGCAAAATTTACAAGCATGGCAACTGTTTCCCCCACATATTAAATACCTTCTAAAATGCTGAATAAGTATTTTGGTTCTATCAATAAGAATCTAAACTCTTGGTTTTTAGAGTTTTATTTTTAGAAAATGTTTAAAAGAAAATGTTTTGTCCAATAAAAAATAAGTTTTTGTACACCTTTATGAAGGAAATGAAAACCTTGATCGATTCCAGTGAGATGAAAGAGTGGAATAAAGATGGCTGAGGAAATTTCTGGACTCTGATCACCTTTAAAAGTGTGTGTGTGGGGTGTGTTTTCTTTATGTGTAGGGATATAGAACTGATGGAAACCAAGGGATACTGCTACAGTACTATCCATTCAGCTATGTTTTGTGCATTATCTGAAAAATTTAATTATTTCAGATTGCTTTGTCCCATTAGTACTTCATTCATCTGACCACTGTGATAGGCTTTCTGCATTTTTGCTGATAAGCATGAAGTGGTTCCTGGAATAAATCTCAGAATTTTTTGGCTGGTATTATTTAACACTATCTGGGATGGATTCCAGTATTCACTGTATTTTTCCGCTTTTCCTGGTATTCAAGTATTTCAGTATGTGCTTGTTTAACATGAACACCATGACTGTGATGCTATTGTTCATAAGCATTTTTTATCGCTGCAAAATGGAGCAGTATGCCTTTCTATCTCTGAGCACGGAGGAAAGGATTGAATAAAGTGGTGATACTCATTTCCTCATTTCCAGATGACTGAGTTTTCCAGTGTCACTAATACTCCTGCACTTACAATTTCACTCAAACAAATCCCAGTCTTTTCTCAAAGGACTTCACCATTTCACCCAGTGTGCACCCCTGGCAGCGGTGAATTGGCGATCAGTTTGCAGCAAGTCCTTTGCATCATTCCACGGGAAAAAGAAACATTTGCCAGAACACATACTTGTCTTCCTGACTTCCAAATCCAGGGGAGATATAAATCTGTATAGTGAAGAGAAGTATTTAATTTTTTTGATTTGCCTCACAATTTTCTGCCAAAATAATAGCTTAGGTTTTCTTACTCTTCACAATTTTATGTGTATTGAAGCCTTTACAGACAGGTAACCTAGTGCCTTCTTGGGACAAAAGGTTAATTTTAACCTACTTTCTTATATAAGTCTAAATTTTTATGACATAATACATAAGTCAAAATCAGCATTGTTTCATAATATGTAAGCCTCACTATATATTTATGGTGTGTTTATTAATATGAATATGTCTCTTTATATACATATGAATATTATCTAAGATAGATTTTAATATCTAAATTGTGGCACCTTGGAGACACTATAGCTAAAGGCTAATTTTTTTCCAGCATTACACTTCAATTTGAATGTTCTTGCAGGTTTCTAAAATAGAAATTAAAAATTGAGACCGAAACAGAAATTGAAACAAACTGTAAATACACCATCTTAATTTCTGGTGCCTTTTTTTGAGTTAAACAATACCTAGTTGTCACCTATAAAGTATTAGTACAAAAAGTCACATAACTATTCCAAAGGATTTGGCAAGTTTAGTTATTGCAAGACTAGCACCACTGATTACATAAAATCTACTAGTCCTAGAAAATACAACTTTCTGCTAAGTTTTCTGGATGCCTCAGACACTTCTTATTGTTGAAATAACAGATGAGAATTGGGGCTTCTCTACATTCTCCCATGGCAAATATATAAAAACATAATACTTGGAATAGATCTCATTTAGGATATTGTTCAAAACTTCACAAAAACTACTCTGCTTTTTATTCTAGATACATATTGCCATTTTTGGAGAATGTTTTTAGTAATAAATATTTAGCACAGAAGGTCCCAAGAATTCACAGCCTAATAGCACACCCATCCTTTGATTAGCATGGCCATTTCCTGGCAAAAATAAATTCCACTAAGAAAAAAGAGTGTCTGAATAATTTACTATATTAAGCCCATCACATCAGCCAACTGCCAAGCACTTAATATGCCAATATTTTGAGGACACAAGTTAAGGTAACAGATTTTCAGCCTAACACTTACTATGACAGAATGTTTACATGATTCTTCCTAACAGGTCATTAAGGATGCTACAAAAACCTCTGATGACAAAGCCAGTCAGTGAAGCCAGAGAGGTTATAAACACTAGTGTTTTTCCAGGGTGACAGGAACCTGAAAAAGAGAAAAGCTATGAGATGAAAAAATACAAAGCGCAGAGACTGAAATGACAGTTATAAACATTGTGAATTATACTCTGAGAAAGGCCAAAGTGTGTGCCAGCAAAGCGAATTGCTGGCTATCAAAGGCTTGGAGGGGGAGGAGAGAGGGAAAGGAATAAAAAAGAGGTGTATAGTTATAAAATGCTTAATGGGAACTTTTCTTATAGTTTGCTGACCTTGCAGAAATATTTTGGGTTCCTAATGGCAGGTCTTTTCACAGCTCAACGGGCACCAGGTTTCCCATCATATATGAGTT
>VYZT01005660.1:0-14503 GCA_013400735.1 Pomatostomus ruficeps
CTTTTCAGTATGCAGCTTTCTACATCCTTTCTTCAGAAATGCACCTGTTTTTTTTCCCTTCATATTGCTGCATCTTCTTATTCTGCTGTTATCCATATTAAGCTGCCTTCCAAACTGCAGCCATTGGAGTTAATCTAGAATTCAGTTTTTCATGTGCCTGTTGCAAAATTTCAATTATTCATTCCTATGTGAGGTGGGGTTTTTGTTTGTTTGGGGTTTTGGGGGGGATTTTCCTTTTCTTTTTTTCATCATCTCTGACTTAAGAATTTACCTTTTAGCTGCTGACATTCAATTAATTTACTTCGTTAATAAAACCCCAGGGAATTCTGCACTGGTCTCCGCAGCATTTCACATTTTCTTTTGGTTTGGCAGGTTCCCTTTCTCCATGAAGTCATACTGTCCCCAAGCAGATTCAAAGAATCTGTTGAACAGAAGGGGGAAAGAAAAGGGAAAATCAGAAAGAGGAAATCAATAGCTATGCGTCGTTATCTGCTTGCTGTTTTCATAGCACCCCTGGTTCTCCAACCAGAAATAGGTTAGGCCAGACTAACATTGCTTTCCTTTGCGTCATGGCATCAGCTTTCAGTGAGCTGATTTAAGGAGTCACGGAACCTTTTCATGCTTTTGCAAGTCAACCTATTGCACTCTGAGTTCCCACCTCCCACTGGCACCCAGTAATTGGGATGCTGAATTCTGGCTCACCCCGGTTGTGAGGGGAAACAGGTCTGCTCTGACTGAACTTGAGCTAACCTGCTGAGTTGGGCTGTGCTGAGAGCATCCATGGAGGCTGTTACTGTGTCTCTGCTCACATCCACAGGTGCAGCAAATTGGTAACTTACAATTGGGGGAAAACCAGTTCCAGCTCAGACTGTACCACTGGTCTGGCATCGTTTGTTAAAAAATCTGCTTTAGCCAGAAGGAAACAATCTTTAAATGTACAAACCCACCCGATGGCCAGAGCCACAGAGGCCCAACAAACAATGCCACAGCAGGAACCAGAACTGTATCTCAAGGAAAAACCATCTGATCCATGTGTTTTAATTGAAAGTACCTGTGCAACATGGTACTCCACATTCAAAAACACTGAAAGCTTTTGGATGCAGGTCCAACATACAGCAGAAAAGAACTTTGTGGTATTAGTCTAAACACAGCTATGATTGTTTTTCCTGACAAAACTATAACCACACTGAGTTCTCTCCATTGCTTGAAGGCAATGTGTAAGCAGGTCAAGACAACCACAGTCTGTTTCGCATCGAGATAACACTGCAATGTATTGAAATACAACAGTGTATTTCATATGTTCAGCTACTAGAAACAAACAAGCAAAAATGCCAGCTCCCCCTCTGTATTAGCATGAATCCTGTTCAAACACAGACAAACCCTAATGAGTCCCCTCATATACTCCTAATACAGAAAATCATAATAAAAATATGAAAATATAAAAAAGCTGTAGCATAAATTAGAAATGCTATGCCAATCAAGACGGAGAAAAAATTATTTTAGTATAATATTTCAAATGCTCACTTATTCCTCCCCTCCTAGAAGTTATAAATATTTCTTTTTTATTTGAACTGGTGCTGCTGAATTCTAGTGAAGCATATGCTTTGCCATCTAACAAAAAGTTGCTTTCTTCATAGCAAAAAGATATGCTATAACCTTCATATCCAAAAATGTCAATCCTGTAACCCAAATCTTTCATTTGTACTGTTGTCTGTTACTTCTTCTGTCCTTGCTTCTGGAAAGTGCAATCCCAGGCGGTCAGGCTGGACAACAGCAACACTCCAGCGATGCGTTGTCTCTGTGACACATGTGGCGCTGCTGGCTTTGGAAACTCGTGTTCCTCTACTGAAACTCACTGATGTTTCAGCCATGCTCTTGAAGAGCTCTCTTTTTTTGGCACGACATATGCTTTTTCCCAACAGAAGATAGATGCATAGACTCTGCAACCAAGGAGTAACATGCAAAGGTTTTCATTCCTCCTTATCCACATTCAAAACCTTTACATATGTGACTGTGGTTTGGTAGAGAGGGGAAAAGAAGAGGGGAAAGATTTTGATTTCCAGAATAACAGAATTTTCTTAATCTTTGTCGCACTGATGCATCACAGGATCAAGAAACACATAAAGTGAAGGAATGAAATGTTTAGATGCGAATATAGCAAGTGTTAGATAAGCATGTCAATTAATCATAGGAGGATATTAAAAAAGTTGTCAGCATAGCAATAACGACTGCATATTTATAGAAACATTTTCATTATCAGTGATTTGGATTTAACCCTTGGTTTGGTGAAGCCAAACACCACCTAGCAAAGATGTATCCCCGGCCTGGATTCAGTGGCAAAGGTCCCTTATTGGCGTCAGCAGTTGCCTCTCTGACTGTTCTTAAGAGCAGTTTTCTGTCCAGCCAAGGCACGAAGTAGAAGGATGGGCTCAATTCACCCTGCAGTTTTCCTCCACATGTTGACAGTCATTTTCCTCTATCCTTGAAGATTAGGATGACTGAATGTTTTCTGCGCTGGCCAAATATCCTTAAGACACTCACTAGACCACATATTTCAAGGCTTGATATGCTGCTTAGTCTCTTAGTAAATGTGTTTCATAGCTCTGGAAGAATGTCTTTTTTTTTTTTTTTTTTTCTGCTGGTATCTGAAGCAAACCTATAGATCTGATGACTCCACATCTTTAAAGGGGTACAAACCAAGGTCAGTGCCATCTCCCTCAACTGCAACTCAGGCAAGCAATTTTCCCTAGGGAGTTGCAGGTCATGTTTGCCCAGCTGCTTCTGATTGTACACAGCTGATTGTCATTTTTGTGATTGGAGTGAAGCAGTGCAATGAGAACGTTCATGTAATGTGCTGAAAGACCCAGCACGTGGCTGGAAAGGCATAAACCAGCAGTGGTGACGGCGAGGTGGGACGGGAGGTTAGTGCAGCCCAAAGGCCAGTAAAATGTGCACACAATTATGGCAAATACTGCCCCCGTGAGCTGACAACAGGACTCTTTCCTGGAGTTTTCCTTCACCTGGAACCAGATGTCCCAAAGAATACAGATCTATGCTTGCCTATCAATATCTACCCTAATTCGGTTTTCCAGGCTGGTTTATGGCCTAACAGCAAACAGGACAGAAGTGGGAAAGTCCCTTCACTTACCACAGGCAGTTAAGACCCTTCTTTTAAGTTATTCCTTAGTTCTGAATCAAATCAAGTGAGCTATCTCCAGGGAGATGATTCATAACCCTACAAATTTCAGGTATTGTACTCCATTATTGATACAACTCATAGATCCTTAAAAAGCACAGCAAAATTCAAGTCATTCATAATTTAAGTAGTGAGCAAGGTAATACTGTGAAAGTAAGCATCTGAGCTCCCAGCCTCGTAAATGGAGAGAAACACTTTCAAATGTCTCCTGAAGGAAGCCTTGCCTACCAAAACCTCCTACTTCCCACTGCTTTACCTACCCACCTTTTGTGGGATGTGTGATTTACTTCGCCTCCTCCTGAGATACAAAGCGAGTTAGGTTTTCAAAAGCAGCAAAATTAACAATAGCCCTCACCCCAGGTTCACCCCATGCTGATCAAGTGTGTCCATTTGGCTATGGGTGGCATTCAGCTTGAGCTCAACAACAGCACAGCTTCTGTATTGCATTCACCTATCATGGCCTGTGCAGAGCAGAAGGCAGACACTGATGGGTGTCTCAGGAGCTGCTATGGGAAGATGAGACATGCATCCCTTAATTCCATTAATGTGCTGTACTCTTCCTTAGATTGGTGAAAAATGAAGTGGTGTTACAGCTCTTTTCCTTGAGAATCAATGAGGATGCTGGGCAGCGGTGTCCCTGATGGAGAAAGAACATTTGCAATGTCAAGGATGAAATATTTAAGCTCCCATAGAAAGCACTTCAGAAACAATCTTCTATTGACTCAATCTTATGCAGATTTCCCTCTGAATTCACAGACTGAGATTTGGACCTAAGTGATGTCCTAAAACACTACTCATTGGATATTTATTCCTTCCAAATCTGGTTCCACCAACAACGGCACTTTGTTTTCTTCAGGGTGACTGGTAATTTAGGAGAGAAATTGCTCATGTACATACATATTACATCTATATAAATGTTGACTTAAGTACATGTGTGTTTATGTATGCTGAGTTAAAAAAAATGCATCTTAATTTATAATTGCCTCTAAGGATGCAGCCCCATCCAGGCTTCTATTCAGCATGCATTTACAAATTTAAAAAAAATTGAATTAATTATATCTTAATGGATTTTAATTTTTTTCCTCACCCACAAATCCCCATTTAATGCTATATAGTCTGAGTTAATTTTTGCTTCCAAAACAGGAAAATACTCACTGTTTGAACTAGATAAAAAACTTCATCATGTTCACAGTGGAGCCAACACTGCTTTCTAGTTTTTAAGAACTATATTAGAGGTTTACTTTATTACTTCTCCAAGTAATATTGATAGTATGATACATATTACAGGAGATTTTTTTGTGCCAATGAAATTTGGGTAAACCTTGAAAATCAAGGGTTGAAGAGAAGAATAGTTTGAGATTCTTTCTAATAAGGGCAGAGATACATCAAAGCAAAGAAAGTGTAAAGNGATACTGAAGGGAACAACCATCTATCCTCTGTATGATAGCTTTAAACAACTCTTGAAATTCAGGATCATCAAGCTTGGGGGAGTCTGGCATAAACACCAGACTTGCTTCAAGGCAAAAAGGAAGTGTTTTAGTGGCTTCATGCAATGTCTGATGATGATATCATATGCATCTGTTGAATTAGCCATTTTTTAATATAAAAGTTCCTAAATTATTAACTTTTTCTAAAGTGATATTTGATGGGAAAAGTAATATCCGTATGAAGTATTAAGTGTTCCTTATGAAAGAGCAGTATAAATCTGACAGAGCATAATAATTATGCTGTCAAATATAGAAGATTCCATTTTCCCTGAACTACTCAGACCACCGAATTTCAGAGACTGTCATTAGGGTACTAAGATTTATTTTGTCTCCAAAGGCTCAGAAGATGCTTTTGCTTAAAACACACATCTAACAGTTAATTTTATTTTTTTCTGGTACTGCTGCAGTTAGTTAGGTTTTGAGTGATGGCTCTCTCTGATCACAGGCAGGGAAATGTTAACTGGTGTTTATTCATTCTCATGTTATCAGGTTGCCCAAGAGAAAGGATGTTTGTGGTTTGCAGAAGACAGACAAGAGGAATACCTTCAGAGTATGCATCCACTTGCAGCATGAAAATCCCCACAGCTCTCTGTGCTGACCCCCCATAAGCCCCCTGCAGACAATTTGATTCCTTCATTTGAAGTGAGAAGCCTTTTTTTCCTGCACTAATGTGTGCAGGTGATGACGGAGTTTAACCTTTACAGTAAAATTTAGCTGAGTCACTGTCACACTTACTGAAGGAGTATGAGGCCAACTAAAATCCCAAGTTTTTGTCTGCCTTTATCTCACTAAGGAGTTAACATGTCCATCTCCAAAACTCCAAATTAGACACAGACAGATGCACTTTTAGCAAGGACTGCCTAACCAGATTCCTAGATGAGTTACAGTATCTATGGGAACTATAATTTTAAATTGTCTTGGATTTCTGCATGTTAATTTTCAGTCAGAACATTGCATTACAGGAAGGTTTTTGCATTAACTATTTTAAGAAGTTTTCCAAATCATTAATTCATCCATTTCTGTCCTTTATCTCAAAATTTAAATCCTTTTCCTTAAAGATTTGTCTAGAGGATTTTACTTTGTAAATGTCTTCCACACAACTGAGTAGTAACTTACAATCTCTTCTGAGCCGTCAAGGAAATGAAAGGGACATGTGTTTAAGTACTGGCACAGGGATTCATTCCAAGATGAACCTACATCATCAGTTTTCATTCAGCAGAGCTGAATTTTACTACTTTATCTTTGGCCTTGCTTCTGGACATTATCAGGCTAGTATTGCTAATACCTCCATAAAATTAGAAGTATCTGGTAGGCTCCAATCAAAATTTTCTTCTAGTAGACGTTTAGGACAATGAAAGCGTAAGTCAGTGCTGTAAATGTGAAGGGACTTCACAGAAGGAGAAATGGTAGAAAGTCAATGTCTTCAGAGACTGCCCTCGAAGGACAATCTCTCCCTTAGTTTCCTTAAAGACAATTTCAATAGCCAGAGAAACCTCAGATACTCCCAGGATATTCACTGTTTCTGAGACTACAAGAACTAACTAGTCATAATATGTCAACTATATCCACTGCTTCCTCATCCTCTATTTAACTTAATTGCAACCAAATTCTCATTGTACATAATGTTCAAAATACACACCTCTCACTACTATCACAAATTATACATATCAAATAAGAAGACATTACTCACATTTTAATTTCATGTTCAGGTAAATTTAATAAACCATCTCCCTAAGATGACAGTTTGTGGGGCAATAAGGAGTTTGAATTAATCTACTTCCTGCAGAGCAAAACCACTTAAGTATGTACACGTCATGTCAGCGTTTACTAAAACCTGTCAAATTGTCAGTTCCACTAATAACTTGACAAAACAATTTATGTTTCTGGAAGTTAATAACAGGGGTTTTGGTCTCTTGGATCTTGAAATTACACTTATTTAGATTAAAAAAAGCAAGATGAAACTGTCCAAACTTGCCTTCAGACTTATTTAACAAAAGTTACAGTTTTCTAAACAATTACAATAATGGATACGCCTTCTTTCATAGTAATTCATGTAGCAATTGCCATTGTACTGTCAACAGTTGCTATTAATAACAATAAATGGGGGGGGCAGGGTTTCCTTCCATGTGGCAAATGCAAGACCATCATGAAAGCATAAGAGGAGACCCTTTATTGCCAAGCTCTGTATAACTGGAAGGTCAAAATTTTCAATGGAGAACATTTTAAGACAGTAAAATGTAAGAACGGACTAAGTGTCCACATCAGCAGTCTGTTGCTAGAAGGCAGTATCTAAGGCTGCATCTGCAGTAAAACATCTTATTAAAACAGAGTTAATTGCTTGATCAGCCCCACTTCCTGAGTTTTAATTTACATCACAGCATTGCCTTGGAGCGTGCGAATTCAACTCCTTTAGCATGGCACCAAGCCACTCCAGCTGCTAACAGGCGTTCAGCTTATGGGACACCATTAAATTGACCCAAAGTAAAGCTCCCTGAAATACCTGTAAGTTCCACACACCTTTTCAGCACCATTTCACTCTAGAGATCCACCCTTCCTTTAGCTGTCTAAAGAACAGCTCTAAACACACATCAGGTTGGGTTTGTTGTGGGTGTTAGTCTGGGTGAAAATGCTGGAATGATGTTGGCTGATGAAAACTCCTTCTCAGACAGTGCCAGAGCAGTCTTCATCCCACAGGTGTTTAAAGGGTCAGTGGTGTCATGACTAAAACGTTTTGTTACATCAGCTGAGCAACCAGGGGGCAGGTCCATAAAACTGACAAGAAAAATCATATGGGGCAGGTCCTCCACATCAAACCTGCGTCCCCATCCTGCCCCTGCACCAGGCAGACTCCAAACCTGCACTCAAATGAGTGACACATGTGAAACAGCAGGAGTGTTCCCTGTCCTAGCAGCCTTCCCTGCACCCATCAGCCACAGGCAGCGGCCAGCCGTTCTCATGAATGCTCTTACTGTTAATGGAGGGAATGTGCATTTTGTTGCCAGCACAAAAGAAAGATATCAAAAGTTAAATAGATGCTGAGACTTGGTAGAAAACTTGTACAACATTAATTTTAGGGACATTTCTGCTGAAATATCATATCTTGAAGGAGGGTGAGGTATGCCTCCTTTTAATTATTATTCTTGATGACAATAGAAAGAAAAAAAAAGAGCTTTGTGGCTCAGAAGTTCATCTGTCCCTGCTGCTTGCTTTCCTACCTGAAATCAATCATGTTTGACTCCAATTATCCCCCTAGAAACTAATTGTGACAATACCAGGGGAAAGAATGCACTTTTCATTAAAACCTCATGCTGAAATTAAAGTAAGTTGGTTTCTATTCTGATATTATCATTTATCCTTGAGGTGACTTGTAGCTGATGAGGAAATTATTTATGTCTTCCTCTTCTTTGTATTTCTCTTCAGAATTATTATTCCCATCCGAAGCTTTCTTTAACAACGTTTGATTTGCCAGTCAGGGCCTTTCTGTGCTTTACCCTCTCCTCCAGGAGGCGACAGATCATATCCATAAGTGAGATGCTCAAAGGAGTTCCACTGCTATAAAGGCTGGTAATGGAGTGGAGAGTCAGAACTGGTATTTTAATTATTTACTGAAGTGCTGCAAAGAGTCTAGAGATGTGACAGCAAATGGCAGATCTCGCTGAGAAATACGTGAACTGCCAAGCCAAGAAATTCCCATTTTTCTGCAAATGCACTCTGTGTGATAATTATTAAACATATTGAGCCCTCCCATCCAGAAGCAGAGGTCTCTTCAAAGTTATCTGAGAGGCTAAAGTACATCTTTATGTCTGGGAGGATAACAGGATAAACTTCTTTTCCATTGTAGATAAAGAAGATGTGTTTTAAACTTGCCCAAGGGAAATTTCCAGCTGGCCAATTACTGCTAGTAAAGATCCCCTCAATAAAATGGTATTTCTCTAGGGTCAGCAGGCTACCAAATGTGTTTTCTAAAGACCAAAAGTATGTAATTACTGAAAAGAACTTCTGGACCTTACAGGTGGTTAGTGTTGTTAAAATTGACCATTTTTTGGGTAGCATATTAACAGAAACAGATGGACTGGCTCCCAAGATCTTGTTATCAGAAGAGGTTCCAGTGCTTGTTGACTTTCCAGTTGGAAAAAAAATAAAGAATAATAACAACAAAAAATGCAAACTCCCTTTCCCAAAGAAAGAAAGTTAAAATATACTTATGGGACGATACTGTCTGAGACCTGACAACAGACCCCAGCTTGTGGGTAGAAGAGGACAGAGGGAAGAGAGAGAGACATATCTATAACCCCTTGTGTTGTAAACCACCATATCAAAAGCATGCTTGTAAGTATTTTCAATCCCAGCAGTATTTTTAATAGCCTCAACTTCTTCAGAGTTAAATTTCTCACTGCTATGGCTGCACACTGTCGGAGGGAGATCTGAATTGCAAAGTTTCCCAGCTAGAGGGTGTCTCATGAGGTCTGCCAAGGGAGCGGATGTGACCAGAATGTAACTAATTATTCTCATAAATACCTGCATTTTTTTGACTATTCTAACATTTCCTTAGGAGCATTTTTGAGCAAAGCAGGAAATTTTCATGCAGACTACTTCAAGGGCCTCCCTCAGGTAAGCCAGAACTGAATTTTCTCTGACTACTTTCTCAGAATTGTATGGCAGCAAATGAAAGGACTGAGCCCCTTTTCCCTGTCATCCCATCTTTAAGACTCCTGGGATTTGATTCCTTATAAAAATTAAAGAATTAGGCACTGTAGTCATCTGGTGAACTAAAAAGGCAAAAGGTACCAAAAATTTATAAGTGCACTAACAGCTGAACACTGATGCAGCAGACATCTCCCATATGCTGCTTCCTGTAGGCACAGGGTGGAGAGGGAATAGCTAAAAGCATCCCTTTAACCCCGAAACCTCTCACACTCACAGAACAAGCTGAGGGACCTCTCTTAATGTTCATGCCTGACTTCAGCACAAATCTGTGTGCATACAAATCCATGGCTGGACTGGCTGCCTGTGAGGTGGATGCTGATGGTTAAGAGATGACTGTGTGTTCTCTAACTCTTATCCACCACATACAAGTTCCCCACCCATGCCACCACCACAGGCAACAAACAGGCTTCCAAGATATTTAAAATCAGAACTACAGTTTGTAAAAATTTCCCACTCTCTTTCTTTCAAACAAAAATAGACTAAAAGATGGAGCAGCAAGAAATCAGAAATCAGCATATATATTAAGATATGATGTAACAGCTCAAAAGAAAAAGAAAACGTCGCAAAGAAGTAAATTGCATGTCATGGTACTGCATTCAGCTAATGGCCAGGCAAGAATCTGCTGATGTTTTTAAAAATGCACATTAGGAATAATTGCAGTGCTTTTTTTGCTGAATTTCCTGTAAATAACAATCATCTTGCTCATTATAAGAATTGGTGATGGCAACAACACTAAATACCACTTGACTTCATCAACATATCCATGTTCTACTTTATTACTCAACCCAAGAACTTGCTCCAAGTAAAAACTCAGTTTCTTCTTCATGTTCCAGAGACTATTTTACCCCTGACTTTTTCATTTTTTTTCTTTATTCTGGGGTTCATTGTTGTTCTTCGACAAATAAAATTTTAACTTTGTAGGCAATAGAAAAGCTAAAGAAATCATATTTTGGAGGTGCTTTCATGGAGACCAAAAGATACCATGCTTTGGGAAAAAACTCTATTAATTCGGAGAGGAAAGGAGTGATGCAAATGTTTTGAAAAGTTGGGGGCTTCCCCCTGGAAGTCTTTATTTTATAATTTTCAATTACAAGATTTCCAGCTGCATTCAAGGCAGGAGCAAAGCCAAACTTCATACAGAATGTAGCTTCCTATTCTAAAGCTGTGCAGTCACTATCATCAAATGCTCTGGATATATTTTGCCCTTTCAAATCCCTTCTGGGTTTCCCAGAAAGGCCAAACTACTTTCAAGATGAAAAATGTTGAGAAGTGTATGAAAGAATTTAAACCATATGCCTGCTTGTGATTCCAGGGGAGTGCACTGGGTCACCCAAAAGTCCCTTCTGGTCCTAGTTTTACACCTTCCTATGGAAATACCTTGTTCTCTATAAACTTAGTGGGATTCAGAAGAATTTGTCTCAGAAGTCAGGATATGCCCATTAGGCTGAGAGAGATATCTAAGGATCAGGCCAGCATATATTACATATATTGATATATTGAGATCCTTCTTAGCCAGTTAAGGTGATTATAAACATATAGTATAACTCTAATGAGCTTTAGTCATCTGGGAAGTGTCACAAGAGCACACAGGCTCAAATTATAACCAAAAAATGGAATGTATAAGGTATGTAAGACCACAAGAAAGGGGAGGGGAGGGAAGAAAACAACCCCAAACTATGCATTAGCCAATCCTACTACCTGAGGATGTAAAGTCAATTTCATAAAAAACTACTGTAAAAACAGGTGTGAAGAGCAAAGGTGTCAATGCAGAGAGTGTTCATACTGTTTTATCCACCTTGGCTTGTACAGACAGGATCAGGTTCAGAGATGCTCCTCCTGTGTCTGAGGCAGCTGTGTGCTGCTACGGCTCTGATAGAATTGTGATGGGGAGGAGATACGATAAAAGAACCAAAGAAAGGAAATCTTTCACTCCAAGGCCTGTTTGAGCAGATCCCCCTTCCAGTTAGATAAAGCTGGGGGGGAATTTGTTTGCTAGACATTCATTTTTTCCACCTCACAACCACCTAGACAGAACTTCACATTAATACATGCTTCATATATACAGTGCAGTACAATTTGCTATTTGAAGAAATAGCTAAATAACTCAAAATGAGCCAAGGATGAAGAATCATCTCTTCTGACAAATTCAAGGACTCCTGGCCAACACCTGAGCATCATTTTGGAGTCACTGTCTACAGTTGGGATAAATCATAGCACCTGCTGCCTCAGAGGAGGAAAAAGAGACAGAAACAGCTAGGGATTGTGCCATTCCTTGGCTGCTTCTCTGTTCTTCACTAGCTAAGAATTTGGCCCAAAACCTTTGATAGAAATTACTCCCTTGCTCTCTTCCAGCTTTTTCTTCCTCTCTTTTTTCCTCAGCTGAAGCTGAAATAGGTGTTATTTGTGAAATTACAGGTTCACTGGGATGGGAAAACCAACCCTAATAACAATCCTTCAAGAGCAGACATGCTGATTAAATCCACACTGTTAAAAAACAAACGTTACTTGCACATGGGAACAATTCCTGAGGCTGTAAATGGGGGAAGATACCTGGAGAAAATTGAGTTTAATTTGTCAAGGGAGTTATTTGTGACTTTCTTCCTGCCCATGCCAACTGGGCAGAACTTGCTGCATTAGTTGCTGAACAGAAAGTACTGCCATCAAAAATTCATGGATGCTATTGTTTCTTTCTTTCTTTTTTAAAATCTTATTTTATTTTATTTTATTCCTGGCACCTGCTGCTCTTCCTCCATCAGTACCCTTCTGAGTCTCAAGGTTTCTTTCAACACCTCTTTGGCACCAGCAGCTGGGGCACTGCTGTTGAAGGACATTGGATTTAAACTGATGTGCCAGCTGGGTGTGCCAACACAGATTCAAGTTTATCACACCTTGCTTGCAAAGTGGAGTTCAGGAATCCATCTGCAGACAGCATTCACTGGACACCCACCCCAACCGCTCTTGTTAGCAAAGGAAAGGTGGGCTGGTGACTCAGAAGGGCATACAACAGGTCACACAATAGGTCACAGGTTGTCTCAGGTGTTTGAAACTCACCTTTCAGATCACTGCTGCTTGTTAGGAGCACCACTCATCTGCTTTGGGACTTGATAGGAGATTCTCATGAGCAGATGCAGGACAGAGGAAGCTTCCACCACTCTGTAGGAATCAGACCCCTCAGTTCATCTTTTGAAAACAGACATCTACTTTTGAACTTGTCTTTACCAAGGTACTTTATTCCCATCTTTCAAAGGAAGGCAGTCATTCCCAGGTTTTTGGAGCTCCTGAAAGCAATGTGGTCTTTGCTCAGCACACTGTGCACAAACTCCAAACTGTGAGCAGGGCTAGAAACTCTCATTTTATACAATTTAAATTGATTCCGCAACCTCAGACTCCAGCTGAGGGTTTAAGACAAACTCCAAATTGTACAGGCTTGTGACAGTATCATGAGAGCTGGATCCATTAGAGATGACAACCAGATGAAGATGTAAGGAAGGACTGGAATAAAGGCAGGAAAAACCTTTGAGCTTTTCTGTGGAAAGTCATAGAGAAGAGATATTAAGGAGTTATACCAATAGAAAAGATGCAAAAGAAGGCAGTAACTCCCCTTGTCAGTGGATTCAGAAAATGAACTGAAATAACTCCTTTGCTTGCTCAAATTCTTCTATCTTAGTTGCAACCTCTGTGCAGAGGAGGCTGTTCTCCTACCATTTCCCCACTGAAATTTTACCTTGGGAGTTGGTAGCACAGCTTTCATATCACCACAATTGGAATCCTGAGTTCGGCTGCCTGGCTTCCAAATTACTGTGACAGAGTAGTGACAGCTGACAATCCCCTGCCTTTTAGAATGCCTCAGCCCTAGTCAATGAAAGTCAAACAAGTAGAAAATGTGTGAAGATCTGATTTCTCAGACTGATTATATATACATTTTTATGTGTGTGTAAGCTCCAGGTCCTTCGTGTTTAATCAAGCACTGTTTTAAGTGAGTTAATGAAAAAGGAGCAGTTATCTTCTGCTAATGTAAGAGATCTTTTGGGGAAACAGAAGAATTGTGATTACATGGACAGACTTAGAATGAGATCCTTGCTGCCAAAACAGAGGAAAGAGCAAGACAAAGCTACTCCACTAATTCAGAGTCACTGGAGAGAGGACATTGGAGAATTTAGTTCTATTTTTGCACCATTACATGGTTTTCCAGTGAAATTAAACCCTTTCTTTTTCATCAGAAATGGCAACAGTCTATTTGCCAGAACCAGGACTGAATTTCAGCCTTGTTCTAGGGCTCTGAGCTGGCAGACCTGTCTGTGTCCCTTTATTTTCTTTCAAGCTTGGACATTTCAGCACCACCATAGCAAAGCAACACAACTGAAAACAGATGTTTTGTTTTCTGAAGGGAGGAGAAAATACCATTCACTTCTACAAAGTGGAGACACACCTGGGAAAATATTTATAGAAACTTCAATTTCTAGGTTAATACTTTGAGGGATTGGGGAGAGGATGGAGAAGAAGAAAAACGAGCAATCGAAGAACAAAAGTTTCTGTGGGAAATGGTAGATAGCAAGTGTGAGCATGTATTTGCCGGGGGTGAGGTATTTATTTATTTAGTCCAGCTATGTCAAGAAAATAGATCAGATGCTCTAACAGCTGGCAGCTGAAGAACAAGATGTTCCAGGAGCTAGCACTAATGAGCTCACAGATAATCTCACCCTGGCTGGCACTGAGCTCCCCAAGTTGACAGAGGCACTGGCACCACTATGCCAAGACTCAAAGAGAAGTGAGGAAGTTATTTAAGGAAAAACAGTGGTGCAGTCACAATGTTGTGCATCATCAACAGTGTTCAACATGCAAACCGTAGAAGTATTTCTCACAGCCAGTCCTATTTATGTCAGAAGCTATTAAGACTCAAAATTGTAACTGCGGAGGTTCCCCGGCCCTGTGCCTGATACCAGCTGCTACTCTGAAAACAGTATTTTCAGAAGAGTTTTCTTTGCATTTCAGGACCAAGTAAGTGACCAGATTTTCAGCTCCCTTTTATTTGGGTGCATATAAAGGGTCAAGGCCTTCCAAAGGTCAGAGAAAGTAAAACACACACACACAAAAAGAAACAAAACAAAACCAA
>VYZT01005662.1:0-11799 GCA_013400735.1 Pomatostomus ruficeps
GCAGAACTTCTGAATGTTTTTATAGTCTTGTAGGTTGTCCTGGATGTGAGAAGTTAAACATGACCTAGCTTATAACTTGAAACTTTTTCTTTTGGGCAGAATTTCCCTGCAGCCAATGAGTCTTTTTGCAGGTGTAAAGGCTTGCTCTCGTGAGACTCACGGCTGCTGTAGGCCCTCTGTTTATGGTAAGTAATTTTCTAGGCAGCAAACATTAACTTTGTCTCAATTCTTCTCCCTGCAGGAAGCTGCACAAGCCTTGATTTATGCTGGGATGGCTGGGTCCAACTTGGAAAATATTCAAGAAAAAATAAATGAGTACTTGGAGAGAGTTCAAGCTCTCCATTCAGCAGGTGGGTAAGGAGCTTTCTAATTAAACCTCCGCGTAAATTAATTGAGCGGAAAGTTGTTTGCTGCTGTGAAATACATATCAATGGTGTTTGCTCTGTTTTTATTATTCTAATTTTCTTGTCCTTTATGAGGAACCACAAATACAGTGAGCACATCAGTGCTTTGAATTTTGATACATCATAAATTAAGTGGAGACTGACTTTCTAAGGACTTGGGTGTGGGTATTTGCTTTTAAATATTCCGAAGAACTACATCTGCAGAGCAAACATGAGAAAGTAATTAAAAAATGGATCAGGAACAAGTCAAAACTGGCATCTAAGCCTCAGCTGCATGATGGATTTGAAGCAAGTGGGTTCTGTTATTTATGTAGAGTTACTAACTTTGAGAGGGCAAAGGAGCTCTTTGCTCTCATGAAGGTTTCCCTGTTTGATCTAGTTTCCATCTTTCTGCTTAGATCAAATTCTCCAGTTTTTGCACACTGCAGTTCTCAGTTAGAATCACAGAATCACGTGGCCAAACAGGGATCTCAGCAGGCCTGTAGACCTGTGTCCTGCTCAAGACAGGGCAGACACTGATGTTTGCATCAAGTTGCTCGGGTTCAGACAAGTCCCAAAAACACCTAAGGACAAAAATTCCTGGTGCCTCTGGGGGTACAATTGTGTTTCTAGTGATTATTTTTTAATGTATATCTAGTTGTAATCACCCCCTGTTTCAGTTCATAACTACTGAGTTTCGTTCCCTTTCTTCACATGGCAGTGAAGAGCCTGAATTAATTTCCTTGACAACCTCACAACTTGCTATTGGATCTCCCCAAAAGCATCTTTCCTCCTGGCTGGACAAGCCATGCTCCCTCAGCTTCTTCTCAAAAGGCCAGGTCCTCCGCGCTCAGCCTCATTAGGGGCCCAAGATTAGATGCAGTGTTGCAGACAGAGTCTGCCGAGTGCTGAGTGGAGGGTGAGAATCACTTCCTCCCTCTCCTGCCTGAGTTCCCGCTGGCACAGCCCAGGGTGCTGGTAGCCTTCCTTGCAGCAGGGGCTTGCTGGCTCGGGATCATCCAGCCATCCCCCAGGTCCTTCTCCACAGAGTGCTGCCCTGCAGGGTGTGAGTCTGTCTGTCCCAGGCACAGGGCATCGCGTTTGTCCTGGTAGAATTCCCTGAGGTTCCTGTCAGAGCATTGGTTTAGCTCGTCCGTGTCCCTTTGAGTAGCAGCTGTGTGCTTGGGTGCATTGATTTGGTGGGGTCTGCAGTCTGGCTTCTCCTGCAGGTCATTATTGAAGGTATCGAATGAGATGGATACCTAAGGAATTTGTATATTGTCATAGGTGATGTGTTTTCACAAATGATGCAATATTTTATGTAATTAAACATCTTTGCTCTCAGCATAGTATGAAAGAGATTTTCTTTACATTATTTCACATCTGAAATATCCTGAGAGCTAACCTCTGCTTCAGGGAAGTGTGAGGGTGTTTTTCTTGTCTTTGCCTAGGTGCTTTTAGCAATATTTAGAAAGATTTTGTTTCCAGACAAGAAATAGATATTACCCATCTGATTCGAGCCGCTGGTGTTTCGGTGACATGTTCAGGATGCTTTCACATGTCTGCTGCTGTAAAAAGCTGAATACTTTCTTTTTTGTTCAGTTCAGTCACAGAACACAGACCCTCTGAAGTCAAAACAGCAGCTGGACCTGGAGCGTGCTCACTTCCTCGTTACCCAGGCTTTTGATGAGGACGATAAAGGCAACGCAGAGGAAGCTATAGAGCTGTACACAGAAGCGGTGGAGCTCTGTTTGAAAACAGTATGTTAAGCTACAGGTTAACTTGGTGGAATTATGTGATGGTAAGAAATTCTTCCGCTCTCACAAGTGACTGACCCTTAAAGGCTGGCTTGAAAATGGAGTACCTGTATTTGTTAAAATTACCTTTTAAATTTTTTTGTTGTGGTTTCACTGGTTTCTTTGGGGTTTTTTTAGTGTTTTTTCCAGTCTTTGCTATGTTGCTATAAAACACCGTAAATTTATGGGGACTTGTGATTTATGTGGGTTTTTTCTGAACTGGATTATGCTAAAAACTAGAAATATTCTGGAACCTTTTTCATGTTGATTTTTGCCCTGGAGCAAATACCACATGAACAGAAATTAAAAACTGTTAAAAATGAAGATGAGTTGCTAATGTGTCAGCTGTATTACTTTCTGACTACATTAAAGGAAGTCATTTAAGGGAAATTTGTGTGTGTAACATTTTCTGAAGATGTAACTGTCTACTGATGCCAAAACTATTAAAAATACTGCTCGATTACCCAAGTGTTCAACACTAAAGCTGTTATGAGTGAATTCAATTCACACTGAAATTAATAAGGATGAATTGGCCATTCCATAAACAATGAAGAATATCATTACAGGTACTGCTTTTCTCCCTTAAGTCCAGTTGCTTTAACTAACTCATTACAAGAAGAGCTCACCATCATAATGTAACTCCACCAAGTCTGTTTTTCTTTTTCTCTTCTTTTCAATATTACAATGTAAAAATATTTGTGGGTTATTGAGGGTGGTGTTACTGTTGCTACATGCTGGAGTAAATCCTTTCCTCTGAATTATGTTAGCAGGGTTTACCTAGGCTAAAAACCCTGGTGACACAGTGTGACCAGATCAAGAGTTCGTAGAACTGCTCCAGTTTTTCCACTTGAGCTGTTGGAGCAGAACATTTTCAGTCCATTACGTAACATTTACTGCGGCAGCACGCTGTTTTTCCTCTGCTGTGTTCCTCCTTCTGTTGTGCATGCAAATATTACTGAAGTTAGACTGAAAATACCTCGTAGTAACAGCTGCGTTTTTTGGGTGTTTCATTGGGCACAAGATACTACTGAAGCTTCTTTTAATCTTGACTAGCTTATTCTTTCATTGACATGATGGTAAGCTTTGTCCCTTGGGCTGACCCAGAAGTGCCTTCTTCTTCCCAGGATGAAAGGAGACTGAAGGAACTCTGCTATGTGGAAGCTTTACTTCGGTCTTTCTCCTCAGTGTATTCAGGTGGAGCGATTCGTTCCTTCCTTACCCTTGAAGTACTCAGAGAACAGCCATCGCTCCTCCTCTGTGGCTGATTCCCAGATGAGTGTGCTGCTGTTCCAGTTCCCCTGCTTACCTTCACACATCTTTAGAAGTCTTTTCCAGCCAGGAGCTCCAGAGTGTAATTTATTTGCAAATGAAATTAGTTGCACAGAGAGGGTGTTTCTAGTTTTGTTTCTTGGCTTGAAAGTGGCTGGGTTTTTGTATCCTCAGCTGACCTATCTGACCTAGTTGGTCAAGGCACAAAGCTGGAACCTGAAAGCTGCTTGTGGGTGTCACAGGAAAAGCCACGCCTCGTGTTGTGCACATTGTTCAGCTGCAGAAGCTCTGCTTCATCTGTAAGGAAGACAAAAGTATAAACTGTCCTAGATGACCTCCCAAATGGGAACAGAAGTTAACACTCTTGATATCTCCTTTGTTGCCCTGTCAGAGATTATTTTCTGCCTTCGATTGCAAGTTGAAAATGTTGTTCTTGCACTTCTACCTTGTTTGTTTGTATTTTATCAAAGTAAACATTTAAAAAAACCTTTTTCCTAAGTTACCATGATCATTTTAACACATTTGGTAAAAAGAATTGGAGCACATCCGAACTCAGTATATGCAACATTTGGGTTTGTCTTCTTTCTGCCAATAGTGTTTTAATCCAATTAATTCTTACGGCAATCTTTTTGTGTATGCAGTGTTTTCCATACTGTAGAATTTTAAACATGATTTTTATTCTATTAACATTTCACTAGAACAGCAAAATTATATTTGCTTACACAGGAGGTTTTCTTTATGCTGAGTTTGAAAAAAGAAACAACAACAAATGAAGCAAAATATTTGCTCATTTCAAAAAGAGAATTGGAAGAAATAGTTAGTTACTCGTTGCTGTAATCTAGAAGTGTGACAACTGAACTTATAAAACACGTTGGTAGTTTTTGGAGGTGTAGATTTTTCTTTTATTTTGCACTTTAGGCTACTGAAACTTCAGAAGCAAGCCTCCAGTCCAAACTGAAACAGCTGGCTCGCCAAGCACTAGACAGGTGAGTGCTGCTGATGTTAGTAACCATATTTGTTGTCAGGTCTAAGTGCACCCTCTGAGCTGGGTTCTCAGTCTAACACGTCTGTGTGGATTCTGTGCAGCCTAAGCTCCTGCAGAGTTCACCTTGGAGCTGGCTGCCAGCTGCTTCACAACAGCAGCTGTTGTGCCAGCCCTCTGGGAGTCTTGGGACACGCAGGATTAGGAAAGGACTGTGTGCTTGTTAGAACAAATGCACTACTTCAGAGAGATCATCCACAGTGCTGTAATTATTGGCCTCTATAAAGATGCATGAAGTTAGTGTCCCTTCATAAGGAAGACAGCTTGGAAACTGGGAAACACTTACCTTGGCAGTAGCGATCTAATTATGTGGTGTATGTGTCGTGAAATCTGTCTGAAACAAATTACACGAGTATAAGTTCAATGTACCTCTTTTTAAATCAGCTCTGTGATGGTGAATCACAGGCTGTGTTGGGCAAAATATCAGTATAAGCTGGGTTTTAGCCCTACTCAGTCTGTGTTCAGAAAAAATCCCAATATTTTGCATGTGTGTGACTATCCAGGAGCTTAATGCAGCAGTAACAAAATGTGGCTCCTGCATCCACAGTGTTCAGGCAGCTGAAATGCTGCGTTGTGAGAATGCCCATGGGGTTTGACTACTATTGTACCTGCTAGACAAAGTAAATCTGAAAGGTACGAGAGGATGCAAATCAGTTTTCTCTCAGTGTTTCAGTGATCTTGTTCTGAGACTCCACGTAATGAACACTTACACAAATTCTCCTATTAGTATAATTTAGAAGCAATAAAATCTAATGAGTTCTGTCAAAAGGAGCTTGTATGAGTTGAAAATGTTATGTTTTAACTGATTCAGGAAAAGACAAGTAAAGAAGTACCAGCATCAGAAACTGATTTTTGTTTTTTGGAAAAAGTGTTGTTGGTTAACTTGAGCACTTGCTCATTCCATTGAACATATATGGGAACATGAACCAAGAAAATCAATAATTGAATTGTAATTATATTTTTATCACTGTTGTAAAGAAAGTGCATTTTTTATTTACTTTAGAGCAGAAGCACTGAAGGAATCTATGTCAAAGTCATCTCAGAAGGAAAAGTCAACTACAGCTAAACCAAATCAGCCCGTGAGAACGTTCTTCCCGTTGGGACCTGATTTTTCTTTAAATGATAAACCACAGACAATCAGAGCAGTACAAGCTAGTGAATCTCAGGGTCAGAGATACACTGCAGAGGAGATTGAAGTACTCAGGTAAGTCGAAGATTTTCCAAAATGAGTTCATGAAAGATCTGGCTCTGAGAAGTCAAAGTGCAAAGTTTATTTTACAGGTTATGCAGCTGCTACTTCACTGGAAATCAAGGCAGTGTAATATTTTATAGGACTCTGCCTTCTGCTACATCCAGTTCCTTTTACTTTGATTTTTATTATAGGTGAAATAAGCAACAAATAATCCATGAAATGGTTAGCCTAAATTGTGCTTTTGAAAACTATCAAATATATAATGTTCAAGAGGTGGTTGTCTTGTTTCAGAAGCACTGTGCCTGACTTGTTTTTAAAAACTCATTCTGTTACTACCTTCTGCAAGTCAGTCTTTCATGGATGACAGGTTTGTAACTCTTTTTTTCTTACGACTTGCAGGAAGACTTCAAAGATTAATGGCATTGAATATGTACCTTTCATGAGTGTTGATCTGCGGGAACGTTTTGCCTTCCCTATGCCTTTCTCGTAAGTATACTTCAGTTACTGAACTTAATTTTTTTTTTTTTCAATCTTTCCCATATTTGGCATTTCTGTATTTTCTTTTTCAGAGTTTAAAATAGTTTACGTAGGCTTTTAAGCATAATTCAGGTGGAGATATTTAGATATTACCACGTCCTTCTTCCACTCTGAACTTAAAACTTTATTGAAAGCTGACCCTGCTTTGTAGTGCTTTTGCAGTTGTGTCTTCAAGCCTCTAAGGATGATATTATATTTGGCTTTTTGGATTATTGGGCTGGGCTGGCACCTTGAGTCTGTTCTCTGATGCTGCTCCCTGCTGATGAGTTTAGCTCTGTTGCCTGTAAAATGCAGGTGAAGCTGTTTCCTCTGGAAAGGGCTCTTCCAAGGAAGAGTGATGTGTAGCAGCTAGACTTTCATTCATGAGCAATATTAATAAGTTAATATTACACAGCCATAATAGACAAAGACGTTTTGGGTTGGTTGAATTTTTTTTTTACATTTTTGCCTTCCCCCTCCACCCCGAAAATCACAAATTTAGAAGTAGTGTTCCTTGAAATTGTTTTACAGCTTCATTTTATGCATATTTTGCACCATCTATCAGACATATGTTAGACTGGACATACCATAAAAAGCTTTTCTAAACTGCTGCTGATTTATTTCTCCTTTTTTTCTCTCGTAAATCTAGGGATAAGTGTGGGAAGCTGCCATTATCCCCCAAACAGAAAGCAATGTTTGCCAGGTGGGTGCGACCGGATGACATAACAAATAACCCTACGATGATCTACACTGTGTCAAGCTTCAGCATAAAGCAGGTAAATCGTTCCTGAGGAGAAGAAATGTGCTGCTAGGGGTTTGTTTGTCATGGGGGACCTTCTTGTTCAAAAAAGAATCCCCAAATGCCAGAATTCTTTCTTTGGCTCTCATGAGATTAAATAAGTAGAAAAAATTTTGCTCTGTTGAGCAAATATACATTTTCTGCCTCTCCACTAGTGGCCTTGCTTCTTTTGGTTTAAATCCTTCCATTTTTAAAGGGAATTACGAGCTGACTGTTTTCCTTCCCTCCACACACCACATTCATCTTTCAGTATCTGAGTTACCAGAAAATGTCCTCACTGGGTTTTTTCTTTACAGACAATAGTGTCAGATTGTTCTTTCGTGGCCTCGCTGGCTATCAGTGCAGCGTATGAAAGAAGATACAACAAAAAGTTGATCACGAGGTAAGTAGCTGTTACTTTGTAAGATCTTTTCAGACTTAATCCTGCCGAGCTTTGGCAGTATGTCCTGTGGCAGTTGTACACAGTAAAAAACAGCATTTGTTTCACCTTCATCTCGCTGAGACTCCTGTGCTTTCAGCACTTCTGAGCTGGAAGGCAACTTTTTATTGGAACAAAGGGTTTTAAATCTAACATCAAAAAGCTGTTAGGTGAACATTCCTAAAAACAATTTTGAGTCAAAATTGGGAATAGATCAGGAATTTATTTGCCATAGACATGGTCAAAGAAACAACGATTTTCAGGCATTTATATAAACTCTAATATCCGAGATTTTTTATAGACATTCCCAAAAGTCTGACCAATTTATTGCATCATGCAATGGGTGTTTTGTTTCTTTTATTATACCAGAACATCTCATCTATCTTTGTTTAATGGATAACCCAAATTTGCTGTCTTGGTTAGAGAATTACCATTGATGAAGTTTTCTGAACCTATGCAGTGGCTCCTTTTCTGCGCCTGCAAAGGATTAATCAGGTTTTCTGGGGTGCAAAGGCCTTTGACTCCTTTACTTGCTCAAGATATCTTTCTTTTTCTAAGAAATCTAATTCATCTTTAGTTGTATGATAACCATTAAACAGTTCTTTATTGAATCCTGTTCTTCAGCTGTTGATTAAGTTCTCTGAGGGGTATGGGTCCATGGACTTGCTTTCTGCAAGTGCAATGAGGTAATTTCTCAGGGTTTCCTACTGATACTCAGCCAATACAAATCTCAATCAAAACCTGCTAAAACCACAGGCAAACATTCCTTAACTAATTAAACACAGTTCATTACAAATTTTTTAATAAATCACAGAACTCCTGGCTAACTGAGGTGTAACTCGCTGTCAATATACATATGTACACAGCCACTGGAGTCTAATTGCAGATGTGCTTCGAGAAGTAAGAAATAGGTTGAAGGAATTTTTTTGTTTGGGATTTTTTAAATACAAACTTTATTCATAATGTTCTGTAGTTTAATTTTTCTGCTCTGTTAACTGCTGTGCAACAGGTGGTCCATTTTACAACTGGTTGCAGAATTAATGTTAACGACACTGTCTCAGCTCCACTCAGTTGCCATCCCATGATAAATTTGCCGTGGGTTTTCTGGACTTTGTTGGGAGGCTCTTGCCAGACCAGTGTGTGAATGTTCTTGGATTGTTTTGTTTCAAGCTCTTCTTGTTAGAACTGAATTTGTATTCTTTTCAAGAGCAGTGAGTTCTGCACTGTCCTCTCCCTCAAATGTTTGACTTGTCATTCAGGCAAATACTGTATTTGTATTATAGATATGTAAATACTCTTTGTTTAATAGTAAGATAAATTTGTTTGCCTTGCTTCTGTTTGAGAAACAATTGGGTTGCTTACGTTCTTTTTGCTACTGTATCAAGTAGAAAGCCGCAGCAAGAGCAAGGCCTGAAAAATAAAACCTATTTAAACGTGATCATTTTTACTAAATTTGAGTTGCTCTTCATTAAAAATTCCATATTTCTGTTCAGCTTAAATTCCAGAAACAGACTGTTTTAATCCCACTTTTATTGTTCTATCTAGAGCCAAGCCATTTATGTCATAATTTCCTCCTTTTTTCTTTCTGTTAACAGTATAATTTACCCTCAGAATAAGAAAGGAGAACCAGAATATAATCCATGTGGGAAGTACATGGTGAAGCTTCATATCAATGGTGTTCCTAGAAAGGTGAGTGTTTTTGGGGAACCTTAGTACTGCTGCTGCATAAGTCATGTGTTTTAAAGGCTTGATCTGCTTCACCATGAAGTACTTGCATAGTAAAAACTTTGGGCAGGTGTTTTTGGAAAGCAGCTTTTAATGGTTAAAGCTTTTTGAGATTAATTTTAGGTTTGAAATGGGTAAACACATCCTTCTTCTGTCTGTACTTCTTCTACAGACATTCACAGCAATAGCCTTACATTAAATTCATGCCAAAAATGCCTTATAGGAACAGAATTGTGAAAACCAAACAGGAACAAACCAATGTATCCCCTGTTAATGCATTAGATGGGCATACTTCCACTCCATCTTGGAAAGAATTAAAAAATACAGGGAGAGTAGAGGTATGAAATGACCATAGAGGAATAACTCAAGGGATAACTCAAGCAAGGCCTTGCTCAACTACGGATTTTTAGTAAGAGGAAATGCCTGTAGAGAAAACTTTGCAAACTCACAAACAGCTTCATTTTCTTTTCAGTACAATAAATAAGAACATAAAATAATGTATTTCTTCTTATAACACTTAACTGTAGCGCAGATCGTAGTGACTGATGAATGTTTGATAGTTCAGAAGTTGAGTAATCATATTCATGGGGTGGGAAAGTAGGGGGAAACTCCTCAACGACTCTTAATGTTAAGATATAACCTCTGGTCAGGTTATATCTGGCTGCGAAATTCCAGCATCTGAAAGTTTCAGGAAAGTATCATTTTTGTGTCTGCCTTGCTCTTAATATTCTTTCCAAAATAACTCCCAACGGGTGCCTTTTGTTAGGATGAATGGCCATTTGCTCTCCTGTGAAAAGGAGGTTCACTCCTGCTTGGATAGGATTTGCCCAGAGAACGTGCTGCGTTGGCAGCCTGTATTTGTAATGGACTAGTGCCAACAGGAAACGGAAAAGTCTGGTCAGGGAAACTCTTTCAGACCACTGCAAATACGCAGTAAGAATCTCTAATGATGATCAATATATGCTACCTAGTTTAAAGAAGAAATGTTAATACTGCCACAGCTGCTGCTTTGAGTTGTTCTTCCTTTTCAGAGAGAAGAAATTTCATCTGGAACTAGAGGCTATGAGAGTGACATGACACAGTTTGTTTCCTTATAGAAAAATAAATATTTATTTCTCTGCTAGCTACCAAACGTCACCCATGCTCTGATTCTTAGGCTTTTCTTTACTTTTCATGTTTGTAATTGCATGGAACCTTTCTGCAAGTGCCTTTGCAATAGGTATTGCACACTTTATGAATATTGTCACACTTTATGAGAGTGTATTGTCACCATCAGCCACGACAGCCGCTCCCACATCCCCCAGTTAGACTAGTGCAAGTAAGAGCTGGCAGCAGAATTTCCTGTTCACCTGGGCAAGCCCTACTGCAGGACTGATGGAAGTGTCCATATGTGAGAGTAATGGTCACATCTGGCTGTGTCTGAGAAGCTTTCTATTAATGAGGGTTTTGTTTTCTAATTTCTTTCCAAATACTTTACGAGCTTTATGATGATTTTGCATTCATTTCACACAGGTGATCATAGATGACCAGTTACCTGTTGATCACAGTGGGGAACTTCTCTGCTCTTACTCCAATAATAAGAATGAATTATGGGTGTCGCTAATAGAAAAGGCTTACATGAAGGTCATGGGAGGATATGATTTTCCGGGATCAAATTCTGTAAGTATGAGATTATTTCTAAGAGGAAAAAAGTTCCACTTAGATCATAATGGCTAAAATAATTTTCTTCTAGTGAAATCAAAGTGAACAGCTTGAGGAGGCAAGCATTTGTTTGACATTTTCTTAAATTTTTTTCTGTTTCTTTCTTTCACAAATATTCTTAGCTGTGCTTAATGAAATTATTCCCTCAAAATAGAATGAGCGAGGCATCTTGATGGTCAGAGTTAATCTTATTTCTCAGACTTCAGCATTGACACTTGTGGGTGGGAAGGCTTTATATAGAGTCTAGATGGAAGTGTTGGATGAAGTAAAAAATTCTCTTTGCCCATATTGATACTGCTGGTTTTTGTTTCTAACTCTTTCAATAAATAGAGCAGTTCTCCCTCATTAGGTAGTGGAGTCAGCTAGGAAAGGAACGGGCTCGTTGTTTAGAAGGTCTGTACAGAGGGAGCAAGTACTCTGATCTGTGGAAGTTTGTTTATCAGATTGTTCCACTCATCTCCACAAATATGCCTTGGGTTTCTGTAACGTGGTTACTAAAGAAACAGCCATCCCACTGCAGCTAAACTGACGGGCAAGTTGTTCCTTAAAGAGGGACGCTGCGCTGAAATGAGTAGCCCACATCATTTGTCACTTAGGAAGCCTTTCTGATTTTAACTTTATACCATTAAAATTTTAAAGCTTTTTTTTATCATTTCACGATACTAATTGTGTCTTGACAATCACATTCTTGGTGGGTATACTTGATAATCATCATCTCTTAAAAAATGACTGTGGAGACAAATGTGGCTTTGTGTAGGGGGTAAACGTAGCACACGTTTTTATGTGTGTCAGTGTCAGGCTGCTTTGTTTTGAAGGACAAAAGCTGGTGAGAATAACTGTGTTTTATTCCCAGTGCCATCCTCTTACTTGCTATCTGGAAAAACAGCTTGGCTGGTGACATTTAATCTCCACCCTGTAGGATTTGCTGAGTCTGTATAGGACGGTCGGGACAAACGGA
>VYZT01005663.1:0-20443 GCA_013400735.1 Pomatostomus ruficeps
AAATGTACAGAATAGAAATTTCAGAAAGCTTTTTATCTTCCTCAGACCCCTCCTACGCATTCCTCCTTGAATCCCCTACCAGCCACTTCACTGACTTACTTAGTTACAAATGCTCAGAAGAAAACTAAAGCTCTCAGAGGGGTCCCCCCAGAATATGCGTGAATTCTGATTCTGATCAAGTTCTGGACCTGAAATATATCTCTCCCTTATCAACAAACAGATCATTAGGTAAATACAGAAAAAGAATCATTCACAACTACATGATATCAGTGCACATGAAGGGCTTTGCTTGCAGGTAGTTTTTCATTATTAGGCCTTTAAGCTGAAACATGACTAATCTAATCCTGGGAAAAGAGGAAACCCCTGGCATCAAATCTGTGCTCCCAAATGACTGACTGATGTATTTTGCCAGAGAATCATGCTCGACATGTAGGGTTGGAGAACAAGTCCCCATAATCTATGGCTTACTAGCTGTTTCTAAGTGATACTGGCTGTGCCGATAGATTTGTTCACAGCTCTAATTGTGTTAATGAATTGAACATAATTAAACTTACAGCATGTCACAAGCTTCCTCTGGCAACTCTAGTAGGTTTCTTAAGTACCAGTTCATCAGCAACCATACTGCAACTGAATAGGTAACTACAGAACCAGCCAGAATGGCTTAGTAATGAAACAGCAAATAAATACAAGATCAGACCTTAATATTACTATTCATCCAAATTATTGCATGAGAGGTGAGAAACTTGGATTGTAAAAGTAGAATTGCCCAGGATTTTATTTTTTGGGGGTGTCTCTTGAGAAGCACCCAGCTCAAGCTGTACCACTACTAATAAAAAGTACTTTCATGAAGGAATCTATGAAAGGAATGTATCTCAGCTTATGCAGAAACCTTGAGTCGAGTCCGGTTATGGTGGCTGGCATACGTAGCATTCCACAAAGCAAAAGTCACCTAAATTCTGAAATTTGTCTTAAAACTCAACATTCCCATGGTCTGTAACATTGAAAATGAGGATTATGTGAAATGTACTTGCCTTCAAAATAGAACAAAGTGCAGTGTTTAATCAATTTTTCACCAACAATTCAGCTGGGATGATAAATAACTTATTGTTCATGTACACACAGGTAGGAGTGACAAATCCTGTTGTCTATCTCCATTGAGGTTTTTGGAGTCAACCACTGTTTGGCTACTGTACTTTTAAGTATTTAAAGAATTGTAATAATTTATGCATTTCTCAAACTATTTCATTTTGATCTGTCTTGGATATTATCCCTTTGGTCAAACTTCAGACAATAAAAATATTTTCTATTTTTCATCCTAGAACTTGGATCTCCTCCTTGCTGCACATACAAATATTTACAATCAATAATCAGGCAATATTAACAAATAGCAAAGTATTATTAATCTTTTTCTAAGTTATGTCATCACTAGAAATCTGTCCTTAAACTTGTATCTTATTCTCATATTTTTTTATGTGAACATTGTTGTCTTAACATGTATGGAATTTATTTTTCATTTAAAATGTAAGAAGTGGTGACTATTCACAATTTACTGGTAACATTCTCATAGTTGCAGGAGCTATATAGGATCTGTAGTCCCAGTAGAAAAAAAAATAGTATATATGTGTTATTTTTTAAACAATAGGTGCTTTCTATGAAAACATTGATTCTGGTTTAGTGTTTTCATAATAGCACAAAGTGTTGCAGGAATTACTGATGGTGCAGAACATTATCAGGTGCACACAGCATGATGCCTGCACTGTTTTCACGATGTAATTTTTGAAGAAACTCCAGCAAACTAAACCCTTTTGATGCAGCAGTAGATAACAATATGGAACAAATAAAATGATGTAGGAGAAATGTTGCCTCTAGCACAAATGACTGAATCTCATTAATATCCATGCAGTTATCTGCAGACGACGAAAAATACATCTCTATGCATTAGCTAGCACAGATACCTCTATGCAGTACTGCCTTTAGGTTCTGTAGACATACACGGAGTATTTTCTGATTAAATTAACCTGTGTCAGGTTCTTAAGGTAATGTTTCTCTTTCCTGTGCATTCCTATCTAACCTGAAGGTGAGCCTTATTTTCAGCATCTGTCTTAATATAAATTTTGTGGTGATCCTCAGCACAAAGAATTTCTGTTTTAAATATTTTCATTACTGCACCATGCTTTGTAGACCAAATAGTAGCAAACTCCCAGTGCAAGTCAGCCTGTTTTCTGGGACTGGGAGAAGGCTGGCTAACACCTTAAGTAGATAAGCACAACACAATCAAACTTGCAGGATACACACGTACCTTGTATGTGTCAGAGACGTTTGTGTGATAAATTGCACAGACCATGTGGTAAATTGCAGTTTGCGCTTTTGACTGCCTCATCTACCCTCTGCTTACTAATCCATCTCCACTGGGACCACTTCTATCATTTAAAAGATCTGATCAACATCAAATTTCTCCCTTTAAAACACCACAAAACAACTTGCCACTATACATAAAGGAGGTTTATCTAACCAGAGTAAACGCTGGATATGTCAGCAACCTTCAGTTAACCTATTTCATGTCATTTTAAAGGGCCATAAATGGCAAAAAAGAGTGGAACAATATAGGAAAATGCCTTCCTGTAGCTCTTAAGAGGGATCGTACTGTGCCTGGAAAAATCTGTATGATGGGACTGATAGGAGAGGTAAGGCTTGGAGTATAATCCAAAAATAGTATTCTGTACTAAAAGAGAAAATCCAAAGCCTAAACAAACAATAATGACAACAAAAACAGAAAAAAGGAGAAAAAGCCCCTTCCCACTGTCCAGAACAGTTCTATGAACTCTCCAAGTCCTAAAACAGAAAAATAATCTGACATCTGAAGCAATATTGAGACTAATACACTAATTCCATATGGTTAGATTAATCCATTAATCACTGCTAAAAATAATTGCGTAGGTACCTAAATTAGCTGAATCTTTTATTATGGGAAGCAAAGAAGAATAAAAAGGCTTTATAACACTAGAAGTAATTCCTGTGGCTGATAATTAGCATTGTGTTTAAATACTCATCCTTACACCGTTACTTTCCCTGGAAAAAGGCAGAGCAATGTCCTCGCCGTCACTGAACACGGCATTAGCACCTTGGAATTGCACTGCTTTGGAGCCCAGACTTAATTAAATAACAAGGTTAGGATCAGACAATATATCAAGGTTATAAACTGGAGCACTAACCTTCTGGAGGGGAGATATTCTCAGCTTTCCAAAGGAAACAGGGGTTTGTGTCTATATTTGGAAGGTCCTGAGAGAACAAACTTTAACATCAGCATAAATTAAGTACAGAGAGGGTAATTTAGGTACAATTAGTCTCTTTCTGCCCATGATTTGCTTCAGGACTGGAGTTCCTGAGCATGCAGTGACAGTGCTGCCATGGATAGTAACAGCATCGAAAAGAAAAGCAGTCTGATTTCCAGAAGCTTTGGGTCAGGCCCTGAATACCATAGGTTCTTTAGGAAGGAACTTCACCTGAGCTTCAGCTTCAGCTCAGAGTCCTTTCTGCCTTCTCTCTGCTCAGCACTAGGTTTCATCAGGTTCAGTGGAGCTGACAGCATCTGGCTCCAGAGTTCACCCTGACACCAAGGACTTCTCTTAGAGGTACTGTAGAAACTCCAAAAAATGTGCATCTCCACAAGAAAGAAGGTGAACATAGGCCAGTGCCAAACAGGAAGGGAGAAATGTCTTTGCTGAAAAATGTCTCTACCAGCAGCACGTTGTCCTTTAGAGCACTGAGGTCTGTTTATAGAGGAAGGTGCTGCACAGAGCAGGCAGAGGCTTTCTGTGCATGGAGAGACAGACTCAGAGGATTAGACTGTAAGTGTTTAACTGCAAAAGGGGAGACTGTCTGGAGAACTGTTTGTTTGATAAGAACCAGGAAATACTACAAATTAGACAAATAATCAATAGCATTCAGATTTCCAAGAGAACAACATAGAATAAAACCCCCAAACTCATGTAATTGCATTCCTGGAAACTTTCACTCTGTTCCAAATTACAAAACAGCTTGTTACAGTTTTGTAAAAAATATTCTTTGCCTGTGACTGTTTTTCTAAATAGAAGATAAAGCATCGTTATTAAATTTTCATGCAAACTACTATGCGTGGAGTAACTAATTATGAAAGAACTATTATATTTGCAAAGTCAGTACTTGAAAGTTTAGCAGCACTGCACTGAAACAAAGGTTGAAAGGCCTGAAGATACAAAGTGAAAGCCTGGCTAAACAACAAGTAAGGGAGGATGAGTTAATGGTTTTCAATGGTCTGTAGGGTGGATAAGCCAGGAGAAATAAAGGTTTATAGAAATACACAGTAAAGTGCAGCAAGGACTACTGGAATTAAAATAAAAAATGAAAAATTCAGACTGAGCACATCAGGAAAAAAAATCTTATTGGAAAAATCTGTTACATGGCCAAACAACCTCCCAAAAATATGCTGGAATTGCTAAAATTCTCTGAAGCAGCTAAAATGAACCTGCATACAGTAGAATAGACCATAGTGGCTAGAGCAATGTCAGGAGTGGTGCTGAGGAAAGGGTGTCAACCTGTGACCATCTGCTTACATCACTTCATTGCACTGTCCTGGTACTGCAGTGAAAGCCCCAAAATGTGGGTGGGAGGAACAGAACCAGCTGATGAAAGAAAAAAAAAATCCACATTTATGTAGTTTTTGTGCCTGTATATATATTTAAAAAACAAAGAAAAATTGGAATGCATTCACAGACCTCAGAACAATATGTGAATTATACAAATGTGGCCCCTGACCAGCCCATAGGGGCAAGAATTCCACAAATAACTGCTTTTAGTTCCACATCAGTGAGTTTCCAGACTGAAACTGGGTCTCTGTCTGGCAAACCAAATTTTATGACATTGGGTCAATTTTTCCTGCGCTGGAAAGCCTCATATCCTTCATGTGCTTCCAGGCTGAGGTAACAGCCTCATGTCGTATTTTGTTGGGAAAAAGTTCTTATCAGTGCAGGATTCCTTTATAAGCAAACTTTTAAGCAAGACCATTTCAATGTGTGCCTATAGTAGGTTAACTTTATGACCAAAGTTTTTTCCCTTCTGCTAGCAACATTTGCTCATTTCAGTTCTGCCACTGAAAGCTGTATGCCAGTAAATAGGATACCTGTGGATACCTCAGCTAATACTGCTGCTAGCCATGCACAGCAGTGTGACTTTTTAAGAACAAACATTTAGGCTCAGGCACACAGCATAGGTGCTAAGAAAGAACCCAGCTGGACGCTGAGGTTGCAGCTATTGGGGAACTGATTGAAAGAACTGAAACTACTTTGGGACTAGCACAGGGCTAAGAGCTGAAGAAATGAAGAAGGAGGGATAATAATGGATGACTCTTCAGTTCTCAGGTGGCTTCATATGGGATCATGTGCAGCAGCACTTTATTCCTTTAGCAAATAGGGAAATGCTTTCTTTGGGTTGAGTTGCTGGTTCCATAAGCAGAATTTAATACCAAGGGTGTGTTCCCAAGGCACATGCTCATAGATCTATCTACTGACGCATCTACGGAAGCTGCTGAGGAAAACTTGTCACTGCTCAATCCAAGGAGAAGCCTTACATGCAAAATGTAGAAGAGGCAGAAGAGCCACCAGCATTGTTCTTCAGTCAGCAGGGCAATTCCATTCAAACAACAGCCTGGAACTGGAAAAAACAAAACAGAACATAAAAAAAGGTCAAAAGGGGGTAATACTGCTGCCATCCAAGGTAGTTCTTTGATTTCTGCTTCTCCTGTGAAGATAGAGAAATGTGAGTTTGAACTGGTATGGAGCTGGAAAACATAGATGTCTGATGACTGGCTGTTTTCACGTCTGCCAACTGGATTTTAATACTGAATTTTTATTTAATACCCCCTTCTTACTAACTAGATCCTTAATACCACTACTATTTTGATATCAGGGTACTTTATGATCTCACAAAATGATAGAATCAGTCTGAAGTTAACTATAATTCCTGATTCTAGCTCCTAATGTGCCCTGATGTTACAATATATGGACAGCTCCATAGTATATTTGTTGTCAAAGGTTTACCAATAGTAAATTACTATATAAGAAAAAACCTAGTAATTATTATTTAAAAAATTGTATTTCATTAGTTTGCAAATGTACACATTTATGGCAAAATCACCCTGCCTATTTTCAAGCAGTAATACTTGATCTAATATTGACTACATTATTCTTAGACTGGAACTAATAGTGTCTCACCACTTTTGGGGAATTGTATGACCTGTGTTACATATTCTGCTGCATTTTGAGTGTAGAAACATTCCCAACTTGTTTGCACCAAAGTATATTTATCCTTTATACTGCTATTCAGGAAGGATCTTTTCATAGAGACTAGTGATTATCCTTCAACTTAAAAATTATTATCCCTTACTTTTATGGAACCTAACGTACATCCAAAATGAACCTGACACCTCTCTGCTCTTGAATGATCTTTCTCAATTATTTTAAGAATGAAGTCTACCACTAGAAAAATTATAAATTACAGAATTCTCCCACTCCCAGGTTTACTTTGATTCTGTGCAAATTTGCCAGAATGAAAAGATTACATCTTTAGTAATCAGATGAAAAAAAAGTACATTGAGGTTTTTAAAATTAAAATATTTCTTTTGACGAAGGGATTAGCCTAAGTTTGCACACTCAGTGTAATTAGTGCATATGGTCCAGCTGTGAAGAAATAGCTGAGGACTTCTAACTTATTATTAATTAGGCTCATTAAAATGCAAGTAAGAGAACGATGCCTAGATAAACAATACCTTATGTCATAAAGTCATTACTTGACAAGAGCTAGTCTTGCTAACAGAAGTCATTACTGATATTTTAAAGGAGCTTTTTTTTTAGACTCCATGGGTGCCAGTTAACTACTTTTGACTGACATCAAGGACAGACATGCAAAGCTGTAAGGAGCCAGCCGTACAGCACAGCAATTCTTTTCACATCATTTCAAAATATGTCTGGCTGAGGTCAAAGGTTGACAACCAAATGACAGGCCTTCTTCAATTGCTGTGGTGTCACAGCAGGAGTGTGTCAGGGAAATTTTCATGGGCCCCTCTGTGAATTTTTACATGTTCACATTTCTTTCCTTGTCTTGTAAGTGGGACAGGATTGGCAGATTTGTGATTAACACCTCAGAAGGAGAAGCGTAGACACCATCCCAGGTTGGGAGCTCATGGTAGCTGCAGCTAATAATCAAAAGGTTCTCCTTCCACATTAGCAAAGTACAAGAGACGAGCCTTTTATTTGTGTTCATTTATATTAGAAAAGGGATGTGAGATTAGCAAGGGCTTTAGCTGTGTACATTGGTAGGACTCACTGCATTTCTCACTATCAGCACATCTCCCAGGGACATTGGTGTAATGAGAATTGTCCTCCAGACAAAGACAAAAAGAAGATCTATGCATTAAACACCCAGACACCAAGCTGCTTTCAGAGTTTTATAAATGTTTCCTTTTCTTTAAAGTCCATACATGCTAACTTACAAATAGCTCCACTGAAACAGCCTCGGCTCTAAATGCATCAAAAGCTGCTATTGACGGGTGCTGAAATGAGGGTCTGCCTTTAACACAGGGTCAATTGATAAGTGACTGACCCAGACTTTTGACTGACATGAAGAGCTGTCAGGTAAGGTGCATCATTCTAAGTGGTGAGTAAGCACTGAACCACTGAGCCACTGCTGTGTTTGGTAAAATAACTTGAGATAGAAAGAGGAGGTGAGAACCAGATTGCAATAAAGTGAGAAATTAAGGAAGGTCATTTTACTTGGATTTGGATGAGACTGACATAAAAAAGACTTCCCATTGTCTGTTTACCAAACCCATAAAACATTCTGTCTGATGAATAAATTAAAAAATTGTGTCTTGAGTATATCTGGGAACCACTGTAGATGCACTCTTGGCAAGGGTTGTGCTGTACTTCAAAAGCAAAACCAGCTTTGCTCTAACCACTGGAAACTCCCATGGACTTGAAAATACCCTGTCCCAGTCTTAAGGCATCCGTTTTCACTTCAGAGTAAAGGGAAGACAGCTAAAGCTAGACAAGATCATCTTGGCTCCTTCTGCCTTCGTTTACTCTGTAAGCACAGGTGAAGAAAAGTGATAGGACAGAACAGATAACAAAGTACAATATGTTTGAAGTCGAAAGTGAGTAATTAGTTAAAGCTGAAGATACCACCGAAACCTAGCAATTAGTGCAAAGCTAGAGAAATTATACTCACACCATATAATACATTTTTATGTTTAAATTCTAAGTATATGAGGGAAAATCTTAATCTGATCACCTGTAATTGAGTATCCTCTCTCCACTCTAGTACATATCTCCATTGCCTACAGAGCATAGGTAAGACTCACATATGAATGAAGTAAACAGAACACCTTCATCCTCAAGAACCTAGAAACATACCATAAACCTGACAGTTCCTGAAATGTACCCTCTTTTTCAAGCTGGTCCACTGCATGACTAGACCTTCCCACTGTCTTTTAGACAATGTTAGCATGCAACCTGATAGCACACAACATGTGGCTGCTATAAAATCTGTGGTTTTGTAGGTCTATATATAGGTCACAACCTGTATGTCAACAAAACACAGCCAGTGCTCATGAAATTATTATCAAATTGGTGCACCCCAGCACCCATTAGACCACGTGTAGAAAACTCTGTCTTGTCTTGGTGGCCCTCAGCTCAAGACCCTATGACCTGTAAACCAGCCTTGGGTAGAAAACCTAGACTGTTGCAATGTGTATGAAACAGAAGACAAAAAAAGAAAAAAAAAAATGGGAGGAAACTCTTGATTCTTCCATATGGTCAAGAGAAAGTGCAGCTTCACGGGCTGCTCTTGAATCCATCAACAACCACCTAGCATGAAGATGTCATGAGTGACCAAATCTGTTCTGGCAGCTGGGAATTTTTTTTTTTAACATAGCTAACGGTGTGTTTTCATGAAATGTTTAATGTAAGCATTTGATAGCAAAATCAGAGTGTATTGATTAGTTTTGGTAGAAGTCTTTTATAGAGTCCAGTTGTGACAACACCAATTTTCAAAAACAAAAATTGTGCATTTCAAGAATATTTCACAATCTCTCTAAAGAAGTTGTTTACATACACAAGCTAATTCATAAACTTACCTGAGAAAGTATGTGCATGAATAAAGTAAATGTCTTCTAATTTTTTTTCAAAATGCCTTTTTTTCTAAATATTTTAATTTCTCATCTAGGTAGTGCTAGTCTATAGTTGTCTTAAAGAGTTGTCTTAAAGAATCCAAAGACTCTTTATCACTGGAGAATAATTAAGACAAAGAAACAGCAGAGTGTGAAAAGCCAGCTTCCCTGTGTACTTTAGAAATAATTGTATTCTGTATAAATATATATGCACTAAATAATTGTTTACCTGAATGAATAACAGTAAAAACAGAAGAAGCAGTGACTGTCCCCAACACAAGAGCTGGAACTTTAGTCGTGTTCGGGGTACTGTGGGAAACACTTCAGCAAATACTCTGAAACACGATCAGAAAGGTGAGGCAGAGGTGGGGATTGCTGAGCAGCACCTGTGATGAGTCCTGATTGAGCAAACACTGATATAATCGGGAACAGTCGCGTTGTGGAAAAGGCGCGATGGGCAGCCAGGCCGTACACGGCCATGGCGCAGCTCCTGCATGCTGCAGCTGCACCTGGCTACACCCCGAGCTGGCTGCTGACCCCTGGGAAGACGAACCACACTTGTGTCCTCTCCCGGTGTCTGAAGGGACGCGGGCCAGACAGCTTGGCCTGGTGAGGCGGTGGCAGCTCGGCCCGGTGAGGCGGCAGGAGTGCCGGGCGCACGTCAGGCCTCTCTCCAGGTCACAGGGCCCCAGCAGCCAGCAGAAGATGCCTTGCCCTCCATTTCAATGCTGCGAGCATCCTCCGTGACCTTCCCTCTCCCTTCCCAGCACACGCTGACACATCCAGCCTAAATTTGCGTCTCGCATCACCTCAGGATACTCATGGCTAATTTCATTATTTTGGAGAGAAAATGCAAATGAAGCCAGACAGCTGGTGCTTTCCTCGTGGCGAGGAGTGATGGAGGGGCCTGAGGCCTACCTCATCAGAGGCTCTCATACCCGTCTGCTCAGACAGGCCCTGGCGGGAGGAGAGCGGGGAGGCTGCGGGAGCAGCGGGAACAGATGGCAGGGAAGGTAGGAAGATGGAGGAGCGAGAGGGGCTAGAGCCGTTCAGAGGAAGAGGCACTGTCAGTTACATGTGGGCTCAGGCAGCCTCTCAGGACAGTTCGGCATCTCACAGCCTTCCCTGCCTTGCAGGGCTGTTTCAGTTCCGTGGGGATGTGAAAGGTGGTCCCCAGTCAGGTGTTGCACAGAGGCCTTGGATTCAGGGTATTTTAGGGTCTGCTTTAAACCAGCAAGGACCTCAGTTTGCTCCTAACCCCAGATGACTGACTGCTAACTCCTCCTGAAAACATCATAACTCTAAATCCAGCAGATTCAGAGGTTGTTTTTTAAATCCCTTTTCAAGAGTAGGCAAAGACTTGGTGAAAAAATATTTTCCCCAATACGTAAGAGGGAGAGATTTTAAATCAATTCCTCCAATTATTCATGGAAGAAGGAAGGGAAAACAAAATCATGCCTGTAAAAAGTCTGTCAAAACCTTGTCTGATAAAGCATCTTTACAAGAGGCCTGCAAGAGTAATGCAGCTCAGCACAGACTGCCCAGCATTTCTCAGCAATTCAGTCCAGCTTGTACCAACACATTCCACAGAACTGTTCCCTGACACCTAAAAAGGTAACAACACCAGGGGCATCTTAATTGGTAGGAGTTTTTGTATTGCTAATTTATTATTATTTTCTTATTTTTAGTGAAGTTGTTTCTGGAGAAGCATGAAATCTTTCATTTGACACACCTGCAGGCAAATAGCAAGTGCAGAATTTTTTAATACATTATTTGGAGAGGTAGGTGCTTTCCAGGGAGCAGATCTCTCCCTCTCTCTTTCTGGATAGTATAGGTAGAACTTTTTAACAAAAGAATAAAAGAAAAGATAGATTTGAAGAGGTTAAGTTGAATAAGCAGCATTTTCAAGCATTAAGAAGAGCTAGAAAAGGCAAGAAAACTAATGTCTTAAACACATATAGTCCTGTCCTCTGAAACATTTTAACAAATAATTCCAAGACTTCACCTGTATCCTATTTTATAAACACCCCCCAACACAAACCCCCTCTACATCTATAACAGAGTTCTCCCAGATTCCTCTATTTAATAATTACTCAGATCTGGCTAGAAATTATAATAATATATCAATTGATCATAAAGCTAATCACTGATACGTTAGGTGAGTAAGCAGAAGGTCAGTATTATCACAGAAGCAGACTCACAGACTTCCATGAAGATGAGTGATGCTCTCCTCACAGACCTAATAACTGGTGTCTGGCAACACAACTAATAACACAGGATTCAAAAGACTTGGTTCCCAGTGCTTTTAAGATACAGATCTGAAGTTAAACTGCTGGTGTTACTCTTGTGGCCATCAGTTCAGAGATATCCAGGCAAATACAAGTTTGAGATTCCGTTTAGTACAGGGTGCAAAGGGCTGTTGGGGGCTGTTGCTGTGGAATTGTCCCCTTCTTCCCTTCCTGTTCCCCACCCCTCACTGACATCCATACAAAGCCAGCCAGCCTTCCATCCACCTGATCTGTGATACTTTTTCATCTCTCCCATGTGAATATTCTCATGGGTTATGTGCTTCCTCCACTCCTCTAAGTTTCTTCTTCTATCTCTTTCTACATAAGGTTATCCAATACCTTCCCAACTTTCCTTCCTTTCCATCAGCAATGCTGACAGGCACAGGGACTCCTCCTCAGAACCGTGCCCACGCTGTTTTTCTCGCAGATGCTGTGTCCCATGAATGTAAAAGGATTTTCCTATTCCTCTCCAACCTTTCCATTGTGTCCTTTCTTTTTTCTTACAAGGCTACAGTAAACCTTTCTTTCCTTCTCAGTGCCCATCTAAGTCTGCTGCCACCAGTTGCTTCATCCAGTTCCTCCCCTTAGTGCTTTCTAATTATGACTGACAGCCTCTTTTCTCCTGCCATCTTTCTTCCTCTCACACTGCAGCATCCATGATCAAGGATCAGCCAAACATCAGCTGTGTTTCCTTGTCTTAACATCTCCTATTTGCAATTGTATTCTTCTCTCACCTCCCTGAGTATAGGGCTTGGAGTTCTCTTTATCCTTGCCTAACTTCTACAGAAATTTAGGTTGATTCTCAGTCACCACAGAAATTTTCTGTATGCCTTTCTTCTAAATACTCTGCCAACCTCTTAAATGAAACATAAATCTGTCACATATAGTCCAAAATAAAATTGTGGACTCTGTGATGTCCCTTCCCAAGTGTTTCATGATAGCTTGAATTTATTATGAAGAAAAAACCAAACTTCGTTATGTTTTCTGACATATTATTTCCTACCAGACTTCCTTGCTTTATACCATTTGCTATTATCAGTTGTTCTGGTGCATATCTTTGGCATTATATTCTACAGAGCATAGATAGGAGACTGTGTCTAAGCCTTGGATATATTTATTGCATATCATCTCCATGATATAGATTTTCATGTCAATCTATATAGAGATAACTCTTGGATGGTATCTGCTCACTTCATATCCTGATTATTGCAGCATCATTTTCTCTGTTGTGTCAGATTCATCACTTATGCTCACTTCCAGTCTCTCCACAAATTATCCACCACCTCCTGATAAGTGGAAAGCTGAGTCTCGTATCTGATCAGTTTGAACTGCTATCTTTCCATACATACTCATATTTCACTGCCTATATATTTCTCATTTGCAGCAAGAACAGAAACACAATGAATAGGTTTTGGGTGTATGTACACAATAAGCTCTCCCATGGACTAAAGATGCTTCGTTTCTCAGGCTGTATTTCCCTTTTGCTTTGTCTGTTTCCACATTTTGTCTCTGCTTCCTGTGTTCAGACTGAGATGCAAGAGCTGGGAGAAGACTGTTTTAATCCATGCATTCATGGATTAACGGATTCACAACTCTTAAGTAAAACCAGCTCATAGGAGCTATGATAATGTAAAAATCAACACCAAAAGGTGAAATCAGAGAAACAAGCACTTTTGGTCATGCATCTGCTTGCTGATGAAAGAAAAGTGTGGAAAATGTCAGAATCAGCCTCATCTTCTAGGTGGGTCACCCTCCATCATCCTACTGACAAACCCTTTACAAGTCTACCTGAGAAAAGGAGTGGGATTTTCCATTCCAGAAATAAGGGTTATCCTTGAGTCCCCTTTCCAGGAGCAATTATGAATTTCAATTCCACAGTCACTAAAAAAAAGAGAAAGACTGACCAACAGTCAAAAGAATGCATCCGTCAGGATTTAGTTATTGCATAGTTACTGACATGCTTAAATCTTGCCAAACTGGAAGCAGTTTGGGGCAGAAGCATCAACAGAGTGGTAAATACTGCGGGAACTCTGCTTGTAGGCACAGGGGCATGTCAACTCCAAGCAGAAATGAGCTGCATTAGCAATCTCTCTGCCAGCTCCCAGTGAGGCTGGGGCATAGCACAGCAAGGCCCTGTGCAAGAAACACTAGCTGACGACTAAAAGTTTTTTAATCTGATCTGCTCTACACTTCCAGCTGTGCAAATAACACTCACACAGGACCATGCTGACAGATTTCCACTGCTTCTTGTTCTGGAGATGGCTTAACAGACTCGCTGTGACTCTGCACAGCCCTGCATTGTAAGATGTAGGATAATATCGGACACTAAAGATTACAGCTCCCTAAGGAGTTGCGAATTTTTTATTTTTTTTCAACAAAAGACTCCAGATTTAGAAAATATTTTCACTTAAAATGCCCTTGTTCAGGAATAGGGTCAAAGTCACACTTGATAATCAATCAAGGTTTTATTGATTGAGTAAAAAACTTATCTGTTAACATTCCTAAGACACATAGAAGCTTTTTTTTTTAGTTTCAGAAACACTCTGTTTAGCCATCTGCATTTACAAAAACAGCAGTGCAGACATGTCAAGTTCAACATGTTTTCATTCTGTGTTCCCGAGCTCAGCAGTTAGACCATTCATTAATTTTCCCTTCTCCTCCACACACCTTCTGTGCACCTTATTTATATTCACCTGCTGCCAGTTTAACACCCTGAAGAGGCACACCTGCAGTGGCAGCAGCTTCACATTCCTGCTGCTACACCCCATGCTTTAGTCCCTTTCAGGAGAGCTCTTCCTGCCTGAGCCCTGACTTGCTTGAAACCCACATGGGCTGCATAGCCAGCTTGTTTGGCTCGCTTGAAATCTTCACCAAACCCTGAGCTGGCTCCTCTGGTTTCTCCAGCACTGCACAACATTTTACCTTCTGATTTCACAGACGTGTTTATGTCAGGGAACAAACGATCCTGGCAGAGTCTTAAATGAAGAGTGCCATCTGTGAAACAGAAACCGGCCCTTCACCTGAATCACAGAGATGTTGAAAATTGGTTTCAAATCATGTTTCTAGCAGTGCCTCCCCTCCATGTCCGCTCCATGCAACCTACAACATATGACAAATGCAGTGCGAAACATGCTGTTTACCATGTAAAGAGCCTTTTGACTTGAAGACAGAGAGGAAAAGAGGAACTGATACACAGATAAGCCCTTATTCTGTCTCCTTGGAGCTTCAGTAGAAACCATAGGCTCTGGAAAGGTAGTTCTCTTCCTTCAGGCAAATCCAAGGTTCAATTTCTTTGACACTACATGTAGCCAAAGCCCCAAAGATAGGAGTCCAGCAATCTTGCTGTTTTTGAGCAGGACTACATGTCATAAAATTAGAAAAGGGAACGGGCTGATCATGTATCTTCTGGTGTTCCTTAGCAGCAGCAGTCACTCCTGCTCTGAGCCTGGGCTCAACTCCAATTGGCAAGAATTCTTGTTAGCAAATTCATGGACTTGAGTACCACACAAACTTTCAAAGATCATGATAACAGAACAATTTCCAAACATAATTTGTTTTGTCAATAAGCCCCACCCTCAGAGAAGAGCCTGCCAACCCTATATGCAGCAGAAATGCACAAATGGTAGCGTTTATTCATGTCAGCACTTTGGGCTGCACAAGAAAGGAAATACACCATACATCCATTGCCACAGCCCTTTGGCAGAAACTGGAAGAAATGGATTTAATGCAGGGGTTTGTTAGATCGTTGGGTATTCAGAGGTGGGTAAGGCTGTTCTGAGCCTTCCCTATGCTATATGAAAGGTGGTGAAAGCCCACCAGGACCATAAACACTGTTGTTGTAGCCACATGTGCATTCTGAGGTCTAGCTCAAAGTTCTTACCTTTGTACATGAGCAAACTTTGCAGACGAAATCCCCTAGTCAGTGAAGTAGAAATAAAAAGCCCATTCTCTTAAATGAAATCAGTATTACTCCAGGCTCTGATACAGTAGTGTACAATCAAAAGACTTCTTGAAATTGATGAAGTCCACAGATTAAATTGTATAGGTCACAGGAAGAAAAGAGTTCTCATTAAAGTGCTCACAGTTAAGAACGTGACCAGAGTGTTACACTCTATATAATAATTTAAATTTCGAAATCGAATGATGAAAGGGTAAAGCAGCACCACACAGTGTTATCTATCAAAGGATATTTATGAAAAAAAACAGAGAAAAAGTCTTTAAATACTTAGCTATTAAATAGCAGCTAGAAGAATAGGTTCTGGTGTTGCTTCCAGCTACAGAGAAGAAAATTTCCTCATTTAGGCAAGAGTGTATATACTGCAGGCACATGAGAGAAATCTAAAAAGTAACCAATGCCATGTTGGTTCTGAGTTTCTGTGACATTTATATTTTCATTTAAGACAAACATTGCATATTAATTTCTATATTAATTATTTCTTTTGAGCTGCTTTTTAAGGAGGGTGTGATACAGAGCAATGGCTTATGGAGTGTGGTATTGACCTACCTACACAAGACTCCCATGTACTTCCCATCTACCTGTACAAGTAACGAGTAAAGGCATCAGAGAATTCAGACTCTTTGAATGGTTTCCTTCTTCTCTAACTGTGCACTGCAATGCACATACCATCTAGCAGAGTGAACTAATTTTAGCAATATGAGAAACCCCACAGAATTTGATTGAACCACTTGTATGCTAATCATTAGGTCATGTTTGAATACCTTGTTGTAACGAGATATCAGTTAACACCCTTCCTCATAAAGAGGGCCCAAGGAAAGGAAAATACAATGAAAAACAAGCACCTTCATTTACATATTCAATTAATTGGTTGTCACCTAAACCAACCAAGAATTCCTAGTGTTAGACACAAACTTTGTGCATTGAGGCTGAATACACACTGAATTCACCCACCTGTCCAGAGTCATAGTATATCGACAGTCAAGGCTGAGATGCTTTCCTGCCGAGGAAAGAGGTTACTGACTCTGGAAATAATTTTGTTTCCCCCATCAGAGATCATTTTCACAGAGAAGCTGACAGTCTGCAGAGGGGAAAGGAGAACTTTGAGAACCTGGTACTGTTTGAACTGATAAAGGCATTGAAATGCTGAAAAAGAGAGAATGGATGGGTGACATCAGTCACAGGAGGTGAAATGAAGTGGTGAGGTCACAGGAGTTAGATGGATCATGGAGAGTAGATCTGCACTTTGTCCTTTGTCCTCTCCAAGGTATTATTCAAATATAATTCCTCTGCATATTGTGTGACATTTGCTAAGATTTTAAGACTGGTGCTTTTGAGCTTTAGCCTGGGAGAAATTATCCTGACCAATATGGACGGGCATTTCCAGAAGGCATATTGTTGCTTTAGTATTGTGTAAATATTGGTGATTGTGAATTATCTACTAGAGTGAATTTTTATTTTATTTTACACTTTATGCTCAATATACAGATGATTTAGGTAACAGCTTTGCTAATTAGACTAAGAGTGTATCTTCAAAATATTAATTTTAGATTATTAAAACCGCTGCTTTAAGCAAGACTATGCTTTCCCATTTTTGAAAAAAACACAGCCAGAAACAGAGTCTTTCATGTCTGTAGATTTTAGTACACACTCAGATACATTATAATGGTTTCAGTTTAATTGCCACTAAATTAGGTTATGCTAAAATTTTGCCAGAACATACTATAAGAGATTATTTAGACACTGTAAGGATTAGGCATTACTTCCACAGAAGTAAAAACCAAGACTATTCTGCTTCTGAAAGCAACAGACCACTAATTAATTTCCCAAATGTACAGCATACAAATGCTGAAAAATAAAATAATAGAAGAATAAAAAATAGGAGGTAAGGTGTATCTTACCATGTATATCAAATCTTTCTTTAGAGATGAAGGATGATTCAGTTGACGGATTCATTAAAAGACTAAAATTAATATAAATTTTTATAAGCATTTCAAATACATCTAGAAATACACTATTTGATCCAGAAACCCCTTAAGAACTGATCTCTGTTCAGCAGATACAGCAACACAACATTATGAATATGTATTTGAATTTAACTTTCTCTGAATTCCTTTCACCACAACTCTGGTCTCTAAAATCTTCATTCTGTTTTGATCGCTGTACAGAAACCGTGATTTGATATCTCATTCATAGCCCAGCTGTGCATGAACTCTGTTTAGTGCAAAGCTTTGCAAAAAAGAAAAAAAATATCTTATTTGACCATGAACTTTAGATGATCTAGTTAGCGTTACTGTCAAGCATCCCGCGGTCTTTTTGAAAAGCAGGACTTGTCCATGTTGCCCTCTGGCCAACTTCAGTGGGATTGAAGCACTAGTGAGAGCCATCAAACTGCCTGACAGCTTGTCACCAGTGAGACTCCATTAATTTACACACATTTTCCACTGTTTGGCATTTACCATGATAACTCTTTTCTTTTCAAGCAGCTCCTGTTTGCATTTAACACTCGGGTTAATTTTCATCAGAGTTTAAATTTAGCCATCAGTTATTTCAGGGGAGCTGTCAGCCAACATATGGAGGAAAAAAATCCTTCTGAATTTATAATAAAGTGGAATCTGTTGAATGTGAAACAAAAAGCAACTGCAATATACTGCAAGGCCCCGATGGGGGGACCAGGGTCAGCAAAGAATAGCAGAGTGGATTAGTTGTTCTATTCACCAGAGTGGCATCTGAGCACCTCAGGAGCTTCTTGATATATCAAAAAATGATGGAAAGACACAGTTCAATTTGTCCCCCTTTTATAAAGGATAATTAACCTGTCAGTCTTGCTACTTTAACAACTTCATTAAATTGGAGCAGAAATGGGTGCAGGGAGCCCCTGTCTTTTTCCAAAATGAGCACAGGGCACTTGTTTAAATCGTTGAACAGCCACCTTCTTCCATCTTCCTCTCCCTTAGAATAGTATGGTATTATTTTAGGGTTTTTTTTAGATGAAATTGAACACCCTTCCCCAAAATATAGAACTAAGCTGGCTCTCAGGTGGCCAACACTAGGAATCGTCTTAATTTCAAAGGATGAAAATAATCAGGCATGTAAACAAGGAAAACTGCATCAATTAAAGATGGAGTTTACAGGGTTGATGTAGCACTTCTAGCACTCTGTGATCCTTCTCAAAGGTGAGATGTCTTTCCCAGGTAAGCCAAAAGGAAACAAAGTCCCTGTTTCTTCTGAAGAAAATATAAACGTTACAGTTTGTGTCATGAACCGGATTAAAAATGCTGTCTGTAAGCTAAAAATTCTGCAGGGAAGTTTATACCGAAAAAATGAAAAATTAAATTAATGTATACACCTCTGGAAGACACATTTAGGATTTCACAAATAATAGTCCTTATAAATAATTAACTGGATATGGGTTAAGTTAGTGATCAGTCCAAAATCTTCATCTGGGATTTAATGTATTGCACTGTTCTGCAAGGTGCATTTTTTGCACACATAATATTTTGTGTGCAAAATACATAATATTTGTGTGCAAATACAGAACATTATGTATTTGCACACATAATATTTTCCTCTCCAGAGCAATTTTATGTTCACAAAAGATTTAAAGACATCAGAGGGAAACTATTTTCCAGAATATCAGCTTTCATAACAGCAGGAAGAGCAAATACGCTCATATACTACACTGTAATCTTGCATTTTAAATGTCACACTTTTTCTTGATGACTATTCAGAGAAGCCTGCTGGTATTACTAAAAAAACCAAAACCAACCCCCCATCCCTTGTGCTTAGTTCTATGTAAAGAATCTCATCAATTTTATCCAGAAGATAAACTTTATGTAACATGGACAAATCTTCAGATGAAAACAATTATATAGATTCACTTATTGCAGGGGTGACCTGAATAAATAAGTCTGCCATAAGCTAATTATAAGTTGAAATTATAAATTAATAAAGTTAAAATAATTATCTAGTGTTGGCTTTCGGTTTTGCTTCCTTGCTTGCTTGGTTTTAAATGTTGATATACATTCCACCACATAAATAATACTCCATGGTCAATGAGAACAGAATTTCAGCACTGTAACAAACCAAAAGGAACATAATTGGAAGTTATTGCCACCACAAATTTCCTGTAAGAATAATAAAATTTACTCTTATTTGTATAAATTATTTTAATGGACAATTTCAGTATCTTTTAAGCATAAGTGACCAACTAATGAAATAATAGGATTACCCTCTAATTCTGTATCTACAGACCCATAATTGCAACATCATTTTAATATTAACATTCTATTTTTAGAACTGTATACTAATTTGCAACTACATTTATAAGTCACTTTAAATTTAGTATTTTAATTTTAATTTTAAAATTCAGGCACAGAGATTGAAGATATTAATGTGTCAGAGCAGATTAATGTGCCACACTGGACTTGCATTTTAGCTAGATAAATATGCACAAGTGATTTGCCCCATACATGAATAAAAGCATAAAGATAAATTAGTTTAAAATAAGATATTATTCTTCCCAATCTTATGAAACAAATGAAATAACTACTAATCTGAAGTTATGGGAAGTGTTCATCCACACAACAATATAAGAAAGTTCTTTTCACGTCAAGTAATGGAGAAGCTTAATTTTCTATTATTTATTGATCTCTCTTCCTTAGTAAAAAAGCAGCTGCATACTGAAAAACTGAAAACTGAATTTAAACACTGCATCAGCAGGAACCTATTTCACAAAACACATGCTTGATGTACACTTTTAATTAAACTCTTGTAATACAAAACTTTACAAACTGATAAAAGGCTAAAATTTTCCTTCAGTCATTTGCTATCTTCTCTGGTTTTATTTATAACATTTTTTAAAGAAGATATCTGGTGGGCTTACAGCCTTCATTATATAGATAAAAGATGTACAGCCCCAAACTTAACACAGTAATTGTTTTGGCATACTTTGCATCATTCCAACGCAGACCACTGTCTACCTGCATTTGTAAAGAGAAA
>VYZT01005669.1:0-10494 GCA_013400735.1 Pomatostomus ruficeps
ATTTGTGTGTGCAAAAGGGCATTTCTTTCTGATCAGAATATGCCTTTTGTTTTGTAAAAACGCAAGGGATGCCTTTTTCAAAAAAGATTTTTAAAAATCTGTTCAATACAATGCTATTACCTTGGTGAATGTACCAAAAAAATTAATTCTGATAGGATCGCATCACTTTTACGTTCCATCATTATTTCCTTTGTAAATAGATGCTTCATGTAAGACATGAGCAAATGGCTGGGCATCACACTTTTCATCAGACATTATCTCTTCTGTAACAACTTTTTCCAGTTTTCCTAACTGTTTATTTAGTTGTAAACCTCCATTGACTCATGTAATTAGAGGTTTCCGTGAGTGTTGACGAAAGTAATCTTTATTGCTTGGTAACAAGCTGTGTAACTCTCTTTTGAACTTCAAGGAAAACAATCACTGAAGGAATAATATTTATGGAATGTCAAAAATGGAAGATGACCATATTAATCACTTCAACAGAAAATGCTCTTATGTATAATTAGATTATTAAACATCTCTTAATCTACATGATTTCTTAAAATCTCACTTTAAGTCCAGCTTTCAGATTTGGGAAGCCAAAAATACTTAAAGGCTCTTCTCTAGTCCCACAGTCCTATAGTACAACTGCTATTGTTTTTAGCCAGGAATTTTTTAGCCATCAGAAGTCACAGGTTTCTACTTCCCCAGATGCCATAAAACATGGTTAGTGTTGCTAGAAAGCAGGCTGGATTTAGCAAGAAACCAGTTAGCTGTTGGGCTTAATTGTATGGTAACCAGTCAGAGTGAGTGCTCTGCCTGCCCAGGCTCCTGGTAAGTTAACATTGTGTATTTCAATTTAAAGTGAAGCAGAACTTGTTCTCTTTTCAAGTGCTCACAGGAATGTACAGCTTGTCAGCAGTAATGGAAAGTACAATAAAGTTTGTAAAATCAGCTTTGTGGCTGGGGATGTAAAAGCACCAAAGCCTGATTTCTCTTTCATTTCCTTGGGAGTAAGCAAGGGATATCTGCACGAAAGTCTGTGAGCAGGACCACTCAGATGTCGTGAAAGTAACATTTGCCTGTATGTCTTTGTTCTTGCCAAAAGTATATTTGAAGTAAAGAATCACAAAGAAAACAGGTGCTTTTCTAATGTTCGCTGAACTCGGCATTACCAGAGGTAGTACCAGAACTGCTACTGGAAGGTAGTACACATCAGGGGACTATACATTTGTTTCTCTGTGTGACTTGAAAGTAATCCACAGGGCCTTCTACCATATTAGATTTTTCTTCTTAGTTTATTTAAGTTTCAGACACGGTCTCAAATTTGAATATATTTGTAATGTATCAGGAAAATTTCAAGTAAACTTAAAATATATCTCTTAAAATATATTCTGAATAGCAACATCATGTGTAGGAACAACACTGATCGTTTTCTTAAGCTACAGAAATATGTACACTTTGGCCTTTCTCCAAAGCAAATAAAAAAGGTGCAGTGAGTGATCTTAGAAAGTCCTTTTGGATCATTTGTAGTAGCTGAATCTTTCCTAGAAACAGTCTGACTAGGAATATGCTTTCAAACCTGTTTATAATTTTTATTTGCGTGTGTAAATTTTCCTGTGCAGTTGTTAGCAACCAGCACTCTTTTATTACACAGATATGGTAGAAATCTGCCATGAGGTTCTGGGCTCTGTCATATAGCTCTTGGTAGTTGTTCTTGCCCTGATTTCTGCCCTCCATTGGTGGGATTTGACTCTCCTCAGGAAGTTGTAAAAGCTCTCCAGATTCTGTGGAGGGAGACACACAGGCAGACACAAACATTTCCAAAGGGGCGATTCATTTGATCCTAAAACAGTCACTGCATCGGACATCTCAACTTTTCTATGATATTTCTGCTAACTTTTTCCAGAAAAAGGTGGGTAGATGAGGTGCTGGCTGCCATAAATCATTAACCTTTTGAGGTCATTCGTTGCTGTAGTTTTCTGTGAGCATGATAAAATAGTAACTATTCACTGGACACTGCTCTTACTGCCCACACACTACTCAGACTCTTGTAACTTCTTATCTTCCTAGTGATGCCTCAGTCTTTTAGCAAAGGAACAGCTAAAGGGAAAAGTGTCCTTAACATGTGCTTTTTCTATTCTAGACGTTTGCTCTTCTAACAGAATTCCCATCCAAACTGGCATTAAAATAGGCAGGCATGGATTTTCTCTCCCGTCTTTTCCTGGTCCTTGTTAGCTGATGGTGCGATTATTAATTTGCGGCTATTGCCAGCTTTTAAAACTTGTTTCTTACTAATTAGCACATCAGATTTAGAGTGCTGGAAGTCTCAGAACAGCATTTGTGCTTTTCTGAGGGCTGCCATCACTTGTAACAAGGGCTAATCTGGGGAATTCTGAGGCATAATGTGAGTCTTTAACAGCTCATCACAAAACTTCATTCTTGGGTTCCGACTCAGTCTGCAGAGGGGGTCACCAAGGGAGCATGCAGCCCGCACTGACCAGCTGGTTTGGTGCTTCTTAGTGGTGCCTAAATGGGGGCTTGCCTCGTTAAAAGGCATGAGCTCCTGCAGAACTGGGTGAACATCCAGCTCCTCGGAGTAAGGGCTTGATGGTCCCATTTCCTTTCTTCAGCAGAAAAGGCATCAATAGCTGCACTGAGTCACAAGATACGTATTTCGGCTTGTTTTACAAGAACATTTCTATCTTAAAATGTATTTCCTGTCTTAGAAATGTGGAAAAAGAAAAAGTAAAATGTGAAATAGGAAGTGAGATGAAATATTTTTTTGAAAGGAAAATCAGCCTACAGTAATGAAGCTAAAAGGTTGAGATCAAAATCTTGAAATAAAGAAAATTAAGATTTTTTTACGCAAGACAGATATTCTATAATTAAATAAATGCAGAAACTAAATAGGTTTTTTAGATCATTAACTAATTTAGAAAAAAAATTCATTTAAAATTAATTTTTCTCCCTTGAAAGATTTCTGATAGGTTGGTTGTAAATTGCCATTTTTTGTGTATAATTTACATTCCTTAATGTACATGCCTTTTGCAAATCTGTGTGTGTGGATGGTTATAGGTTCCCAAAGGTTTAGTTTAGGATTTTTGAGGGTCATCTTTGATAAGTTGACTGTAACAGAGTTTTTAATTACTGTACTTTGTTCAGATGTAAAAGGTTTTCTCTCTACATATAAACATAAATACCTCTGTTAAAAGCTATGTGCTAACCTGCAAGTGCTGAATCCCTTCTAAACTGACGCAGATGTTTATTAGTTTGAACAACTTCTGTAGTCTCATATCTTCAGGTACTTTTTGTGTCCACTGGCATTTTAGCTCAGGTGAAAGAACATATAGGCATGGAAGAACACATCTGGAAGAGAATTTGTTATACAAATAGGAATTTTTACTTTAGATAGAAAGAGCTGGGTAGTTGCTTGTAATTGGGGAAATAGTGCAGTTATGGTATTCTTGTATTACTTTGTCTAAGCATATTTTAGTCTTCCCCTAAAACGACTAAAGTCTATGTAGACTAGTCCTTATCTGAAGGTTTTGGGGTTTTGTATGCCTTTCTCCAGTTCTTTGTGTGGAAAATATGTGCAGTTTAATTTATACACAACTTCTTCAATCTTAATGTAGCAATGGTTTATACCTCATTCACAGGCTTGAGTTTATCTTCTGTCTGTCACTGTGTAATTCAATAACCAGAGAGTTAACTCCTAAGCTTGACTCCTGAAATGTCAAATTTAAGCACTGTAATGGAGGAAAAGACAGGGTGGAAGGCTTTGGGCAGCTCCATAAGCATGCAGTTTCTTGGCCTTGAAGTCCCAAAGGGCACCTGCAGTTCTGGGTGACGATGTGTGCAAATATTTGGTGTTGACAGAGCTGAGTGACTCAGCACAGTTTTCATTCTTAACTCCCAGTCAGGTCATAAAATAGTTGTTCTTCTGTCTGTTCCTTGAGGGCTCAACCAAGCTGGCATTTTATGGGAAATACCAATCATATTTGTGTATGAGTCTGATGGAGAATGTGATGGTAGTGGCTTCTTTTTTCTCACTTCTTTTCCTTGTGCCCTGCATGCAACACAAGAAGTCCAAAGCTTAGCATTGTAATTGTTAAGGTATTTATGTCCCTGGTTGAATTTAATACTAAGTGACATTCTCAGTGTCCAGTAAGATTTTGTTTGCAAGGCTAGGGTTGACAAGATTCTGACTTTTGACCTGTGCTTTCAATATCCCATTATGTTGTCTCTGACAAACTGTTCAGATTCAGCTAATGACTGTTTCTGCAAAGGAAAAACATGCTACAGGAAATCTGAGATCTTATTATTTTTAATTGATTAAATGCACTACTCTGATTTGCAGTCTTTATGGCAGATGGTCATATTATTGCAAGTAAAATGCATGACAAATAGTAATCATTCAAAGATAGTATGATTTTTTTTTAATTGCCTAGGCTAATGTATTTCTCTCAGGCACGCAAAGTTCTACTAAGAGAGTATGTGACTTTGAAACACTCAGAGAAACACTGTTGAATGGCACAGTGTTGCCTGAAGAGTGAGGAAAAGCTCTTGTCTGTATCCCACTCAGCACTCAAGACCAGATAACATGACCATAAGAGCAAGCTCATGTGTGCTCTTTCTTCAACAATAGAAATGTTGCTTGTTGAGAACTGTAGCTGCAGATGATACATCAGAAAATTTCCCGAGCTTCATTGTTCACCACAGAGACTTAATCAATCCCTCCAGTGTAAGTGTTTCTGTGTGGTGGTTGTGTTATGTGACCATCTGCCATCTGGTGATGGGATTGTAATGGCTTTGAACAATGTCATAGTCATCCGAAACCTCAAAGAGGATGACAAATAACCAGTGGCAGTATTCTTCAGTGTTTCACTTAGTTAGAAAAGAGTGATTTAGGTCAGCCTTGTGGGGGAGTTTTAAAGTATGCACAGAGCCACATAATTCTCAGGAAGGATGGTCTGTGCTTAAATTGGGGGCTGCAGTATAAGGGATGCTGCAAGCCCACATTACCATCTTCTTCGTGCGTTCTGCTATCTCTTTGAAGAATACGTAAGCACAGATTTATTTAGGGAGGCTTAATTTGGTCATCCACCTTCCCTGTGTTTAATTCTTCCAGCACTGAAAAAACAAGCTGCAACAAGAGGTCTTTATTTCATACATTTCGTATCAAAGGGTAAAATGACGTGCTAATTAGAAGGCTGTTTTTCTGAGTTTGAGGGTGGACAGTTACTCACAGATCTGCTAACAGGGCACCTGTTTCTGAGGATTTAACCTCTGAACAGCAGCACAGAAGCGCGAACACATGCGTTTGTCTTAGCCATGTTCTGTCCAGTGTGACTGGGGAGAGGCTGAGCTGGAGCGATCGGTAACAAGCGGCTGGGTGAGAGTTAACAGAGGAGAAGGAGGAAGGGAGCCCTTCCCAGGAAGAAACAAGGAAGGAGATGCTAGAGTGATGGTGTCTGGCAGCCTCCTGCTGTGCACAGGGGTGCCACAGGACAGGCTGAGGTCAGTGCATGTTAAACACAGTAGTGAGCTTGGAGGCTGATGCACCCTTGGCTGAGCAAAATGTCAGTTTGCAGTTTGATGGCTGCACAACTGCCTCCTTTAGGTTAAATAGGAAAATATCCTTGTTCCCTTGAAATACTGAGTATGATCCCAGGACATTTGTCCCAACTGCACCTTGGATTTTCATATAAAAAAGGAAGGGAAGGCTGAAAGCAAGACCTAGATGGCACATAACACTTGAGCTGAAGTCTGTATGTGGCTGTTTATTTTTGTATTCTGCTTAGCTTTACAAACACATTTTTGTTTAACTGAAGTTAGCATCTTACATATGCTGAACTGTAAACTTTTGCAGAAAGTACAGACCAGTAATTAATACATACGTGCATGGAGTTGAACAGTAGATGTTTGATGAGATGTTCATTAAAATTAAGATGAATGGATGAAGACTGGTTACAAAGTAAGACTTACAGGATGATGTTGAAATGGAAACCTAACCCCAAACTTGACTTCTCCTGCATGTGTATAAATTGTGAGTACAGTGCATTAATTTTATCTTTTGCACCTTCTCTAGGATTCTGGAAAATCACTCTGAGCTTTGTATTAGATCTATAGGTTCTAGAGGTTGAGTATTTCCTTATGTCTATCAAAAGTCTAACAAGTCTTCATGTGTCATGAGCTCTGTCCCACAAGTAAACAGAAACAAAATTTGCAGGTTCAGACTTAAGTGCCAGAATTGAAGAGAGGTGTGATGTAAGAGTGATATACAGCACTGCATTCCTTTTTTAGGTGGAATTTGTTTCCTCATCAGGATAGCACCTTCTTAAGGTTTTTCTAATAGTTTTTAGTATTTAGTTTTTTATTTTAGTATTTTAGTTTTTACATGTAGGATAAACTAGCATCGTATAAAGTTAGGGAATACTTACTTTTTCAGTGCTTGATTGTGATTTCTGTAGCACCTATTATTTTACCTGTTTTACAGTCCTTAAGTCATCACAATCTTGTCAGTCTCAGAGATCCTAACATTTGCTTTTCCTTAGCAGAGTTCGCACACATGGAAAAAGAATGCTGGGAGTCTGGGTACAGTAGAGTCATGCAAGAGCTTCAGAGCACTCCTTCTGGAAACTAGGTCTGGGCAGGGAGATCTGGCTCAGGGTATGCTTCTTACATCCCCATCTTCTCCAGACATAGTCAGTGGTTAAACTGGTGTTTCAGTCCACACCTGTGTCAGGGTAGGGACCTGTACTTAAGTCAGGAATGGGGGCTGTCTGTCTGCTCTTTAATCCCTCCTGTTGACTCTGCAGACCAGAACTGTCTTAGTCATGTTCTCTGCCAGACATAACCTACAGCAGCACAGTAGCTATGATTAGCCTGCCCACAATTTGTGGCTGAGGTGACAGAGCTTATGCAGTTTAGCCAATATTATTAGGTATGATGTGGAAATATGACTTAGAAGCTAAGAGTACAAGTTCCTTACACAAACCATTAAGTACGAAACCCGTTATGGTCTATATGAGACCACTGCAGATTATATGTTTTTTGCTGAACAGCTTCACCTAAAGCTTAGATGAAACATTTGAAATTCAGTAAGCTGAAATGTTTTTAAAGTTTTAAACATTTCTTTTAGTATTCTTATTTACACGTATAATAATTTTATAGATGATAGTTTTAAACTAAAAATAGAAAAATGCTGCATGGCAATATGGAAACTGTATATACAACTGGAAAAATAGGAGTTTCCATGTGTGTACTTAGTCAAACCTGCTTATTTTTGTGAAAAATCTGTTTGGGTTAGCTGGCCTTGCCTTACTCTTTTTCTACAGTTTTCCTGACCAGCCTGGTTGAAGCATGAGATACAGCAGCAATGTTCAAAACATGTTCAGCATACAAGACTGCAACACAAGAGAACATCCCTTCTGAAGTAGCCTTTTCTATTCTCCTATCAGTGGTTGTTTTAAACCACAATGTACCTGACTATAGTTAGCCCATATTTTAGAGGTTGCTGTGTGAAGTGGTCACTCATTTACCCACCCACACGGCAGAAATTTTGCCCAGCCTGTACTTGAAGGCTGTATTCAGGTTCCTGCTGGGAAGCACGGTTCAGAGAGAAGGCTGAGAGAGGCAGTGTCATGCAGCCTTCCTGCCGCAGCCGGAGCAAGTCGTGCTGTTCTGGAGTGCCCCGGAGCTTCTCATCGTTTTAGAGGATGCAGGTCTCATTTCAGATTTGATTTTTTTAAAAAAGACAAGACCATGCAAATGGCAGAAAATAGAACATGCGATTCACTTCAGGGAAGCCAGTGCTCCTGTGTGTTGCTGGCAAGGCTGCTGAAGCCTGTAATCACAGGCCGAGGCAGCGCAGAGGCTGTGTCCCCTCCCATGCTCCCCCTTTACCCCCCATGCCTGGGTGGCAGCTCTGGGAACTGCTGAGGTGTCCTTGGGGCGCAACCAGGCTTCCCAGATGCTGCACAGGGTCAGTTACTGTGGTATGTGGCATATGGCACTTGTATGAAAACTTCCACCTTGCTGTATACCTTTGTTGCATTTGTCTCTTATATTAAAACCTGTGCATGCAAGATTGACTATGAAGTAACAGGCACTTTATTTTTTTTGTGGCTGTCTAACCTTACACCCTGCACTGTAATGTAAGGAGTAGGGATGTGTGGGTGTGTGGGTGTGTATATGAAGTTTCTCAAAATTACCAGCCCAAATTCACGGGTGAGACTAAGTTACAGCGCAGATTTCAGGTAAATCACTAGAAAGTGGCAAACTGGTTTTTCTAAGCTTTATGAAGAACTCACAGAATTTGGGTAATGCAAACTGGAAAATGCTGAAGATTAGAAAAGCACAGTTAAGCAGCCTGCATATGTGTGGTATTGTTTGTGGGATATCAGTACTTTCCTTGCACTGCTCTTTCCATGCTTAGAGTTTATAGACAGTCACTATAGCAAGTAGCCTATGTGATATGCTGTATGTGGTGCCTTTGCTAGGCGTTATTGCCCATTCAAGATTTTTGAGTTATAGCTCAATGACTGCTTCAGTCATGCTTTAAATTTTGCTTTCTTTTTTTTTTTTTAATAAAATTCTTCTCAGCCCTGTGAGTTTTCTACATTAACTTCATTAGCATTTGCTATAACCGCTTTTCTATGTATGCCTTTAGGTCTGGACTAATCTAGTAACATTATCTTGAAGATCTGCAGTTCTCTGCAGTTGCTATTCTGCTATGACTTGGATTTCCACTGGCATTTTTCTTTAACCTTTAAAAAGTCCTGTATCTGAGCTTGAGCTCTCTTCTGAATTAACACTGGAGTAAGTAATATTTAATTCTCTAGAAATTTACATCCTAACTTCTTGATCTTCAAATTACTGTTGTAATATATTTGAGGTTCTAATGTTTAATATACAGGACTTTTGGTCTTTTATTACATAAAAATTACGGTTTATTTGAATCTCACAGGTAGAGTTCTCCAGCTCTTATACAGGAGATGAGTTGTCTCCTGAACTGAGTGTGCCCATGGTTTGCAGAGGATCATATTTAGGGGTGCTGACTACGGACCTGTACGTCACTGAGTCATGATGTACTGATTTCAGCTGTAAGGTGTTTGTCATGAAGCATAGGTGCTACTCAGCAGCAGTCAGCTGCAGGTTCAGTATCTCCTTACTTCTCAGGATGTGACTCACAATGTATTACTGTAACACATGAAAAGTACCTGAATCAAGCCTCTAATAGCACAATTTTAGCCACACTCATAAAGCAGTCAGGAACAAAATATTACTTTATATGAGGACTGCAGTGTAGAAAATGGGACTTTAAACCTTGCAGTCGGTTCTGAACAGTGTCAGTGCTGCACTTCAGCTGCAGTCATTTTTCATATGGAGCTGGCCTTGCAGGTGGCACCTGTGTTTGACCGGGGAGAACCAAAGCTAAGAAAGATGAAAAAACGTGTTTTTTACACTTCCAGATTATATGCTTAGGTAAAATTTAAAAAAACCCCACAAAATAAAACAAAACCAAAAATCAAACCAAACTAAACCAACCAACCCACCAAAAAATCTCCCCAAAATCCAAAACAACCCAAAACCAACCCCCAAATACAAACCAAACAAAACTCCTACTATTCCTAAATGATTGAAGGTTTAAAACTATGCATCATCGCATTCCCTTATGCTGAAACACAACAAGGGACATCCCCTCCCATCTCACATATCATTGTAAAGTCATGTCAGAGGGAATAGACATGGACATTTTTACCATAGAAATCATAGTTTCCAGTCAAACACCATTTTGTTGTCTACAGAATGTTTTCTTTGTGTAAGGGAACTACTGACCTGTCAGCCTCCCCTCTGTGCCTGGGAACAGACCCTTCTAGAAGCTATGCTAAGGCACACATAGGACAGGGAGGTGGTTTGGGACAGGCAGCACTGCTGCACCAAGGGCAGGTCCTGCCTGACCAAATCAGTGGCTTTTTATGATGGGGTGATGAGATCAGTGGGCGAGGGAGGGGCTACAGGTGTCATTTATCTGGACTTCCGTAAAGTGTTTGACGTGGTCCCCCACAACGTCTTTGCCCTTAAAATGGAGAGAGAGGGATTTCATGGGTGAACTGTTAGGCGGATAAGGAAGTGGTGGGATGGTGGCATCCAGAAGGCAGTGGTCAATGGCACAGAATCCTGATGGACATCAGGGACAAGTGGTGTCCCTCAGGGATCTGTACTTAGACCAGATTTATTTAATGTCTTCATTAATGACATAGGCAAAGGGATTGAGTGCAATGTCAGCCGANGGATTGAGTGCAATGTCAGCCGATTTGCAGATAACACCAAGCTGACTGATGCAGCTGACACACCTGAAGGATGGGACGCCATCCAGAGGAATATGGACAGACTCATGAAGTAGATCTGTGGGAATCTCATGTGTTTTAACAAGGCCAAGTGTAAGGTGCTATACATGGGTCAGAACAACCTCTGGTATCAACAGAGGCTGGGGATGAACAGATCAGA
>VYZT01005680.1:0-26034 GCA_013400735.1 Pomatostomus ruficeps
CATACACAGACACACAAACACCCTCCAGGTAATAAAGATAATGGAAAAACCTTTTACAGGGACACCTGACACCACTCACAAACAGGGGCTGCCAGCTGGGACCATGACAGACCAGTGCTGAAATACCAGCCAGTAGGTCTCCTGCCTGAACTGGTACTTCTGCCCAGGTGCTGGACATATAGACCACGTCAAGAAGACAGGTTGCTTTTTTCTTAACCTAACAATGTGCAAGAATCAAAAACCTTGCTAATTTACCTTCAGCACTTCTATTACACATGAGTGAAAGAAGAGGTGTAGACTTCTCTTCAGTGCAACTGCAATTCACTACTTTGCCAAACAAAAAGCTTCCCCTTAAAATGTGCTGGTGTCTGCAGCAGAATCAGATAGCTTACACTATAATGTCTGGCATAAGATTTTGGCTGTGAAATTAGTCATTTGGCTTCAAATATTCATAGGGCTAAATTTATTTGAAGGCAAAATAATCAGGAGTGAACATAAAATACAGAACAGTATTCATGCATTAGAAAAAAATATGTTTCCTGCTTGTGCATAGATCTTTTCTATGAATGTGGGCAAATTATTCATTGTTTTGTATGGCTATTCTCCCCCATCACCCTTGAGCTGTTTACTATACTGAGGTACTGTGCAGCTGGCATTATCTTTTAACAAAAATAAGTCATAGAGCTGCTGCAGAGATTGTAACTTGGTTCTGAAATACCAATGACAAATTGTAAATGAAGCCATACAACTCACAGGGGTCAAAAAACTCTTCCTTATTTTTAAGAAAACTATACAGAGAAACGAGTATTCAGCCAGTCCACTGCTACTGAAAAAATTATAAAGTCACCGATAATTTATGTTGGAAGTGACTTCCAGAGGTCACCTAGTTCAACCCTCTCCCTCTTATTCCACCACTAGAGGCAAAGTGGTCTCCTGTGTTAATAAACAAGTTCCTCACCAGAGCCTTTAATTTTTACTCTTTCTCTGAAAGCTGCATCACATCAGAGACTTAGAGCATCTAAAAATGGATGAGGACTTAGCAGATACCTGTGCCCAAGTCTGCATGCAATGTGGTTCCTCCAGTAGCTGTAGAGTTGTTAAAGGTTTGCCTCTGACATCAGAAAAGGTATTTCTAACAGTGTCTGGAAAGAATTCCACTTGCTGAGCCAGATTTTGTGATACTTGGTAGATCACATGCATTTTAGATTTTTGTATCAATTAATTTGCCTCCTAAATTTACCACAATCACTTTGCATGATAGTTATTGCTGTCCCCATGTGCAGATAATTGCCTTTATCATGTGAGAAAGATACAGCCGGGAGAACACATAAAAAGTGGTGCTTCCTGAAAGTGGAAGGATTTGCTGAAATTATAAGGATGTACCAAGTACAAATCAAGGAAAGACCAAAAATCAAACCAAAATATACGTGACAGATGAGGTCTCATAATGAACAACTGGGAGGTGGCCAGACATTATGGTGATCAGGTCAGGACCTGAAGCAGTTTTGAGGATGAAGGGAAAAAAGCCCAAAACCACTCAGAGAACCTGGTAAACCGTTCACTTGAAAAAGAATAAAAACCCGATGCTGCCTGAAGATCCCAGATTAAAAAGGTGCTGATGTACTAAACTTAGGACTACTCAGATTTTTCTCAAAGTGGGGTTTCCTGGCATGCTAGGAAGGGAGATGTGTGTCTTCAACAATGTCTGCAATTTATCACAAAGAAATGCCTGGTTAGTGACATGGTTGTTCACTGGATGTAACATCAGGGACCCTCCTGCTAGTCTCTACCTACCTGACATTACTTATTAGCAGCCAAATAAAACACTTCTTTTTTTCTAATTTAACCACATATTTAAATTACTTTTATACCCCTTTTCTTTAGACATACAAACATTTATTTCTTCGTTCCGGACTAGAATGTCAACCTAGCTTTCATTGTAAAAGCTACTTAAAATTCATATATTTTGATGGAAAAAATAGGAGACAGCTGTTCTTAATATTCTTTTTCAGAGCATCTATAACAACAGCTGGAGAACCACAGCAATTCTGATAGCCAAGAGAAGTAGATTGGGTTGGTTATTTCAGTCTCATCAGCTTCATCTTTGATTTTAATAAGATATTTTAAAATAGTTTCTTTTCCCTGGAGAGCATGTAATAACTCAACTTGCTGTAAGTGTCCTCAATTCTTACTGAAATCAAAAGAATGTGGACATCCTCTAGAAAGTTTCCGTATTGAAGAATCCAAACCAGTAATTTTTGTATCATGCATTTATGTAGATTCTAGACTCCTTGCAAAGGAGCATAGTCCAGGAGAAGAGTAACATGAGCAAAGTAGGCAAGATCTGAGATGTAAGCAATATTGCTTTTTTCCAGCAGCAAAACAAATTTAAATTTCCATTTTATGCTAAAAAGTCAAATCGATTTAATACTGCCTTAAAAATATTTTTGTTCCAGGACACTTAAAAACCCCATTAAGAAAATTTAGAGGAAACAAACAAACAGAAACAAACAAGCTCAGAATTTCTAAATGTGCCTGCAGTTCTACNAAATATTAGCATGGGGGCAAATGTCCTACCCACTAGATTCCATGTTTTGTGTGGGCATGAAAAATAGAAGGATCTTTGCCCCTGAGGAGAAAATTTTAACAAAAATGCCAAATGTATTTATTCTTTAATCTGTAACAGTATCCTTCCAATAGATAAAGAGATTTTTTTCAGCACATCCATAGACAGGTAATAGCTGTGCTTCCACATTCAGCAACACCGGTACTTGTGCTGAATCTGTCTCTGGCAGCTCAATCCAACCCCGTGGGAAAGCAACCCAAATCATGGGTTTCTGCAGCCTGTGTCTGCTGCCCAAACCAGCATTACAGAGAGCACAGTGCAGATGCAGGCATGAGCCATGAATGAAAAAGCTGGCAGTGACTATCCTTCCATTGCCATTGGAGAGGTAAGGGACGTCTGAGATGGACAAGGGTGCCAGAGCAACCCCTGCCTGCACCTCAGAGATCTTTCTGTGCTACCAAACAATAACACCAATGTCACAAATCCATAATAAATTGATGTATACGCAGTGTTGTGTAATACATTGCAACTTAGTTCCCTACTCCTTTTCTTACAAACTTTGTTTTAACTCTTTTCTGAAGATCAATACTTGATTTGTGTTTTCACAAAACATAATTAACCTTAGACCACGTATGTAAAAACTTACAAGCAGTTATAAGTAACTCCAGCAAGCTTCCAAAGAAAGTAGCTTATACTCCCTGAGTGAAACTCATTTCTATTCTCAAAGCAAAGGAGCACATACAGTATTCAGAAGACAAATTTAAAGAAGCTGTTCAAGCAAGTCTGTATTTATTGCTATTACACAGGTATCCTCAAGTGAAGGACTTCAGCACAAACACTTCAGGCTGGTGCACCTTTTCTCTTACCTCAGGCTAGTTGCATTTGAAGAGCACCTCTGGCTGGTGTCAAAAGCTTGGCAGTTAATTTACAGAAAACATTCTTTGGCCACTTAAGGCCATGCAACCACCTTCCTCCAGCTCCTGCCTTTTACCTTCACCCCAAAGCCTGGCCAATAACTGAGTCTTTCATGATAACAACAGCACAGAAAGCTACTATGGCAGCAGGCAGTTACACAGGTCAGCCTTGAGATCATGGGGTTTTCAGCGATGATGAGTTGTGATGGCTCTCTCTTTCTCCTCCATATGTCCTTCATCCTCTAATTTAATGGAGACCCAGTTTGGTCTTGTTAGGGGAACTATCTTCCATTCTTAGAGGATGTCACTAGACTGTTCAAATTTCACCAAAAATTGACATGAAGGTTTCATCTCCTCTCTCACCATTTGGGCAGAGGGTGCAGGTAGGGACTCATCTACAGTCACTTCTTCCCAGTGCTGAAGCAGAAAGAGAGTGCCATGGCTGGAACTCCACACAGAGAGGCACAAAGGAGAAGGCAGAGAAGGAGGTACAGAGGATTTGCACAACAGAAAGAAGGTCCTGCTTCATTAGGATGGGGCATAACAGAGTACCAGAGAACATGAGAGGTGTTCCACACCAGCCGCAGTAGATGTCAATCCTTACAGATCTTTAGATTGAAAATCCTCCTCTGCTGTGCTAGAGACACAAACTATCCCAGGCAATACCACATCTTCTTCCTTTATTCTGCTTTCTCCTCCTCCAGGGTAGGGGAAAAAAAAAAAAAAAAAAAGTCAAATGTTCACAGAAAATGTTTATGGGTTTCGTGCAAATGTTCAATTTTTGGCATATATCTAATCCTCTATGTATAAAATGCAGCTTTGCCACACTTCACTAAAAGAGAATATATACCAAGTGAAATGGGAACTTATAATAACCTTCAAAATAAAACAAGAAGAGTTACGATTTTGTTTGTCGATAGAGAAAGAAAGAACTGAATATCTGCATGTAGGAAAGGTTTGTTCCTTTCCCAAGCAGAGGGAAGCCCTGTGCTGGGAGACGGGGATGGATATTTTATATACTCCAGCGCCATCTAGCCCAAGAAAATAAAATTCCACGTTAGACAATGGCTGCTGAAGGACACTATTTAGTGCTAAATGTTAAGTCCATAAATAATTTCCAACCCTCGATGAAACAGCTTTTGGCTTGTTGTGTGACATTTTAATATTTTTTTCTACCCTATAAATGCAGTTGAGTACTATAGAAGCTCCTGTGAGAGCCATCTGCCACGGGAAATAACTGGCATATGCTATTTTCATTATTTCTCATGCAAACTGAAACTTGAGATAACCTGAAATAATGCAATAAATGAAAACCCAGGACACGAACATTTTGTGGGTGTTTGGTGGAAAACTAAGAACTTAAATAACAGGAGACAGGAAAATAATAAAAACCAAAATTCTAATAATGAAAGAAAGATCTTCCCATTGTGAAAGTTTGTTATAGGGGAAAAATCTATAGTGTATTATATTACTTCTTTCTTTTTTTCTAGAAATGTCAAATGAATTTCTTCACTATTCAATACAAAGTTCAATTAACTTGTACCAGTTTGAAGTTTATCTAAATTAAATATCTGGGTTTGGATACAAGTGATTTTAAATCCACCAGAGAAAATAAGAAAGGCTTTCAAAATTCTAGATAGCTTCTTCATGATGATGTTCATTCTAGCCAATTCAAAATGTGATTGCAGCTCTTCTAAAATGTAAGTTTTCAGAGACCACATTGCTGATATTGCTCCATTGTTTTTCCTTCACAGTCTGTGTTCTGTAATTTTTTTAAGATTTTTGGTTCTAGCAAGTGAGAATTCATTTTAATATAAAGTAAGGGCATGCCTACTTTTGAAATTTATCATAGAATGAATCATCTTGTCTATTAATTATGAGAAAGCTTACAGAAACACATTAGCTTCCCCTGTGTACACCTCAATTTTATTAGGACAGACCTGTTTCTTCAAAGAGTGTGCTTGAGCCACAAAATTATCAGAGATACCTTGAATTTTTTTTTATGAAAACAGAATTTTCACAATACTTTTTTTTTTTTTTTTAGCTTCAGGCATGTCTTTCCATGCAAAGGATAACCTAAATCCAAGTATAAGATGCATTCCACCGCAGTGTTAAAACATGGTGCTCAATGAACTCTGAGGAAGCCAGTTTGGGAGTCAGAAACCATGTAGATCTAATAAAAAGGGTTCTTAAATAGCTCAATACAACCTTTTCCTCAGGTAATTTAGAGATACTTCGGAGCTGTTTATGAAGACACACTGTAACTCTTCGGCTGATGGATAAAATCTTCTCCGCGAAGAAAAAACATGTGTTGCTGCTGAATGAGAAGTTGACAGTAAGTGCACCCACAGGAATTTTAAATAGCATATTTCTAGTTTTCACAATAACACTAAAAACACACTGGTGCACAAGTGACCCAGCACTGTTGAAAAAGACTGGTCAGAAGGCTAAGAAGCAATAGGAAGAATTGCAGCCACCAAGAAAGCCAAATATGCATCAATAGGAGGCACAGGATTTCCTTAGTGGCCTACTCGTACCAGCTGAAGTCTGTGCTCACCCACAAGAGCTTGGCACAAATGGAGCTTTCCTGGCACGAATTCTGACCCAGGAACCCAACGTGGAGCAGCAGTACCAGGGTGTTTCACAACTATCCAAATATATTTGTAAGCTTTTTTTCCTCAGTGCATGTACAATCCTACCTGAGGACCTTTACCACACGCACCTAGGAAACCAGAGCTTGCTCCTCCCTTTTGCTGTTACTATCATTGCTAACCCATTTCAGTTAATTAAAAGACAATGATCAAATTTACTAACAGACAACCTTTATTTGATGGTCAACATCTTGCCCTTTCAAGCTAGAAGGTGTTAAGATGTGTGTGGTTCATATAGAGCTGTGCGTGTTTGTGTTTGTACGTTTGTAGAGCCAACCCATAATCAAAACAAGTCCTATAAATATTATTATATAATTTCCTGTATTTCTGTGCCTTTGCTACCCTCCAGCAAAAGAGGAATTTTATTATAAATCAATGTAAATGCAGTAGTTACAAGGTACAAGTTAAATTTCTTAATAATTTTTGTTATTGCTACTTACAATGCTATCAAATAATTGCAATTAAATAGGGTCATATTTTTCCATCAAAAGTTGTCAATTTTAAGTATAAGGTCTTTACGTCATCACTTATTAATTAGAAGTGTTGCATCCATACATAGTACTACTATACCATTAAATGTGTATATAATGTTATGTTGGATGGAAAGGAAGGAGGAGCTCTATTTTGCATGCACTCAATGTCTAATTAGGTTTCATAATTAGGCTTTTGACCCTGCTTTCAGCTGGGAGCCTGAATTAGCAATTGAATTTCTGTTGGGCTGGTGACCCTATTTGCAGAGTCACGGTCTGAGCTTGGAGGAACATTTCTTTGGGGACCCTGGGCTCACAGATACGTGTTCTTGCACTTACTACGACTCCCGGGGAGACTCAGTTAGGGTAGGACCACGTTCCTCTTTCTTGCACCAACCTTTCTCCTATAATTTCAGAGGCAGATCATCAGAAATAAGTTTCATAATATCACTGGGGAGAGGTAGGTGATTCTAGAGGGTTTCCAGGGAGAGGAGTCATCTATGTAACTCAGTACCTAACCTGAGACTGACAGATTCTCCCTCTGGGGTCACAGAATCATAGAAAGGTTTGGCTGGAAGGGTCCTTGAAGATCATTTAGTCCCTCACCATGAGCAGGGACACCTTCCACTAGACCAAAGTCCTTCAGAAGCATCTGCTTTGCCTGCTGACCACACAAGCAGTTTAAACATCTACCTCAGGAAGACTTACTGATAAGACATCTAAAACATATTATGAAGCCAGATGCCTGTGTGTGCTGGGTTTGAGCCTAGCTTTGTTATCACCATATTTTAATTCATATCTCCTATAGGCTACCAGCATCTACTTTTCACCAGTTTTGACATATTTACTCATTGAAAAACAGACAGAAATAGGTGGAAAGGAGAGAAAAGATAAGATGAAGCCTGAATTTAAATGACTGTCACGCGTGAAAAATTGAACTTTCATTCTCAATGGCATCACCTCTGAATTTTGCCCTTAGAATTTACATTTTATCATCCTCATCAAGATCCAAAAAGTGCTTCCCTTCTCTTCCCTTCCAAAACAACTCTAAACCTTGCAGCATAAAATATAGTATAGCCACCCAGGCACCAGGCATAATGAAATCTAGCAACAATAACTCAAATATGTGTCTCCTTGTCTGAGTCACTTTAGAGACATCCAGAAACATAAATATATGTTTTCCCTGAAAGGTAACAGTTTTCTTCCTTTTAATCTGAAATAAAATTCTGTCCCCATCTCCCAGGGAACTAAAGGTGACAATAAGAGCTTGACAATGTTCAGGAGATGTGCTTTTCACATTAACATTGCCAACAGCTGCACCATAAATACTGAGTGTACAGAAAGTGCATTCAATCATTATAGGAGGTGCAATTTAAAATCTGAAATTCACTCAAATAAATCAGTAAAAAGAGTTAAGGGATCTAAGTCTCCAAAACCTAAAATGTACTGCTTTTGCGTTCCAGCTTTATTTGCAAGGAATTCTAAAATCTACTGGAACAAAATATTCCCCTTAATGTTCTGTAAACCGCTTAGGAAATATCAAGCTTTGTTCCGTTCGTCTTCCCTTTTCCTGTGCTACCCCCTTGCCAGACATCAAGGAGCTCATGCCAAATGTCTGTGAATTCATGGCTTATGAAGGGCAGGATTGGATCAGTGAAGGAAAATCATGCACAAAAGACAAATATATTACCCTCCCCCAACCTCCTCTCCTTTATCATCACCAACACACAGTTGCACACAGAGAGCTGGGAGCCAATATGAGCATCTTGAAATTGTGTGAGATATAGCACATGCTGTCAGACCTCTTGCATTCAGCCCTGGAGGTTCTCCATTCTGATCCTGAGTATATTTGATATGATGGCATTGACTACATGCTCTCTGCTACGCTTGCTCCGCATATTGGAGACCCTAAAGAAGGGTTACAAGGATATTGATATCAGCACTTGCCCAAGATACCCTGTCACTGAAATAATGCTTATGTCCTGCTGGCACCCACAGAAAGTGCCCAAAAATCTGGAGGTGTGCCATGAACTGCAGTCGAGATTCAGGTCAACATTCTTTCTATCCTTACAGCCCCAGATGCTCAGAGAAAGAATATAGGGAACACAGCAAGTATAGGATCAAAAACCTTTCAAAATCCAGCAATGAAAACATTGGGGAATCCTGAGCCAGTTTGTAACCAGGACACACATTTCAGAGAGCACAGTGAGCCAGCTGTCATTCCTGAGGTAGACCTGGTGACTATTTCATGAGCAGATGGGAAGTGCCATGTTCTTTAGCAGACTGTTAACAAGAAAACAGCCTGAGACAACACTCAGTGAATTAATATTCACTCTCTACATTTCATAATAGGAGTCTGGTCTTTACCACAAATATTAAAACCACTTCTATCAATTTATCAGATCTACACATAAGACTTTCTCCTTTAGCATCCTTATTCTTGAATGTCTCATGCAAGATAATTGAGGCCATTTCGTAGTATCTCCTTTTAACAAAATTAGTTCCATTAAAAAGTGAAGATAAAGATGGGGGGAACAGAGGAAAGTATGGAGACTGCTTTAAAATATAACTGATTGATTTATAGTTTCTTTAATAGACTGATCTAACATGTCTAATATGTCTATGTCTAACACCAGCCTCATTTAAAGAAAAAAATGCATTTCCAAAGCTTAGCCCATTTTTATAAGCCATATATTTCAAGAATGGCAACAGCTTCCCCACACACGTCTTCTAGGCTGTCCTTATCAATAACCACCATGGGAAGTTCAAAAAAAGTCCAAGAACCAGGTGAAATACAGGAAAATAATTCCCAATCTCCTGCAGTCCTACAGCATCAGGAAAATCTATCCTGCAGTCATTGCTCCATTCTCTTCCCATTTGTAAAAGATACCATTAAGTTACATATTTACAAATCTAGAACAAGGCTTATTTCTTCAAAAACAAGCCACAGACTTCAAAAGCCACCCTGATGACTCTCCTGGATCACTGAAAACACGGGTAAGGATTAAAGCAGGATGAAAACATATTACAAATTGCCTCTGAAAGAAGTCCTTGGGGAAGTGCATTTGCAAATAAAAGCAAAGTGTGAGGAATTCCTAATTCCATATCTCCCATTCTGTGGTCCCTCTTATTGAAAATAGTGTATCTAAACACACTCTGCCTCTACTGAATGACATTCTCTTTCAGTCTCAGTGCAACTGAAAAGGAACATTATTTTCATTCATTTTGCCCTTCAGAGTCTGTTACTAAGTACCTTCTAAAGTTCCTTCTTTCCAGTATACAGAAATGTCTCTTTTATCCAAAAAATATACATTTTTTTTAATGACACCCTACTTCTCTGTAGGACTGTCATGGCTTAATCCCAACCTGCAACTCTTTCCCCCATAGCTGCTTCTTCATTTACCTCCTGGAGGGATGGGGGAGGCAATCTGAAAGGTAAATGTGAGAGAAATCCATGGCTTGAGATAAAAATGGTTTAATAGGTAAAGCAAAAGCCACATGCGAAAGCAAAGCAAAACAAGGAATTAATTCACCCCTTCCCATGGGCAGGCCGGAGTTCACCATCCCCAGGAGAGCAGGGCCCCTTCGTGACTTGGCAAGACAAATGTCATCACTCTGAACATCTCCCATTTCCTTCTTCCCCTCAGCTTTATCCACTGGGCATGACACCACATGGTCTGGGATATCCCTGGGGTCAGCTGTCCCAGCTGGGTCCCCTCCCAGCTCCTTGTTCACCCCCAGCCTCCTTGCTGGTGGGGTGAAGAACAGAAAAGGTCTTGACTCTGTGGAAGCCCTGCCCAGCAAAAATGAAAACATCCTTGTATTATCAGCACTGTTTTCAGCACAAACGTAACACAGCCCCATACCAGCCACTAGGAAGAAAATTGTCTGCTTCAGACAAAACTAGCATTTTTCACAATATTTCCTATTTCTTAAGCAATTCTAAATGAATGAAATGAAAAACAGGCATATATAAGAAATTTAGGGTGCTTTCAACACAGCATACATGCTACTGCATTGTAAATGACCATTTTATGAAATGATGCAGTCCTGTTTGATTTTGGTAGCAGCTAAAAGTAAAATAAAGCCATTTCCTGGTTGATTTCAGTTGAAATTGGAGATAGTTTTTCAATATGACCCTCGGCAGTGCTCAAAAAAGTGGGGGAAAGAGGCAGATAAGGCATTGAATGAAATAAATGGATCCAATCTGAACTCAGTTACTTCGTAAGTTGACAGCAGAGTGGAAAGGCAATGCACAACCAGTAAGCTCTGCCATAAGAAACTTAATGATGGATGAAAATGAAAAACATCAGGATGCCTATTTATCTATGAGAATTAGAATCCTTTAAACAAGTTATGAATGAAAGACATGTAGCTAAACCAGATTTTAAGGCAATTAGAAATGAATGAGAAATCTAATTTAAATGGACATCATCTTTCACTAATATGAGAAAAACAATACTTTCTACATTTTATTGGAACTGATAAATTTATTGTGACACCTGAACAGGACAGCTATTTTATACTAAAAGACAGTTTCTTCTGCTTAGCAAATAGTCAAACCCAATCCACCATTTCGAATTTTATTTCCTGTTGGTGAATCAATCATAATTTTAAATTGTTCTTATTAATTTCAAATATAATGGATGGATTGAAAGAAACTTTTATTGACATAATCAACAAAAATAGTTTGGACTTTGCTGCATCATTATATCTAGGACAATTCTGTCTAATAGGCCAAGTTAAGCTGCATGAAGCACATTAGTAATAAGGTGCTGAACTCCTGCACACCTCTGAAAAGTTACCTATTATTATATTCATGGCTATGGAACTGCGTTCAGATCTGGTCTGGTACCTCTAACTTACTAACCTGTTTTGGTCATCAGTTGGCCATTATATTGTCCCAGTCTTAAGAGGCACATTGCCATGTCCTTTAAAAAGTCTAAGGTGAGACAAAATTCAGGTTATGGACTCCTTTTTCTCCATTCCTACACATATTCATGAAGAGTACAGTAGGGAGATGCAAAAGAACCTCTGAAGTCAAAGACTATCACTTCCTGGGCTGGCTGTCCTCTCCAAGGGCTGGCAAGGAGATTCATGGGGAGAAAATGCAGGTTTTTGAACCAAGAAGTGAGGAAAACTTTAGGGCTTTATACTGCAGCCACCACAGACAACAGCAAAGAAGCAAATCCTTAAAGCTTTGCTGATCCAAAGGCTGGAGCTCAGTGCAGAACATCAAATAGAGAGGTAAGAGGCAGACTTTTCTCTTCATCTCTCTGCAGATGAGCTACTTATGGAAGGTATTTCACAAGCAGCAGCAACATGATTGTAGAGACATACTTCATGCCATAGCGATAGGACAAGGGGAAAGTTTGTAAACTTAAAGAGGAAAAGTTTAGATTGATGTTAGGAAGACAGCCAGGGATTGGTGAGCCACTGGAACAGGCTTTCCAGAGAAGCTGAGGATGCCCCATCCCTGGAAGTGTTCAAGGCCAAGTTGGATGGGGCTTTGAGCAGCCTGGTGTAGGGCAAGGTGTCCCTGCCTGTGGCAGGGAGGTTGAAATGTGATGATCTTTAAGGTCCCTTTCAACCCAACCCTTTTAATGATCACCTAATGCTGTTCAAAGTTTTGATACTATGGGGGTTCTGTGACATAAATGAGAGCAGAGAAATGCCCTTCTGCATCAGAACTGATACACTGCTTTCCTTGGAAGCTGTTATTGTATATCACAAGCAAAAGTTATGTCAGAGGATGAGTAATGATACTTCTGATCCACAAATAAAAATTTCTGGGGCCTATGGTATAACATTACACTGAATTGTTTTAAGGTTGAGCAAAAACTGTAAGATTTATTAATTGGATCTGACCATGGTTTTATTTTCCAAAAAGCTATTGCAATAAACATAATCTTCCTTTCCTCCATTGTTGCAGTGCGCTCTGGCCAGTTTTGGTCTATCTCATGGCCAGGCTCTGCTATGTCCCCTCTCCCCCCTCGGCATCGGTTCTCGCCCCCTTGGAGAGCTCTGTATTGTGGAATCCTACACAAAGCCCGCCAAATTCAAACCCCGCAGTGTTCCCCTATTGGATGTTGTACCCTCCCCCTGCCCCCTCGTGTCTGTATTTATGTAACTATAACCCCCGTGCCAGTGCTTCCCCAGCACGACCCCGGTGCCAAATAAACCATCTGGGAAGCCCCTCTGCTGTCTCTCCTTCTTCAGCACGCCTGGACCATCGGTGGGTTGGGTGAAACCTTGCAGGAACTTTGCCAGCCCTCCCGTGCCTTGGAGCAGCCCGGACAGCCCCTGAAACCATGGACAGATGCTTGGTGCCCCCCCAGAATGCACCGCAGGACTCCATTTGCTCTGATAAATTTTAATGCACACAGAATGCCCCATATTATGCTGTCCTCAGGATCTGCAATATTACTTAACAGAAGAACAGGTGAATCTGTTTGAGAGTAAATAGGAAAATAATGATTTTTTTTTTTTCTCAAATAGGACTTCCAAAGCATAGTCATTAAGCTAATAGAATTAACATTTTTTGCTTGAACAGTTTATGCTGTCACCCAAAGGAAAATTTCATATTTTCATCCCTCAGTCACTATGCAAACTTTTCCTCAGAAAATTAAAAAGTATGTGTTTTCCTTCTGAAAGGAAATACAAAAGCAAAACCTTGTAAGAATACTGTCACTTGAGCAATTGTGTAAAAATTGCTTTTCCCATTCATAACATAAGCTTACTTTAGAACTGAATGGAAATCTTCAATAGGAATGACAAAGTGTTTTACTTTAATTCCAGATATGTAGGTCTTCACTATTGTCAATTTGCTAGCACGGCATTTCCTTGTTTTCTACTGAGGACTTCTAACCCAGTGCTAGGAGCACTTTCCTGGAATAATTACAAAGCTTCTAGTCCTTGAAGAACCTCTATGGGACTTAAAAAGAGAATAGAAAAAAACAATCTAAAAACACTGAAAATGTCCTAGAAAGTTCTCATTGTCTAAAAGTTAGCCATAGTTTCCTACTTCAGATTTTTGGAAAGATGTTGAATAAACAGATGTTCCACTACACAGTCTCAACATGCCAGACATTGATAACTTTTAAAAAAGTTCTTTGAAAGTTTGATACTTATACAGCTTTCATTACCAGCATCCAATACTCTGAGTGTTCAGCAGTTCGTTCCCTGCAGGAGGGGGTAAGCAGGGCTGGTCTGTGGGACATGAGAAACTGCTGGAGATTCAGACAACAGAGCACAGTCAGGTGGTGAGAGGGTGCAGGAGAAGGAAAGGACAAGCCAAAATCTAGCTGTTATGGATGGTCTTCAAGACCATAATGCTGGCTGTGTCAAGCAGTACAGAAAACTGCATGAAAAACTTGTCCTGTAAATCTTCATGAACATAGCAGAAGGCAGGAAACAGCTGGAGGGCAGAGAGACCAGGATCCTCATAGTAGCAAAATGTGACGTTTTGCAATGATTCAGGTTCCTATCAATGTTTGACAACAAAAGAAAACAAAAGAATCAAGAGACATGGAGAAAAAACCAAAAATTCTAGAAAATATACAGAAGGTCCTCTGATGTGTTACCTAGATTCATGCTTGGCGCTCTTCCACCTGCCGTAGATTGGCTGTTCACAACAGAAAAATCCCTCTAATTGCTGTCACAGGCAGGACCACAATCAGTGTTCATTTAGATGAACCTGGGGCATTCAGTTGTTGTGAAATTTCCTTTCAGAGAATTTCACTGTCTACCAGTGCAAACTCACAGACTGAAACACACAGAAGCTCTTGCAATGTCTTGCAAGTGGAAGGTTAAGTCATGGTTGGATGAAGCAGTTCTCACTCTCCTTGTTTCCTTGGCAGCTGGAGACCACCACAGCAACATCTCCACTCCTTAACCTCTTTACCAATTTGAAACCTCTCTAGAATCACAGTTGAGAGACAGAAAAAAGACTATGGAAAAATGGATCTCCAGTTATCCTTCCTGAGCAGCACTGGAATCACATTACTATTGAGCTGGATTTCTAACTTCATCAGGAGTTCTAAACCGTCCCCCGATCACCAATTCTGTTGCACTGAGCACTGCAGAATACACTTAGCATATGCAAGGCTAATTAAAACAAAATTCTAATTAGTACCTTTCTGGTTTTGAATCCATACAGCATCATATATTGAGAATTAATTAAAAAGAAATTAATTATGCATTGGTATTTGTCTCAGGTTATCAGAAGACAATCTATGTAAAATATAATATCTGGTTAAAGATAGGTCACCTATTAATTAAGAACATTGTGACCAAACTAATGGATGGAGGTCTTAGTAATTCATAATAACAGAATTAATGAGAGCCATGACTTGCATTTAAAGATAAAATGTATTAATGTACTTTGAAAAAATAATTGTATTAGAGAAACATCCATTTATTCTCATCAAGCCTGAGCCTTGTCATAAACACAGGTTATTCCTTTTTAGGACTATATATTATCAGCTACATTCTCTTCTTGAGGCATAAAGACCTACCCTCTCAGCCTAGCACCTTTTGAGGAAGGACCATGACCTGTTTTATTCCTCAAGTTCTGTCACTTATGTTTATTTGTAGAGGATGGGACAGAAGTATTTAAAAAGCAGTGAGTGCACTCCTGTTCACATCCTTCAGTGTTGAAGTTCAGAATGATGTCAATGTAATCAGCATTCTTAATTATGTCCTTGAAATGCAAGAAGTTTGCAAATCACTTAGATGTTAAAAACAAAAGAAGAAAGGGAAAAAAATGGCAATGGGTCATTTGAAATAAGAATGCATTCCTTAGAAAGAAACCCTAATTTACAGAAGGTCCTGATTATGGATGCTTTAGCAAGACCTTGCTGAAACAGAGAAATGATTTATGTGTGGCATGACCTTGACAAAGCTACTCCTTCTGCGAGGGGAAAATTGAAAATTAATATCTGGCAATGACATATTAGCACTGAAACTCAGATCTGTGTATTTGGGATCCTGTCATTGTTCTTTTTTTTTTTTTTTTTTTTGGGGCAGGAAGAAAATGTCTCTTGAGTTTCATTCATTTAAGATTCAAATCTCTCAAGTACAGAGCAGCACTGGAAGCTGCTGAGTACAGCGAATTTTTCCCACCATCACCACAACCGTTCCCTTTGGGAGATGAAGATTTGGCTCTGCTTCCTGCAGAATCACATCTTTAGTGATAAGTTATTTGATCCAACTCCTCATGAAGTCAAGGGGAATCTTTCTCCTAATTTCAGTAGGACTATATTGAGCTCTCAAGACATTTAGTAGGAGTTTCCACTGCATAAATAATGTCGGGTTTGCCATTGTATTAATTTTTTATCCTTTGTGTTGCCAGATTTTTCAAATTGAAGAATTCTCTCAGCTGTTGCTAAAGTCAGTGGGATTCACAGGAGGTGCTAAGCTGCAAGTTCAACACCCCATCTGTACCCTGCCTTTTGCAGCAGCCGTAAAAATTTGCTAGGAGACTGGATTATGTGCAAGTAGATATGCCTAATGACTCTTTTAGCTAATCTGCACAATTGCCTCAGTACACAGGACGTGGTTCTTAAAAATACTTGCCAGTGTGCACAGCAAATACGTTAAAAGTTAAAAATCTCTAATTAAAGACATGAAACAAGGCTTTGGGGAAACAAAAAGCCCAGCATACAATTAGCATCGTCTAAAGTCTGAGGTAGAACAAGATCATCATATTCTGCCCCAAGGTAGCTCACATATTTCTATCATTTTACACATCTTATAATAATAGACTAACTGAGTAAGAAATAGAGTAACAGTGGGCAAATCACAGATAAAACTCCAGGAGAATTTCTGACAGATTGCAACATAATTTCACCCTTTTTGTTTATTTGTTTGTTTGCATTTTAGTTGCCAGACACTTTCACAGATCCATTTTTAATGCAAAAAATTATTATTTGTTCCTTTAATTGTTTCATAAAATATTTACAATAGTCTGTTTAAATAAAGGAATGACATCATGCATAAAAAATGAAAAATAATGTGCCTGTAATAAGCTAGAGGTTACATTTAATGAAACAATGCCCATAAATGAAATTTCATTGTGAGTGCTGATGATGCTCATTTCAGATGAATGCACTTTGTATTTATTAGTTTTAAGCGTGTTCATCCTCAGCTTCTGTAATCAGAATTACAATATCCACTCAGATGAGAAAAGTAATTAAATCATTAAGACATATTTTCTTAGGGCTGGGTGATTCTGCAGATATGCAACAGTTGGCTGGCTCCTGCCCTAAGTCCTTACTGCAATAGATTAATTGTTTCTCATTATTTTCCAGGGGGTATCTATCCTCACAGCAATAAGCACATGCCATCTGAGAAAAGGCCAAGTGCCTCATACTCCCTTCAGCAGCCTGTGTGTCTATCTCTGGGCTACCAGCATAAAAGGCAGTAGATCCCTTGCATGAATATCTGGGGAGAGGGATTTCCCACAGCACACTTGAGGCAAGGCTCAGGAATGGCAGAGGTGGTTTTTGGACAATGTCAGGGTTTCGGAGCATTTGACTCAAACTGCATTTATTTAACCTATCCTCAGTGCATCAGATGCAAAGTTGTACATACAGAATTCACTTCACATGCACGATTTCAGTAGAACAAACTCCACAGAAGGGTAAATTATGAAGCCTGCATTCATATATTCAAGCACTCTTCCTCAATGTGTCTCATTTTTCCAGCAAATGCCATGGAAAAGTTCAGGAGATTCATAGTCCTTTAAGGTTTACACAAGCACTATAAACGATTTTAAGGTCTTTTTTCCAGGATGGACTGCCTATTAAGACTATTATCATGTGGACCCCTCACAGCATCATCCCTGTACCACAACAGCAGAAAACTTCAATACTTTTTAATAGTATGTTAATAACAAGAGGGGATGAAAAGAAAACATTGAACTGATTCTTGTGAAGACGGTCATCTGAATAATATGGATTAAGAAAAAGTGGAAGCAGTTAGAGTGGGTTTTGCCTCAGTCTTTAAAAATATTGACAGATCTTGGGCTGTCCAGCCCCCTGAGGTGAAGGACCATGAGTGAAGGAAAGAGAATTTTCCATCTGTGGACATCGAAATTGTACAGCATAACCATAATTTTTCCAGTAATGATTAAACTCTATTTAAAACATATGAGATTTTTAATGTTGATGTGCTTTAATCTTTATTATTCTATATGACCATGGAGAGTAAAAAAAAAAAAAAAAAAAAAAAAAAAAAAAAAAAAAAAAAGAGTNCAGATACCATACATATTGGCTATTTTTTTCTTTTAAGTGCTGGGCTGGAAACTGTTTTCCTGTCCCACAGAATATTTCCATGATTTTAAATATTCCAACTCCATATGAGCACAAGATAAAATTATGTATGTAAGAGAGAGGAGAGAGAGAAAAGACTGGCAGACATGCACTCGAGCAAGACAGTAAAACCATTGATTGGGGCATTACCTTAGATGAACGTACTCCCTTCCACACCAGGAGCTTGAACCAAGCACACTGAAGACTTGAAAGTGCATGATTTCAGTTTCTGACCTATTGGCTATTCCATGCAGTCAGTGTCTCCTTTTGATGAGAGACTCCCTTCTGAGCCTAAGAAGCCATTTTCCGATAAAAGATTAATCAAAATTTAATTTGATTCCCAAAACAGCTCTACTTCCTATGTGTTGTCACTAAAGGCAGTAAAAATCCACCATACTTGGCTGGAAAAAAAGGAGGTTGGAACAGTTTTAGAAACTTGCTTTTGTATTATATTTTAATGTTTCAGTGGCAGGGAACTTAAAAGTTAATAGCAGCAGATTACCAAGTATTTTGTCCCCCTGCTAGGAACAAGAAAGGAGAGGGGAAGAGCCCTTGCATAATAAGGTGATTTTTAAATGTTCCAGTTCGACTTTGAAGTTCTTTCAATGAGCTGAACGTTAGTGGGTAAATTTACATTTTCTGTGAGCTTTGTGTTAAACTAGGCAAGCAAAAAATGCCTTTTCAATCATGTATGACTCTATTTTTATTTTTCCCTCAAACCAAGAAAACCACTGAGTCCTTCTATAAAAGACTCTATGTGTGAAGATCTGAGTTCCACGCTTCGAACATTTTGCTGCAATTCTGTTCAAATTTTTTTTTTAAATACAGTTATATATACTTTTAAACAATGGGAAAAGTGTTCTTTCAAACAAACCTGGAAGTCAAAAATAGCTGAAGGAATTGCATTTCAACAATTGCATCTGCTGCTCAAATATACGACTTTCTCAGATACCTACCAGCATGAAAAATGGCAAGCTCCTAAATGAGTGTTTCAGAAAGACATCCAATTATTTAGGCACTCAATTACTACATCTATGACCAGTGGCTTCTATTAAAGAGCAAGAGTAAGGTGCCGGCCAAGATAATTGCATCAGAGAATATCCCATACTTTTAGTCATCATTTTGACCTGATAGATATAAGGCATTGATTTGACAGTGAAACTATAAATTCAGACCATTAGTACTTCATTTCTGACATTAAAACACGAAAATCACATTGTTATGGGGACAGAATAAGTCCTCAGATCAATATGCATCAAAAAGATGATCTTTCAGAGATAAAAATTAGAACAAATTTTACTAAGATATTTCTATGTTACTTCGTCTTTATTAACTCATGTTTAAATCTGATAATGTGAAGATTTACCTGAGGCCTTTTATAACTTGCAAGTAGTTTGAGTTTTTAAAAATTGCTAAATAAACAACACAACCTTTTGGGGGCCATAGATAAATGACATCTGTTTATAATTTTGGAATTTGACAAAAATATGTTTACATTTTGAGAGGGAGTTAATGACTTGAATTATGAAGACAAAGAGTTTTAAGATTGGCCACTATTTTAAATGCTGTGAAATTCCTCGTGATTCACCACAGTGAAAACTCTTCATGATCTTTTTCAATATTTTTGAGCTGATGTGATGAAACTGTTACATTTTCAAAATAAGAAAACCTACAAGAACAAAGGAACACACAAGTGAAATATCTACAAAGGGTGAGCTACACAAATGTGGTGACTGAAAGCAAAGAAACACAGATGGTTAAAGGGTTAAAAAGGGAGAGAACACATGGAAAACTGCATGTTGATGGAGGCTTGCACAATAATGAATATAATACACCAAGAAAATCTATTTGCCATTTGGAAAATAAACCTGCATCCATCCTTCAGTGCGACTGAGGAATTCTGAGAGTGGACAGCTGTGACTGCCATAATAATAAATAAAGCACTTTCTAAAACTGTCATTAGAAAAAAAATCAAATAGTTTTCCTTCAAGAAAAACCAAAATGATGACTCCCCAAATTCCACTCTAAAAGGTCTCTGCCCATTTCCCTTTCTCCCAATTGATAAAATGTTTCCATGGCCATAGTTGTAAAGATGAAAAACTCCACTGAAGTTTTCTCAGATGGAATTTCCCATCAGTTCTTAACCACAAAAACTTTGTGGACTTGACTTTTTGTTTTGATTAGGGGTTATTTTTTTAATAAATTTTTCCAAGGGAAATAATTTCCATTTTCTCATCAGTCTTAATAATAAGCATCCTGTGGTTAAAAAAAAAAAAAGCTTTTCATTTTTCATTAGTCTCTAGAACATGAAAATGTGCATTCTGTATCATTCTTGGATCTTTCTACTAATATAAGTCCAGAAAGAGACAGGGGAAAACTGGAACTCCTGATACCTTAACTGAAGGAGAAAGCACTGTGTTTGGTATGAAAATAACATTTTATATAATAGTGGTAGGAGTTTCTCCAGGGTTTTGAGGCATCATTTGCTGAGGGTCCTTTGTAAGGCTATACTTCTACAGCTATGTCAAGATTTCACTTATATGTAATCTGAACTGCATCCATATATACATGACAGGTAACACAATACTTCCTTATTTCTCTTTCAATTTTAAAGAGAAACATTACATTCATGATGAAGAAGCAATAACTGAAATATCTGCTCAGCAAATTATTAATTCAATAAGTTCTGCCTTTATGCTCATGAATGAAGTGGTCAGAAAGATTAAAGATGACCATATTCATACTTACTGAATGAAACAGTTGAATAAGACCAAGCCCTAACAACTCTATTTGAATTATTTTATCTACTATTTGGTAACATTTTGGTAAAATAAAAATAGAAAATGTTCTTCAGAATTTAAGAAGTAGTTCACCTGAATATTTAGAGAAATTCCTTCCAAAGGCCGTTTGAGCTCTATGTAATTAAAATGGTTGGCTGTATGAGCTTGAAAACTAAGACTTCACTGCTGCAGCTTCATGAGTAGTTATCCATATCATGCAATAAATACCATTACTGCTTCCTCACTATGTGACCTAATTGTGCTAAACGACTTCCCACATTGGCACAAATACAGCATAGATTAAATAAACCTTTTGTGGAGGTTTACACTTCACCAGCTCCAAAGAAAGTTCTACTTGTACAAATGTTCCCAGACAATAATGGGAGAACATGATGAACTGAAATCTATCTGGACAATTTTTCAGCAGCAGATTTCCATACTACCCAGTCATCCCTGCTAGTTTGTGGCACACAGTGTCTGACAACTGAAAAATATGTAAATTGCTCTATACTTGTTATGAACACTCCTCCAGATTTTGTTCAAAAGCTGTAACAGACTGGGCTGCTCAGCATAATTTTTTGAAGCATTTGCAAAGCTGGTACCAGATCCTGCCCTCTTTCCATATGTATACCCCTTGTTTGATTTCCGTGGCAGAAATGTCCATTTAGCTACATGAAGAAAGTCATTTAAACTCAACTCCATTTCCCTCAACTCTATTTTCCTCCCATTATACACACACACTAAACAGAAATTTTCAGTCTTGGTTATTATTTATGGAGAGCTTTCAGGATTACCTTTTACAGCTGATTTATAAAAGTAATCACCTGCCTCAGACCAAAACGTAGCACTTGAACTTAAAATGCTGCTTCTGATTTGAAAGATGTCATCTGCTTGAATAAAATCCTTCATCTGAAGCACAGAAAATCTTTTTGTGATAGAAAAAAATCCAAAATTCATTTTAAATTCAGATTTTTACTGAGACCAATTGAATAAGTACACAGTTTGCATTGAATAAATATGTGCATCTATTAATTAATTTTATAATGAGATATGTGAATTGTAAAAACATATATGCACATATTATTCCATTAGCTGTCATTTCAACCAGATATACACAGGGTTCAAAGTAGATGCTGTTTTTTGAGTGCATGCTTATAAGAAAACTAGATTCCAATGCACAGAGAAACATTACACTACGCAAAATTGATTAAAATAATGCAAAAAGCATGCTCAAAATCTGTCTCTGAGATATGGAGGGCAACTTTCAGACCTCGCACAGAGTTCTGCTCTAGTGCTCTCTGCTCTACACTGCCCCTGGCAGCACTGGAACCTGCCTGCCTGGGAGAAGGGACAAAACACGCCATCTCTGAAACAGGCAAGCTTTTGGTCTTCACTCCCAGCTTTTAAGTTGGTACCTTTCCCTGTTAAACCTCTGGGAATGTTCCAAAGGCCACACCTTAATTTTTACTTTTTTCATGTCCGCTACTTTGAGAGCTGAAGAACCATCCAAATGGTAGAAATTACCCTTTTGTCATAAATCAAACAGCCAGTTCGACCATACAAGTTTTATGTGTGGCTTATTTTTCTTCTCTATAGACAAGTCTGAATTTATAATGCAACAGAAGGTGGCATTCCAGATTGTTTGCAGGATGTAGACACAAGGGTTTCGTTTTTAGCACACTTCATAAGTATTTTGCATAGACAGATGAAGATGCACAACACAGTGTAAGCAAAAGCAACATTTCATGCCTTCATTCCATAATTAGGTTTAGCTCTTAACAAGTCACATTCTAATTCCCACCAAGCAAGTATGAAGAGGGCATCTGATCTCAAATACCTTATTCATGCAAAGAATAGGTTCAGCTAAAGTGCAACAATGAATAAAATATGGGAAACGTATTTCTGAAAGGTTATTTTACTGTGTCACCAAGTTAATTCTGGCAAAAGATGACTCAAACCATCTGCAGCTTGAACAAGAAGAATTAAACATTTTGACAGGCCTGAAACCTCATACTTTGATTTTCCATTTTTTAAAACCCCAGTTTAATTCCACCTCACTCCTCCCTTTTTTTTTCCCTAATGCTCTCCTCGCCATTATCTCTCCATTAACTCCAGGTGCTGGAAGCCCCCCAGTGTGTGACACTCTCAACCAGAGGTTGCTCAGGTTGAAATGAAGTACATGGTAGTTATTCAGAGTCTTGCTCAGAACTCAGGCTCCAGAACTTTTTGCAAGGCTGACTTAGAGAAACCTTAACATATTACCCATGTTTTGTGTGGGTTTGAAATGCAAATGTTTACTTTCTACTGTAACATAAACATGATTTGTTATGCAGGGCACTGACACTTCTTATCATACCTCTAAGAAATGGTATAACTGCCACTCTTAAACACATTTCTTAACACCAGGATGCTTGAAATTTATACTTTGAATAACAACAATGTATTACAGTGAATGCATAAACCAATATCCACTGACCCTCACTTGAAAAATAGGCTCTAATTCAGGAAAAAAAATCTGTGTCATATTCTTCTGTTTAAGAAAGCATTTAAATATTGTCCTCTATGAGGACGGAATTCTTAATGCACTTATAATGTTAGAGGGTGTCACAGCATCTCATCCTTATGGGTTTTTTCTTTCTCTGTCCCTTTTCCTTGCCATCTGCCTTTCAGTGTTAATTACATTTATCTGTCTAAAATTTTGCCACATGCTGCATTTTTTGTTGAGCCAAATGATACAGTGCACATGCATTTTAGTGGCGAATTTATGGCTAGAGGGCCCTCTTTTTTTTCCTGTCCTTTATGGAGAAGAACAGTTCTAGTTTTAATGCTTTGGCACATGAGCTTTAATGGCATCCATGCATCTGCTCCTGAGCTCTTCACTTAAGCTCCCTGTGTACCATGCAAGATGGAAGCTATAATGCAGAGAGAACATTTCTCATCACTCCATTTTCACACTTGCTCCTCAATCCTTTTCATTACTGTGGATCACTTAATTCTAAAACCTAGCAGTTAAGTGAAGATGCACAAAAGGCTTCTCCCTCAAATAAAAGGCCCAAGTTTTCAAACAGTGAGATGAAGCTCAGCTCCCAGATGCTGTCCCACCCAAAATTCATGTCTGCTTTAGGAGGCTTAGCTTTTCCTACTGTTGAGTTTCTGGGCTCTGCATCTGTGAAATTATTTCTTTATGCTACTCTACTTCCAACCTTTAAATGCCAACATTATAAACATGAAGGGAAAATAGGAACAGGCTTAGTCAAACAATTATGGGCAAATAATTTTATTTTCCCATTAAAATCTGAATTACATTATTCTAAGGTTTATTTTGGGGTTTATTATTTTTGTGATTGTTGCTTAATTTGTAGATGATAGATTCAAAATGCTTTTCCAAATTGGATGCACTTTCTGCACTAAATAAAAAGGCAGTGCACAGTTTTAAGAATATTCCTTAAACCTATGGGCCAATCCAATAACAAGTTTTAAGGAATAAGGCCATTAAGATTTTGTAATGTCAACCGATTCTTTTTTTTTTTTAGCTGTTATATACTTCTGTTTGAATTTAATCACTTGCTAAGCAGCTAAATAATTATTTCAAGCTAATGAGAATTAGTTTTGAAGTTGTTAGTATTAATGAGAAATCACCATATCCATACTAGTGTTGCATAGTACTAAATATTTGATACCTCAGTTCACATTACTGCTTGGAGGATACTACCAGCAGACAAAATTATTAGTTTCATTTTATCAGATAAAGCACAATTTTTTATGTTTTTTAAAAGCAAGAGTTTTGAAATTAAAATAAAACTATACTTCATTATGACGACAAAAAAACCCAAACAAAAACAAACCAAACAAACAAACAAAACAACCAAAAAACTCCCCAACCAGTCTCCAGCAATGCAGTATACTTGTTTTAAGCCTTTAAGAGAAGGAAGGACAGAATCATAAGAATTCTGTGGCAATCTGGAGCACTCAACACTTCTTAAGAGATTTACAGCTCCTTTTAGGCATAAGCCTTACAGAAATTGCTTCTTTCTTTCACGCAAGATCTGCCCTATTCTCTTCCAAGGAAAGGAATGCATTTTTTGCACCTCTCAAGATTGAGCTCATCCTTCCCGTTCATTGGAATTTTAAATCAGTTTCTATTTTGTTGTTTCTGTGAAGTATTTGGTGTGGTCAAAACAGCTTTTCCATTAAGCTAACAAGAGTGATTAGATGGCACTTCCCAGGCTGCCAACGATTTCACAATCCATAGCATCTTAAAATGCAGGAAAACCTGAGTGTGAATGTTTCTGGTCCAAACCGCGTTACAAGGACAGCACAGGAACACAAACAGTGGGGTAAGTTCTCCTCTGTTTATAGATCACCAAAATTCTCACTGCAAAAGAAATCTGCTGATTTACACCAGGTGAGAATTGTAAAATGAATGTAATTACCTTTTGATAGTGTTATCATTCTTCTTCTAATGTTCTATGATTTAATGATAAATGCACTCTCATCTCTCTCTATGCAATTCGCGGTATTTATCCCTCAGTATCACATGCCTCTCAACATACAGCCTGATGGTATTAATAACTTTTCTTTCTTGTGATTCAGATAACATGCCTGGGAGTAGTAATATTGCAGGTTTTGTAACTCTCTGAAGTTCAGCTTATTCACCTCTGTGTTTTTCACATCTTATGAATGTACCATGCTAACCGTCTTTGGCAGTCCTAGACAAGCTTCTCAGGGCAGAATTTTTCAGGCAGTGTAGTTTTTACTTCTTTTTCAGTTTAGTTGTGGTTGTGGGCTAACTCTGGCCAGCAGCTGAGCACCACACAGCCACACGCTCGTTCCCCCGCAGCAGGATGTGGGAGAGAATCACAAGGGTAAAAGTGAGAAAACTTGTGGGTTGAGATAAAGACAGTTCAATGGGGAAAGTTAAAAATAAAGGCAAAAAGAAGCAAAGAAAAACAAAATCAAGGGGGAAAAAAGCTATGCTAGAACCCCAGTCTCTCCCCTCCAGCAGACCAATGCCCAGCCAGTTCCCATGCAACAGCAGCCCTGACAAAATCCCCCCACTCTGCTTTTACTGCTGAGCATGATGTCATACGGTGTTTGGTCAGTTGGGGTCAGTTTTTCAGACTGTGTCCCCTTCCATCTTCTTGTTCACCCTCATCTTCCTCACTGGGGGAATACAGCCAGAGCAGAAAATGCCTTGGTGCTGTTACAATCTGGTTTAAACCCAGAGGAGCAAAGAAAGCTAAGTCTTTGTGTGTAAAATGGAAAGAACTTTGAAGGTTCAAAATATACCCAAAAAACGTGATTAAAACCAAATTAGCTTAGATGATGGTGCCAAAAAGTT
>VYZT01005685.1:4959-30385 GCA_013400735.1 Pomatostomus ruficeps
GTAAGTGAATAAATGAGAGCTCAAGGAGATGAGACTCTCTAACTCACAGACAGTGAGTCTGCATTGGCTTATTTGCATATTGGCTTCCATTATGAAAGCCATTTCAATACAAATCTCCTAATTTTCCTCAGTTCATGTGCTTTTGTTTGCACCAGAGTGGTCTCAGACAACAGAAAGTGGATGCCTTTCCATGAACTAGAATATGTACATCTTGCTAATGTCAACATAACCTTGGGCCAGGGTGCTCCAACCACTAATTGGCACAGAAACATGGAGACCAGACTAGATCTAGCCTGAAATAAAATATCCTAAACATGCACAACATGGGTTTTGGGTGCTCAGAAACAATTGATTTTCTTTCTAAAACAGTTTCTGCTTTGCTGCTTATTAGTACATACATAGTGTGAGAGCAGCAGACAACAAATAGGCCTTACCAGATCAAGTGTACTTGCTGGGCAGCAAACAGTGTTGCACATCACTGGATGAAACTAAAAATGTCGCACAGCAGACTGAAGCAGAAATCCATTACCTGTCAAAAACGGTTATCAGGAAGAGAGTTAAGGATAATCCACCTTTATTTCTAGTCTATCTGGGTGTCCCTTTCCACTGAAAGACTCAATTATTGTTGTCCTCTTTTTAATTAAAACTGACCCTTCTAAAAAAAACTCAGAGGCTTTTAAAATCAGGGACTCACTATAAAGCAAAGATCCAGGCACACCCATCTCAAAATCTTACCTGACTACAGGACTCATTAGACAAGCACTGCCATGGGATTGCAGTGTCAGCCTAAAACACAGCTCTCAAAAGTCTAGGGACAGCTCCCACACTGCAGAAAGAAACCAGAAGGAACACAAAGCATACAAATGAGTGGTACACACAGTATAAAGCTCTTTATCTAATTTATACCCTTCTGAGCTCCACCCATGCAGGTGTATATGCTCTGAATTAAAGGGCACAGCATGCAAAAGCACTTTGGATGTAAGTTCTGTTTAAATATAAACTGTCAGTTGGGTTCCTAAGTATTAAATAGAATGAAATAGATCATGTTTAATGTCATATATTCTGAATATATTATTAACCTCTTTCTGTGTCAGGAGAATGTGGTGAGGGGTTCATAAAGGTTATAGCATGTATGTCTCAGCCGCAGGCTGAACATAAGGCCCTTCTCATCACTGCTTTGCCTGTTTTGTAGGAGAGGATGGTACAATGCATGGTGTGTAATGTTATCAGCTTAGAACAACAGGGTACTCATCTTGACCTCGGTCACATGAGAAACAGAAGGTAGATAGAGGTCATTAGGTAGTTAAGTCTAGAGCTTACTGCTAGCAATATTTAGTGTTTGATTATGTTCATCCTGACAAGCTAGAGAGGCTATAAAATGTGGTAATCATGAATGCACTTTTGAAAGATGCTTTCTGAATTTATGATAATTAGCTTTATTTACCAGCAAATATAGATACAATTTATAAAACTTTCACAGTTCTGTGAAGCAAAAAATGGCTTCAGTATCTGTTATATTGATTAAAGGTCTTAGGAAAGCTGTAGTTACTCAAACTCTGCTACAGAGTCCTCTGTGGTACGTTTCAATAACAAACAGTGTCAGTGAAGAACCTTCCTGTGTTACCCTACAGGGATCATGTAGTTAGAGGTACAATGGTTTCCTTGCAGGATATCTATTTCCCATCCTCTTCCTGTTGTTTTGCAAAAAACTGATTGCCCATGCAAACTGCAATATATTTTTCCTTCTTGGCTGCTGTTGTTTTGTCCCGGCTTGCAAACTGCTTATTGCTGGATTTACTTACTTTTGATGTCTGGCCTACAGGTGCTCAGAAGATTTTCTATATCAGTTAGTGGATTTATCTTTTAACTCACTTAATACTAACACTAACTAACCCTTCTTATTAATTGCCACATTACATATTTCAGATCATGAATTTTGTAAAGTTCATTAAAATATTGGAAATTCAAAACTGGCAAGATCAGCCACAATCATACATGGGAATGGTAGGTGGAAGAAAAATTCTCTTTCAGCTATACAAAAAGATAATCATCTGCTAATAGAATTTAGGAGAAAACTTCCAATAAACACAGGCTTTTAGTAATCCTGCCTGATAGTGTCTCTTTTGTAATCCACCATCTGAATGGATGAAACAGCTCCTAATGGAGCCTTTCCTCTTTGCATGTGACTGTTACATATCTACAGGGCAAAAAGCAGACTAGTTAGACTGTCACCTCTGGCACACGCTATTTTCACTCCAAATCCAGTGAATGAGATGTAGAGAAATGAATTTGTCTTCTGCTGGTTAGTAGCAGCAAGTCTGTGATGTGAGGTATGAGAGAAGCAATCTTTCTTCTTGCAGTTTTAGCTGTCAGAAAGGGCAGATTCAGACTGGGTGAAATCTAATCCCATGGCCACCAAAAGGGGCATTGCTGGTCCTCATTTCTGTCTCCACTGTGTGCTCCAACCTATTCCTTTGCACTAGTGACTGTGTGGCTTTGGGATGTCTCAGCTCAACTGACTGATTTGATAGAAACCAACTGATAAATTTGATAAACAACTGAAAAAATGGGCTTTCTTCCAGTAAGCTAAACTAATTCATCCTATGAACGTGACTCCAATAAATTGATTTATATTGGTACAGAGAGCAAACATCAAACATGTGCCCTTTTGAAACTGCTGTAAAGAGTGAGGTGTGAACATGTAGCTAGCAATAAGAAAAAGACACCTGTTTGGAGGAATAGCAGATAATTAATTGACATTTGAAGATACTTCAGGGTGGTTTTAGTGAAAAATTACCAGTACAATGAACTAACATTCTCAGTTTGCAAAGAAATACGAATAAAATATTTATTATCTTTCTATATGTGTTAGATAATGAATTTCAGAAAAAATTGCAAGCTAATGTGAAAAAATGTTTTTTGTACTTAAACTGGTGATGGCTACAAGTGTTACTCTTGTAATTTCTTTGGGTGCTTGTAACATCTTTGAATAAGGACGGCGTTGTTAATCGTGATGTTTGAAAGAAAGTTCTGTTCATCTAATCCATTAATTTTTCCAAGAAATTTAATAAGTGCTAAATATACACAGAAAAGTAGCTGCTGTAAAGTTCAGGAAATTACCACCGTTTTTTATTATAGAGACTGGTGATGGGTATCTCTTTATTTTTCATTAATATTTTGCATCTTGTCTTTCAACGTTTGAATTCTCCAAAAGAGATACAACACTTTGCACTTGTTAAACAGAGACACAATTCCAAACAAATTATCAGCTTACTTTTTATCTCTTGATATGTTGATGTTATTTTTTCTGCACTGTATATTACTTATTAGTTATTTCTTTAATATTTGGGAGAGAGGATTAGGACTTTGCTTTAAATTTAGCTTTTAATCAGAGAAAGTACTGTTTGTATGGACAGCGCCCAAATAGTTTGGCACTTGTTTTGCAAAGGCTTCAATTATCAAGAAATTACTAACTTTGTCTAAATAGACACGTATATCAGCTTTCAATATAAAATCAAGTACAAGATTAATGACATAAGAAATATGTAACTTAAACCAAATCTATCGTTAAATTAGTTCTTTTGCAAACATCTGCCCATATTTGCCACTAAAATATTGATGAAAGTCTTCCAAGTAGCACTCTTTGGCAAAAGAACCAGAACTAGGTTATGTACTAGACTAATTTTCTGACTTTAGCAACATACTTTTTAAGCTTACTGATTTCCCACATAAATTTACTCTTTTTTCCACTATCTGCTGCAAATCACCCCAATTCTGGCATTTAGGAGCAATTAAAGGACAGCCATGTCTCTGCAAACATTCAGCTATTTAGCTTTTTCTCTGCACTAGTCAAATATGCTGAAAAAGTTACTTCTGTGATGCTCTATGCATACGCATGACACAAGCCTGTATTTCTTTTAAAAAGCAAATAGATAGCAAGAAGTGCAAGCAGATTAAATGGATTCTCTTTACAACAGACAATATGCCATGAATAAGGAAGTCAGCCATAAAATTTGCTCCATTCCACGCACTACCTAACCACATTTCCATTATGACCTGTGATTATTGTTTCACCCTCCACACTGAAACTCAATTTGATGTGATGGAGATTTTAAGTACTCTGAAATTGTGTTTACATTATCAGCCATTTCAACATAGGATTTAGACAGACAAAATTCTAATAGTATTACTGTTACCTCTATTCACCATAATTTTTAACTCGCAACTTCTGTGCTTTACAAACACATCTAGTAAGAGTCTTCCGTGATTCATCCTTACAGCCTAACATGGCATTGAACAACATTTGACAAGACGGTAACCGAATATTTAAAGGTCAAGACTAAGTACTTCAGAATATTAATTTCCACTAGAAAGTATGCATATTTTTAAAATCAATGTATAGGGGGTTTTGGCTATTGTTTCTTTCTACTGAGAAAAAATTTTCAAATAGTTATTTTTATTTATTAAAAAGCATAAGCCCTAATTTCTAGAACATCTGCCCTCACAGGAGTATGACAGTTAATGCTTTTTGGGGTCCGCAAAACTGCCCGGGGTTCTGCGGGACAAGTATCCAGCGCCCTCGGTCAGATAGATGGCCGCAGAGGAGCGGTATTTCTTTGTCTATCTATTTACCTAGGTATTGCCTCCACAGTGGAGGGCAGAGGAGTCATTGGTAATAAAGCGAGGCAGGAACAAAGAAGAGAGAACGGACTCTCTGATAGCAGCACCCAGATTTTATTCTCTCTTTGGGAGATGCGAGTTATCAGAAAGATGTGGAGGGGGTGGTTACATGGGGTTTTAAGGGGAAAAGAAAGGGGTGGTCAGAGGGGTAGAGCCCAGGGGTCTCACCAAATCTCAGAGGGATGGGGGATGACAGCTCTCCAATGAGTTCTGGGCAAAGGCGGAACATATTTGCATTAACCAATTAGTATAACAGAACAGCAGAAGTTTCTAGTAACTCTTGAATAGTAACCAATGTGATGAATATTAAAATAACAGAGGTGGAACTGAATCTATGATTGACAGGGTTAGAACGTGGCAGATAGGGAATTTTCCCCAAGCATGCTGCCTCCATCTTCTTCAGATTTGCTATCCTGGGAAGAAAAATCTGCCCAAGTTATTTCTCTAGTTCTCATGGAGGCAGCTGGTTGGGCCACTGCTACAGACAGTGACAATTTTAGCCTGCAATATTTGTAATTTTCTCTACAAAATTAAAGCCAGGGAAAACAGGGACATTGGAATGCGGGAATGTCACTTCAATTAGAGTGTTCTTACATCCTTACAAGCTTTCAGTTATAATAAAATAAGGAAATAGTATTACTTCATTTTACAGAAACAAATGTCACATTTCAGCCCAAGAAAGAAGTGAAAAGGAGAGAAAGGTTGGCTTCTGGCTAATTGTATCCTGGCTACATGTTCTAGCTTTATCTCTAAATATGTAATTTGAAAATATTTCAATGGGCATTGAATCCATGGGCAAAAGCATATTTCTTTCATCTCTTGCACAGCCACATGAACATCATTTGCATTTTGCAATCTTCAGGTGACACACTTTGTTCTTCTAGGCTAAAAAGCTCAAAAATATCCAGAACTGTGTTCATCAATCTCTGTATCTTGACCTATAGGAGAAAGTCTTTGTAAGAAAAGCTACATTCACATGCTCAATAGAGAGAAGAAAAAACATATGCTGATCACTTTGTTTCTTTCATTCTTTACTATAAAACTGGGCTTTTAATTCACATACAATCTTCTGGACTAAACATTCTACTTATTTGTTTCCTCAACGTGCATGGCCAATCACTTTTCTATGAGAAGCGGCTTACAAGAAAGGAAATACTACTGAAATGCTAATCATTTGGCTAAGCTCTAAAGTTTTACACCCCCTTCCTATGAAGAGAAATATATGTAAATCTACTGAAGACTTACAGTGAAAGAGTTGTCAGTGAAAGAGTTTCGAGGTTAATAAGGTTTTTTTGTAACCCTATCAACTTGCAATTCATCTCCATTTCAAATGTTGGCAGGTAAATTTTGTGCATCTCAACCATTTTGCACCACCAGGGCTTTAGCTTAAGCTCCTGTATTTTCCAAGTGGTTAACCATCCTTCTTTGATCTCTGTGAGGCCCTGTCAGGTGGAAGTTCTCTTAAATCCTCGAGCATATTTGAGCTCTGTTTGGCTTCACAGCAACTACACCAGTAAGTGTACACACACATCCCCTCTTGTTTGGGTTTTTTCACAGAAATACTTGAAGACTTAAAGGCAAAAGGTAGAAAAACATATAGCTTACCTCTTCTATGTAATGTGACACTTGCCAAGGATTAACATAAAGAAAATGTTAATCCTTCTTGAAAAAATGTAAAAATTGTCTTCACTCACATAAACTCAAGAAAATACCATCACTTTTATTACTGTAGTAATAACGTAAAGAAAGAAGTCTTGCTTTATTTAATTTTCTAAGCTCCATAAAGTCTACAAGGGAAACCAACTATGCTGATTTGGAGACTTTTCAGCTTAGGACCTCTTACTCCATTTTCTGTGTGATAATTTTGGAAATTCAAGACAGCATTAAAGAGTTTATGTATTAATTCTAGGATTATGGTTTACAATCTACTGTATTTCTACTCCATTATTGTCATTGGAAACTAATTTTTCCCTCAGGTTGTAGGAGTATTTCTCATTCTCTGTGTTTTCTGGAGATATTTTACATACACTACTATCACATGGATAAATTCTTTTAGCCAGGTTTCAGCAGTATATTTCTGCTTATCTGCTTTCATTTTGCAGTGTCAATGTGCTTTTATGTTTTGTTGCTTTTCCATTATCCTTCTCCAAGTTTTCACAATTCACTGAACAACAATAAATAGTAACAGATTCATAAGGGACAGAAAAGAGATAGCAGTGTAATCTCCAATTCATTTGATGATGTTTCTCTATATTTCTGCCTTTAAAAGATATGGCCACACTAAATCAAACCAGAGGAACTATCTAACCCACTTTCCTCTCTAAAACTGACCTAACAGCTGCTTAACAAGAATATAAGGGTGTGGATACTTATAGAATAACTTGGGCAGAGTTATTCTACACAAGTAAAGTATTCTCCACACTGTGTTCATGAATATGTATTAAAATCCACCAGGAGAAATTTCTGGATAACAAATTACAGAATACTTCAGATTTTCAGTAACAGACAAACCTTTTTGCAGCACCTCAGAGATTTGCTTTCATTTGAAACAATGGTTCTGTCACTAAATTCAAATATAAATTAAAATTACTGTCTGACACATAATTTGTTATCTGTCAAGATACCAGAGTATCTAATTAAGCCAAAATCACCTGTTACTTCAAATTCTACCTTTGTTCTCAATTTCCACTCTACAAATACAAAAGCAGCCATGGATTTGAAATAACTCTCCAGAGATATATGAACAATCCAAGTATTTTTCCTCTCTTTCAAAAGAACATGCTTATGAGAAGTATTCAATGGTTCTTTAGCAGGTATTTAATTATGCAAGATAATATTTATGTAGAAAATTGAGCCCTTCTATGGTTGAATTTTTCCATGAGACTTGGCTGAGGAGTGTACTGGTTCTGGCTAGGATGAAGTTAATTTTCTTCATAGTAGTCCATATGGTGCTGTGTTTGTGTTGATTATTGCTCACTGCACAGGATATGCTCTGATCATTCTGGTCTTTATCAGTCTCGGGCTGAGGTTTATAAACCAGTAGTTACAAAGAAGATATCATCATGGGAGTAGTCACAAATATACTTCTACACAAGCAGTATTCATCACTGAGCAGAGTTCAAATAATTTATTCTGATTTCTGATTTAGATGCTGCATAAAAGGCGTGGAAGATAATGCTACTGTCCTTGTGAGCCCGAGCTTTAATACATTGGCAAAGAATATTGGCGTATGATCAAAAGTACTAAAAAAATTCCAACATTTATGCTGCAAGAAAAAGAAAAGCTGCCTTTTGTTTTAGCAGCTAATGGTATTTCTATGGATTTTACATTACAACTTTGTTTTCCTATCCCAGAGAAACACTCATGAACATAAACATACGAGAAGCTACAAAGTTAATTGTCTACAATCAGGTGAAATTTAAATGTCATTCAAACAAATTTATTCTGCATTTTCCCTGTTCCTAAACCTTATGGTCATTTTTACTGGTGTTCTCTGCCTAGTTCTGTTCAAAACACTGGTTTTATGTGTAATATTTAACTTCCCCTTCATTCCCTTTGGCTTGCTAATTTGTACATATAATTTTTAAAACCCCCGCCTCTCTATTTCTCTTACTAAAATCCATGGGAGCTTTTGCAGTAAAAGAAAGTGAAGGTTAGTTGGTATGATTCCATTTCCTGGGCAGCTCTTTCATTTCACCAGGAAATGACTAGGGCTTATACAACAAAAGTCAAGTAAAAACTGTTATTCCGTTTCAGAAGGAATGTCATTTGTGCATCATGAACCAAGTCATAAGGTATAAATTCATTTTACTTGTTAGTAAAATGACTCGTGCTACTCTGTTATTCTCCTGGTATTCACATAACATTTTCACACCCTAAAATGACCACCACCTCTCTAACCACTGCAGATTAGAAGTTGTTCTGCAGGCTAAGGAAAGGAGCTCCCTGCACTTGCCCAGCTGCAGAGGAGGTCCCTCAGGGAGCTAGAGGCCAGCACCGGTGCCGTAACCCAGAAGGAAGGAGAGAGAGCTTCATCCCTGCCCTCAGCTCCCTTTCTCATGGCTACAGGGGAGCTGGAGCTGATGCCTTAGGATTTCAGTTTTATATTTTTCAGATCCTGTACTGCTTTAGTGTGTAACTCTAAAACTCCATACAGCCCGTTAGCTCCTGTTCTCCCATTCTAGTCAGACATAACAATTCCTCTCTAGGCCTGAAACTCAAGGCCACCTCACTGCTTTCGGGCCCCAAGAGATGTAAAAAACAGAGGCGGTGGGAGAAAACCTGGTGTAAATAACTTCATTACCTGAAGCTGTAATTGGAGGATATTGATCAAAACTTTAAAAAGTGTAGAAAACTCGTGACCAGTCGTCCATCTTGGGTGGAGCCTCTCCCTGAGAAGGCTTTTGACTACCTGAGATGTACCTATTGAAGGCCCTTCAATAAATACCCATTTTTATTCTCTTAATCTTGTCTGACCTCTGTTTTAGGTAGCCCCCCCAAGGCATCAGATCCAGCTCCAGGGCACAGTGCTGACATCTGCTGCCCCCAGGACAGGGAGCTGGGGCCCATCAGGGTACCCTACTGGCTGAGCAGTGCCTGGCCAAACGCCCAGACAGGATCAGGGCCGCTGGAGGTATCCCAGCCGTGGGCATTGGGCATCTCAGGGGGAGGCAACCAGTCCATGCTAGGAGTTGGTCCACAGGTGGGGTCAGCCCATCAGGACCCATGGCTGGGCAGGGCAGGGCTGTGGGGTGCTGGAGACAGGGCACTGCCAAAGCAGAGAGATTGGAGATGTGTTTCTTCACTGAATGTAAGTGCCAGAGGAAATTTTCTTGAGGCAAAACTGCAAATCATGGGATGAAATCCTCAGAACTGAAGCAGAATAGCCCAGGCCATGGATACACACACATTGCCTCTAGGCCTCAGTATGGGGATTGCCTCTGCAGCCAAACCGTGAGGAAGTCGTTATTGAACATATGTGTCATCCATCTGTGTACTGAAGTCAATTTTTATAGTGTAATAGAACAACTTTTCATTTAGTGTGGATTTATTAATCCATTAATCCTTATTGTTTCTTCTAATTTTGCACTGTGATATGATCTCATTACACCTTTCCATGCCTGTTTCTTAGTTACATTGAAGAAATGTCAGATACATCATTTTATTCTATAGTTGCTGAAGGACAGCAGGTAGCATTAAATCAGGGTCATACCATTCTGTTTCAAAAATGGAAAATGTTTAAACTTAGTAAATACTGTGTTTAACAGAAGAACCAAATATACCTATACATTTTTTTCTCTTCAATCAAGTATCATTTGTACTGTCTCTTATCTCATACTGCAAGTTTCACCCAGTTTCCTTTCACCAGAGGCTGAGCAGAATCCTCACAAATTCTTTTTTTTCTGGAGAACAGTTTCATGGCTGCACTTAATATTTTTAACTAAATAAATAGTTTAAAATATATATATAAATAAAGAGTTTGACCATTACAAAGATATCATTAACTCAAGAGAAGTTCTAGAATTTGCTAATAGATTTTCCACAAGGTGTCAGTGACTTCATTAAAAAGCATTGCAATTTTCTTTATGTCCTCCAGGTGTAGCATTTCTACAGTTCATGAGCAGTATCTAGCTCTCACCACTGATAACTCTATGCAAAAAACTACATGTAATTTTAACTTGCATCCAAACAGTCTCTATGATTTCAAAATATTTGCACAGGGTTTGTATCAAGATGGAATCTGACCTTATGTCTAGAAACAAACTACTGATTTCAGGGCATTTTACAAGAAATTAGTTTAACCAAAGCCTTGTTATAACTTCAGAAAGTGATCTATCAAAGCGACACCATCAAAGTACATTCATGGAATTTAAACTTCTCTTGTAAATATATTATTGGCTCTTAATTTTTGAAAGTATTATTATAGTGTCTTTACTAATAATTTATTTAATGCCAGTTTGCAAATACGTAGCATACATTATCTGAGATCCTCAAAATTTTTCCTGATGTTTCCAATTTTCATTATACAACCCCTTACGAATCTGAGGAACAAAATACCCTAGTTTTAAAGGGAGAGGAAATGAATCATGTAGGTTAAGGAAAATATGTATATTTCAGGTGTCCTGTAATTTCATGTGGCTGGGTGTTTGGATACCCACATGAGACTGCTGCATACTCTTCTGTTCCAGTAATTTGGTACATATACCAAACAGAGTATATATAACAGAGTACTTTGTTACATCAGATCTAACACTCCTAACGTACACATTTTAATATGTGTTGTTTCCACTTGGTGGGAGCAGGGAGCAGGAAGGCAGAAGTGTAACACTCTCTTTTCTATTGAAACCCTAGAGCAAAAACATAAGCTCTCTGACAGACATAAGCTTATATTTCCTAATTAATTTCATCAATGCTCATGGTGCAGATACAACAGTTTTAAAACTGTATACTAACAAAAATTCAAGCAGTATGTGTACCTTCCTGATGACTAATAAGAGCTTTAAGGGTTTTGTCAGTTATTAGTGATGGCAACATTAAGAACAAGGGGGTTGTTATTTGGTTCGTTTGATTTTTGATCATTGAAGTTAATAAGACATTTTAAAATCCCCTAATATCCTGGGAAATCATTGAAAGATACTTAGGAACCCATTAGTCTTAGCCCATAAATACAATCAACCAGATCTCAAGAGAGAGAATGCTTCTCTGCTGTTTTATGCTAAAATACAGTTTCACAGGTGAGGTGACTTCTTGCCCATATACTAGCATTCAGAATTCTCAGCTTCCCTGTTGAGTTGGCTCCTTCATCAAATCAAACCAACATTCACTGTTTGTAGAGTAAAATGAGTCTTAAATCCCATGAAAATTCATGTCTAATTTTTATATTTGTTCATGAATATAACAAGGTACTGCTAATCCTAATATGATCATGATACAGATGGAAAAAAGCTGAATCATAACTGAACTGATGAAATATTCTTGGTGAAATTCTTTTTAAATAACATTCAGATACACATAACAGAGACAAACCAGAGTTTGCCTGTGGATTTTCCTGTGTGGCTCTGAAGAGTGCTATGTGGGCATATCTATTCACCCTTCTACACATCTTTGATCACACCAAAAAAAAATCATAACCTAATCCACAAGAAAGACAGATAGGCTTGAAAATTATAATTAGCAATTTTGTAATTTTTTCATTGTAATTGTGTTATATTTGTAATAGTGTAGCACAAACCCAGACACTGTTCTGGAGGAGTCCAGTTAGAACTTGTGAATTACTCTGGATAAACATAATGTACAGAATGTTTCATGCTTTGGATGTCTGGTTTTGTTCTTTTTCTTTTTTTTTTTTTTTTAAGTGGGGTGAAATCGAAGAAGCTTGGCAAAGTTATTTTGTCTTAGGCATTATTACAACTTTTGCAACATCCTCTAAAAACAGAGTTCTTAATTTGTAGTACCTAGCATATGAACTCCTCATTATGTCTCCTTTGCAGTCTTGCTGTCTTTCACACATAGGAAATACTGATTTGACTACAAGAGGCAGTATCTGGGAAAATGACCTCATAAAATAGAAACAAAATGTGATGTGTGTATCCGTGAAGTCATGATGGTATTAAAGAAGGAGAATTGCAAGCACAATTTCTAACTGTAATACTATTATTCTGCTCATACAGCCAGAAGTGAGGTGTTTCTCTACAATAGAATTTATATCATATTCTGATTTGTGCCAGTTGCATTACTGAGAGTAATGTCAATACTCAGGAGTTCATCCCAATAGTTTCCTGAGAATTCACATATTTATTGAACTTGTGACTAAGAAGTTTGTTTTTATGTACTTCAGCAGAAATGTTAGTTCCTCTGTGTGAGGAAAGTTTTCTTGAATATCAAGGATGTCATTGACAAGAATGGGAAGAGAAGAGAATGGGAAAGAGAGAGACATAACTTTTAATGAGCAAGTGACTACAGCTTTCCCTAAGCATAAAACTGTGTCTTTCCTGAATAATTTCCTGTGGCTTCAGAGATAAAGGTGTAAACAAGGGAAATTAACTGAGACCTTTCATTTTTTTATTCACACACTTTTGAATTAAGATTTTTTTGCTGTTATTTTTACATTAATTGTGTAGATATTTTGCCTCCTTTTCCTTTGGGTCTGCTCTTTGAATGGTTGACATAGAAAACAAGTCAGCCAAAGTTTCTCTTCTTTTAACATGAAAAATGTAATGGTTAAACTCTTTATTTAGGTCACTGACACCTTGTGGAAAATCTATTAGCAAATTCTAGAACTTCTCTTGAGTTAATGATATCTTTGTAATGGTCAAACTCTTTATTTATATATATATTTTAAACTATTTATTTAATTAAAAATATTAAGTGCAGCCATGAAACTGTTCTCCAGAAGAAAAAGAATTTGTGAGGATTCTGCTCAGCCTCTGGTGAAAGGAAACTGGGTGAAACTTGCAGTATGAGATAAGAGACAGTACAAATGATACTTGATTGAAGAGAAAAAATGTATAGGTATATTTGGTTCTTCTGTTAAACACAGTATTTACTAAGTTTAAACATTTTCCATTTTTGAAACAGAATGGTATGTACTCTGCAAGAACTCTTGAGAGTAGAAAGTAGAGACATCTGTGAAAAGAAAAAGGCTGTGTTTCAGACCACTTTATCTGATGAGGAAAAGAGAGGGCAAGTTAAGAGTCAGAAAGGCATTCCCCATCAAGGAACAGCAAGTTTCCTAAAAGGATACAGGCAGTTTTGCAGCTTAACCCTAAAATAGCAGGGAGTGAAAGGGGTGTTTCCAGGGTCCTGATAGTATTATTGATTCTTGGTGGTTGTCTTTTGTATTTTCTTGGTAGCAGTTTCTATGATATATTATAAACAAGCAATCAGCTCAAGCAAACTGAAGCTGAGAGTTGCTATATAAAATAGAGTTCTGATAACTCATTAAAATAGAAAAGCCAAAACACATGATAACTGGAGCATAGATCTGTCTGGGTTGGGAATGTATTGAGCTGGAGCATAGATCTGTCTGGGTTGGGAATGTATTGAGCACTTAGGTAAACTAAACTTCAGAACAAACACACAAATCCACATTCTTCTTCCAGGCTGAGTATTCACTTGCGTGCTGGGACATGCTTCCATTTATCCTGGAGCTATGTTTCTCCAAATGTCCAGGTCAGGCACAGTTTAGAGTATTCTGCAGCACCTGTCTAGGAGCATAATTGTGGTTTCATTCATGAAATTCAAAAGGTAGTGTGGTGTATCTATCTCATCTGAAGTGAAGGTGTGAACATTTTTCACATAAAAAAGTGCACTGAGTTCTCAAAATTTGCAATGGGTTATTGCTAGAAGAAGAAAGACACTTCACAACTGTAGCTGTTACATATAATAAATCATTTTATTGTCTGTTTCTCAGAGTTGAGCTTGAAAACAAAAAATGCACTATTTTCTCCAATTTCCCTTTATAGCACTACATGCCAATAGTTTTACTGAAGGAGGGTGTGCCAAAAATATTACTTGAATTAATATGTTTTAATTTTTTGTACAGAAAAAGTAAAGTGTTATGTTTCAGTTTTAGGACCATTCACACTGAATTGTACAACATATATAGAAGTTCTAGCCAACCAACCCTACTTTGATTTTAGTGGCCATTTATTTTCATAAGACAAATATTTGTGCTTTCAATGAATTAATTTCATACCTGAAAAGGAACACTGGCTTGAATTCGGTATGATAATGAAAATATGAAGTGGAATATGATAGAAATAAAAAACAACAGTGACTGGGTCAAGAAAGTAGTTAAATGATGGCTCTGAATGATAACAGTGTCTAAACAGGTTTGCCATACTCTAACTAGAGTACCAAAACCAGTTTACTTAACCTGATACAACTTCTGCTTTGAGACAGGGTTTAATGGTTTTGCTTAAGGATTTCAGGCTTAGTAAGCTGTCTTCTTCTTAATGACCTTAAGAAAGCCAACCAAGAACCAGCAGTTCCACATTATAACATCTCTGGTTTACTTAAAGCCTAAACACTGTGCAGATAGCTGCAGTAATGGCTATCCCAGCTGACCTACAAGTAACCTTTGTTTTGACCTGTAGGAATCACTCTCTCTCTAGAGGGCAAGAAGTTACTTCAATTATGGGGCTTACTGATTCTTCTGGTTCAGTGGAAAAGTTTCAGGCAGAAAACATTTCTGAAGGTTCCCTTGGCTTAGTTTCTCTGACATTTTCATTTTGACACCACAAACAAGCTTGGTTATCCTGCCCTCGGAAAAAAAATTTGCAAAAATAATGTAACAATTCAAGACCTCAAACTTAAATATTGATTTTTTCAATTGTCAAAAGTAGAAGGGAAAACAATGACAATGTTTGCTATACTTGCCTACAGAGCACTACTAGTTGACCAGTTCAGGAAATTCTGTATCCTGGCATTTCCACTGCTATATGCAGTATTCATTGTCACTATATATTCAAAACAATGTAAACATCTTCTTGTAAAAGGCAGAAGGTTCCTTACTGTGTCAAGAACACTCCCAATTGCTGCAGTGTCTTTTTAATCAAAACATATCGACAGCCAACCAAGATCAACAATGTTATTAAGGTAAATAAATACTTTAACAGGTAAAGGTACCAAAGGTACCAAAAAGTTATTATAACATTTATTCCGACTGCTTCCAAAGGCAGCTATGTTCCTAAGTACATTTATGTACCTGACACCATTCCTTTTTCAGGATGATGACAAAGTTTGCCATAAAACCAATAAATTTGCACAATTCCTTGTTAATACTCAATAGATCATTGCAGGGCAAGAATGGAGAGGGAACTTTTTTCAAAGACAAATTTGGAGCACAGAGCATCTGTCCCCAAAGAAGCTGACTTGTGCGGCTCAAAGCAACAATATATTTATTAAACATGAAGTTTAATTGACAGGATTATTTTTTTAGGGCATACAGTAGAGTATCTTACAATAAAATCTTTTTGGAAAATGTGTTTAACAAGAAAGGAATCATATTCACATATATATGGTATAATAATCCCTATTTTGGGGGTATATATACCTGCTCTTGGAATTATTAAAGAAGAAGTATGTATCCTTTAAAAAGATACATTTTTAAGAAATAAATTAAAGCTCGTCTGTAGTCACTAGTGTTATGATTTTACCTTGGCAAAATATTATTCCTCTTTCATTTTCCTTCCATGGCATTATACTTTGTGTAACAGGAAAGAAGAAAACATTGAACATGAGATACGTCACCACTCAGTGCAAAAGCTTTGTGTTTAACTGGTAGTTTCTACTTCTCAGTTCTTTAAGCTACAACTTCACTTGAAATTTATTTCATTTTTACTGACTAAAACCATCAGAACTTAGTCCTATCAGCAGCTTAAATTAAGTCTGCTACTATAGGAGGAGCTTATATACAATTTTGATTTCTTTACTCTTGAATGTGTTTAAAGAATGAGACATTAAACAGGGAACATAGAAAATCAAACAAAAATTATTAATTTCAGATTAGAATTTCTTTCTTCTGGGTGAACTCTGTCAATAAGGTGGCCGTGTGGAGGGATGGGAAGAAGGTGCCAAATACAAATAGGAATTTATTGCACAGGTGTAAGAAAAAAATCAGGAAAGTTATTAGTGCTTATCCAACTCAGAGTAGAGTGCAATATTTCCAGTTGTTTTCTTTTTTCCTCTAAACATTAAGTAACTACATGCAATGCTGTGTTTTATAGTCTTTTATGAAATTTCTTTTATGCTATGGGGCGTATCCTGAATATCAAGGTTAAGGCATTTTTACATTTAATCATCAGCATACAATGCTTATACCACTATTATTTAACAGCTCTGAGTGTCTACCTACTCACAGTAGAGAGTAATACTAGAGATTATCTCTGATCTCCATGGAATTACTCTGGTATGATAACTGATAAACCCAAAACCTTAAGCACTTGGCCATGTGTGCTGCTTGTTGCCTGCTCTCTTTAGTACACGCAGAGGAGGTGGCAGGAGGCAGAAATAAGAGTGCTGCACAGGAGGGAAGGTGAGGCAGGGGCTCTAAACCTGCCAGTTTCCTGCAGCAGTTCTGTGCCTGTGCCACAACAGCTGAATTTTAGAGTATCCTTGGACCCTGAGGAATTTCAGTACCAAGCCCAAGCTGCTCCTGCTTCTTTGCTTCAAGGTCCTGCACATTCATCCTTCAAACTAAATAATTTATTTACTCTTAAGCACAAAGTGACATTTCCTGTTCATGTAGCCAACACTTTTAAAATGTGACAAAGACTGCTCATTTCATTAAACTCCTGCTTTTACTAAGGATTGCTATGAGCCTGACTGTTACCTAACACATATTTTTGATGATAAATTCTTTATTTTGAAGATAATTCCTTTCACACCAGAAACATGCTGGATGACAAAAAGGACAATTTTTTTGTCTCTTCCTTACTACAGAAATAAAGAACTAGCACAATGCCAAATGAATGGGTTGTCATTTCTGTAGCAAACTGAGCACAGTCTTGCTTTTGTTAATAGAACCTGACATGGTAACACTTTTTTCTCTCAATTTCTTCATGATAATTAATTATCCTAATACAGAAGGTGTTTTATACATGAATACAGCAGGTTTAACTTTTGGTTATAAAGCAAGTCTAAGACTCACTTTTTCTCCTTTTCTAGTCTTCAAAGGTATTTAGGGGACTTTTTTATTGCTTCAAATGGAATACACCATCATTAAAGTGACCATGACTCATGTCTTTCTTGCCCTTACCCTGACTTATTATTTATGTGATGAAATTCCCCATATTTCCCACTATATGGCATCAATTTTTTTTAGTGCCTCAAATAATATGTGCAATAAGCCATTCTGGAAAGCATTTAATAGAAAACACATTTTAGGACAATCAGATCTTTAAACCTGTCTTTTCTTCCTCAAATTTCTGCAGAACCTAGGAAATGGGAGACCACAGAAAATTTCAAGTACTCTTTAGGGAGTATCATTCTGTGTTCATTTGTTCTCAATTCAGAAATGACATCATGGTTTCCTTCTGTCTCCAGGGAATTTTCTTGGAAATTTTATTCCTTTGGTATCTCTGCTTCTGGTCCTGTTTTCAGCTGGGACATGAGTGTAAACCTAAGCTTAGGTTCTGTTTTATAGGAGGTGGTTGTCTATCACTGCCACATTGCTCTATCAAGCCAAAAATAAATGGGTCCTAGGTTATTACAGCACTAGAAAGTCCCTGTATCCCACTGCAAATCACATCAACATTCATAAAATTCTTAGGTAGCATCTAAGTACTTAATTGAAGATGAGAACTTTCACCATGCCAACCTGATATATCACAAAACATGAAATTATTCAGGTGCCTTCTAACCTGTGTGGTCTACAGAAAAAAAACTTAGAAAGCAGTTTGCCTAGTAAAACAAATTATTGCTTTGATTAAAAAAATACCATAGTTTATGTGGCTTAATTTTTTCTAATATAAAAGTTCTGTGTTTAATCTCTCTTCTAATAGTTCAACAGCCACAGCAGGTTATTTGGCCTTACTTGGATAAGAATTCTTTTGCTAACAGAACATGTCCTACCACTTGTGAGTTGAATAGAAAATCAAAGCCAATACACATGGTATTTCATCCAGTAAACATGACATTCCAGAATGTGAATGGGAACAATATGGGCAAATTCCTGCTTTGAAGTCAGTGGTAATCTCCAAAAGACCTAAGCACAGGCCACATTTCACTTGATGAGTTCTACAATCTGTCTCTAAATATGGCTGTATGGCTATAAAATCTGAAAGTAAATAATTGACAAGCGGGTTAAGATGGAATGACTTGACAAGTGTGAAAAGCATTAGAAATTCATATATCTGTCTCAATGTTTCCAGTGAATTTGTGTTTCATGATTGATAGACATTTAAAATTAATTAAAAAGAAATGTGAGCTCAACCATTATGAGAAAGCAGACAAGACACATGGAAAGAGCATATCATACTTCATGGTCTGAGAGAATATTCATGCCTTTATAAACCATAGAGAATCCAGTCCTCAGTCAAAATTACAGGATTTTTTGGTGTCTAATAAGTTAATTCTGAAGAAAATAAGATGTTCAGAGCCTCTCTTACATTTTCATTCTCTTCCTACTTTTCTCCCTCCCTCCTCAATTCTGTCTCTCATTTCCCCTTCCAATGTGACTTTTTTAATGTCTGGGAACATTAGAGATTACATTTTCTTTTTCTGTAGGAGGGGAATCATAGTCTCACCATTATCTGCCTGGTAACCTACTTCCATGAAAATTCATAGATCTTTTACATCTCTAACCCAGATTCAAAATTGTTCGAAAGCTATTAGGGTCTTTCAGTACACTCAATGGTATTTACTCACAAATGCATACCTATATTAAGTTTGCAATCATTTATGTAGCAATGAAGGCTGTCAAACTTATTGGAAGATACTTTATTTTTTTAATGTTATCATTTTCTGTGGATATGTAAATATCTTTGAAGTGCCACAAAGAAATAGCAAGGATTTTCTCCATGTCTTACAAAATGGCTGCCAAGAATAATTAGAAGTGATCAACCACAAAAACCACTAGTTAGAAACAACATAAAGTTAAATACCTTAGGCCTCTACCTTCAGAATTTACATTACAAAAATATGGATGCTTACTCTGTGTGGGCTGAAAAACCAACAATGAAAACTTACTGTGTTGGGTCCTATATATGTCACTGATTCATAATCCAAATAACTGTCTATTTCCCACTTCTCACAGATTTTTCCTCTATGTTTTCCTTCAGGTATTTGAGTGCTTATAATCTACCAGCAGAGATTCTTCAGAAAATTAAAACTTTTGAGAGTTACTACTAAAACTTAAAATTGAAATTAACAGAGAAAAATGGGGTTCATTTGGGGTCAAAACTTTACTTACTTTACATGAATTTGCATTTTTAAGGATATAAAGAATGGACTGAATTACATCAAAAAGTTTAAAAGGTGTAAGAACCAGAAACTTTTATTATTCTGATATGCATAAATTTAAAAAAAAGTTTCAAAGTTCTCTGAATTCTGTCATCTGGCCTGTTTTGGAAGTTTATTTAAAAGTTTAAGACAAAGTGAAAAACAAATTCTATAGATCTGGTGTCTATTTAGCTGCTTGCTGGAGTCTTATTTTAGGGCAAATACACTCCAGGTGCTCCTGTCCTGCTCTCTGTCTACCCCCTGTTCCCAGAATGTGACTGAAGTAAGTAGCAGCATTTAAGGTCTTTAACCTTTAGACAGTCCTAAAAGCATTCCACATCCTCCTGAACATCACATAAGCCAGTGTGGTGTTATATGCACTGGACCTGTGGCCACATCTGATTCTCAAGATGCAAACGCTTACTTGGAGGCAAGGAAAACAATATAAATGCTGCACACAGATTAGCAGATCATTATTAGCCCTTTCCACACTAAAAGCTGAAACCTCCTTGATCCTAGACTATAAAAAGCCTTCTAAAGCATTTTGCGTTTCTCTTTGATTCTTGGCCCAAGCTTTAATTTTCTCACAGTGCTGCAGCTCTGGGTTTCATTAGGGATATCATGTCAAATTCCTTTGTGCCTCTACTTGTTTGGAAGTATTACTTGCACCCTCATCTTGGCATGCTTCCCCACCTATATAAAAAGTTAACTGATGATACCAAAATGGTTTAAACCATGCCTGCTAATGAGCATTGTTTATTTTTTTGCATCCAGTTTGGTCTTATCATTAACCTGTAATATAAAAAACAGCTTATCAGCTATCTTAAAACAATTGTTTGTTATCATGTTATTCTCAAATTCTTTATACATATTTATATTTTTGCCATATTTTCAGATAGTTTATTTCTTTATGGAAGTTTACTTTTGACTAAATGTTATTTTTTATTTATGTTGAATGTGAACTCCTTTTGCACAATAAAACCAGGAAGACTTATGCCTTGCAAATGTGCACCAATCACTCCAAAATACAATGCATTATACTCTTAGCACCTGTAAATCAGTGTGAATAAACACTTGAACAGAAAGTCTCACTTGCAAACTATTATTTAGCAATTTCTTATAACCACATGGTAAGCATATAATAACATTACTGTATATTGAGGGGTCAAAAGTGGCTGAAAACCAGATATCTCTTCAGGTTCTAGAGAGACTCGGAAGGTGAGGGAAAGAAAAACACAAGAACATCAGAGTCAATAGCTTATAGCAAGGAGATGGAGGGGCTTTTCTGATGCCAAATTGTGTCTTGCATGTGAAAGCCTGACAGAAGAGAACAATTTATAATGATCAGAACAATGGGATGAGAAAAAAATAGTTCATTGTAATGATAATAATAACAATTAAATTATTACTTTTTTGACATAACAATATTATGGATATTATGTCAGAAATTATTATGTCAGTGACAATCAACCTTAAAATATTTTTTACTTTGTTCTAAAAAAGTTTTTTGAATTCTTTGACTGTGAAGTCCCATAACTGGTTAAAACATACTGGCTGCTATAATCAGGACTGAGCATATGTAATGGGAAAAGAAATTATTTTTATAGTCTACTAGACTCCCAAAACTCTCATCTGAGGTATTGTTCACTGTTAGGTTTGGATCTGAAGCTACTTTATATCTTTTGCCAGACTTTTCATTTGTCTTTCTTGGGATGAACTGTTTGGGGAAGCTTTCAGCTACAACAGCACAGACTTTTCTGAGAATGATATTTTGACACTTAAAAAAGTCTTCCACAGAAAATCTCCTTGCTTGTATCATCAAGAGCAGAAATCTAAAAATTGTCTAGGCAGTGTCTCTGATGTGACCTGCACTGTTTTCTTTCTCTGAAAAACTCCCTTTATTGTGGTTGCATTATAAGCCTTTCAAAGACTGCTGTTTACACCTGGTCAAGGTTTGCATGATTTCACCTGCGCCGAGCACATTGTTGCCAAGAGATGCAAGGCTGTAATAGGACTTTTTTTATGATTTCTCCAGCTAATAGCTAAATTCTGTGACACAGGACCCTGGAGCTGAAAGCAAAATGTCCAGTTCTCCTATCCTCAAGCACCTTTCAGCTGGCTCCCACACAAAGCAGAAGAGGACACTACCTCTCCTGAATGCAGAAGAGTGGCAAGTGTGGAGACACAGCTTGCAAGTCAGCAGAAAAAGAAAAGTGAGGAAGGAGTTGCAGAGTAAGGGGAAATACGATAGCTGTAGCAGAAACTCCAGAAAACACAAATATCTGGAACTCAGACAGATGCAAAAGAGCCAGGATGCTGGGAAAGACAAATACAGAGGGGGGATACGGAGAAAACTTAATTTCTTTCAAAAATTATCAGAAAGTATTAATTAAAAGAAGAGAGATTTCAGGAAAAGGAAGAACACTAATTAAGTTGAATCCACTCAGGTTTTTCATGATGCAGTTAGATACCCAATGAAAAATCCCAATGAGACACGAAGTATTTATGATAGGTTGCAAATAAAGTTAGTTAGCACTGCAATTATGTATATATTGCTTTCAAAAACTCTGATATTCTTAAAAGAATCATTCTTCCTCTCTCACTTTTGGCACACGAAAATGGACACAATAAATTTGGCTTTAATCTCTTTGTGTTTCAGTTCCATAGCTGCAAAAATGGGACACTGATAATACATTTTCAAAGGCAAAATAAAGATAGGGTTAGAAGCAGCCATGAAGCAATTAGCTGATGTGATAAGAGAACCAAAGAAATTCCCAGGGAAAAAAAATTAATAATTCTGCAGTCAGTCAAGATTTTGGATGATGTAGCATAAATAAGGCCTGCAGCTAAACCACATAGTGAACAAGATAAAAAGAAATGTTGGATAACTATTACTCACTTTATAAGCCAGAGGTCTCCTGGGAGAAAAGCTGTGTGTGACTGTGTAATTAAAGATTATATCATAACACATATACACAAGGGGATGAAATAAACTTGAGCAGGAAATGTTCATTCCTGCCTGTCCTTCGTTCCTGGTTTTTGGGAAGGACATTGAACAGGTCCAGAGGAAGGCAACGAGGCTGGTGAAGGGCCTGGAACACAATCCCTATGAGGAGTGTATGAAGGAGTTGGGAGTGTTTAGCCTGGGAAAAAAGGAGTCTCAGGGGAGACCTCGTCACTCTCTACAACTGCCTCAGAGGTTGTAGTCAGGGAGGTCGGTCTCTTCTCCCAGGCAACAACTGACAGAACAAGAGGACACAACCTTAAACTGCACCAGGGGAAGTTTAGGTTAGACATCAGGAAAGAATTCTTCACGGAAAGAGTGATAGGGCACTGGATTCGTCTGCCCAGGGAGGTGGTGGANTCCCTATGAGGAGTGTATGAAGGAGTTGGGAGTGTTTAGCCTGGGAAAAAAGGAGTCTCAGGGGAGACCTCGTCACTCTCTACAACTGCCTCAGAGGTTGTAGTCAGGGAGGTCGGTCTCTTCTCCCAGGCAACAACTGACAGAACAAGAGGACACAACCTTAAACTGCACCAGGGGAAGTTTAGGTTAGACATCAGGAAAGAATTCTTCACGGAAAGAGTGATAGGGCACTGGATTCGTCTGCCCAGGGAGGTGGTGGAGTCACCATCCCTGGAGGCGTTTAAAGAAAGACTGGACATGGCACTCAGTGCCGTGGTTTAGTTGATGAGGAGGTGTCAAGTCATAGGCTGGACTTGATGATCTCAAAGGTCTTTTCCAACCCAGTTCATTCCATGAGTCTGTGAAAACACTTGGCCATGTCAAATGTCCCTTTATTAGCTTATGTTCGATACAATGCTCCTCAAAACCAGGTTAACCACCTCTGGCTGCATATCAAAAACCTGAAGCTAGATTACTATCTAACAGCTTGCACAACATACTGAAGATGTGGGGATATACAATTCATATCTGCAAAGAACAGGAGGGAAGGGTAGAGGGTGAGAAGGTCTCATTTGTAGTTATTCACAGCCGCTTTGTGCATCATCTTGTGTCCTTGTACAAACACTATTATATTCCTGTTTTTTGAAAACATATATGTTTTACTGACATCCTGAGAACAAACTGCAGTGGCCACCTTCTCTTTCAGGCACAGTAACTAAAAGCATTAATCTGCTTTTCTTTAATATTATTTCTTCAGCACCTGTGATATGAATTTATGTGAATTGTGGATAAAGTTGTTTTAGAGTTTATGACTGATTTTAAGATATTGCTGGAACAAGTGGGAAGGAAGAAAATGGATTCTGAGGATTAGGGTATGATAACCATACATTTGAATACCTCTGAGAGCCTTCCTAAGTGAAACATTTCCCATTCTTTGAGATTTGCTTTTTGAAGAAATAATGTTTAAAAATTATTATTGTTGTACTTCAATATTTTTCTTCCTACGTGGATAAGCAAGGATTGAATTAGCAATGCTCAGACCACTTTAGATACTACACAAATTTTACTTTCTGCTATTTTTCAAACCTGAATTTTCTATTATTTTCAAATACTGAATTTTCTCCAGTCTTTAAATTCAGAATCTTTCTTCTTAGCTGTTTCTCAACTTTCAATTCAATACCAATTCAAAAGGTATTCCTAAATGTTCAAGATCAAAAGTAGTCAACATATTTTTAGAAGTTTTTTACCAAATTAGCAGTCTAACAAAATAAAAATATTTATATCTGTCAACATAAAAATAAGGTCAATTCTAACAATAAAGAGTACACCCCTTTTGGCACCTGAACTCAGTCTTAAATTTTTTTCTAATGCACTTTACTGAAAGTTAATGAAGTCATTCTGTGTCAGTCATGTTCAGACATGAAAGTGATTCAAAGCACAACATTTGCAAATTTCAGTTTAGTTTTCACAGAGCAATAAACAAGTTTGTTAATACAGAACAATTGTTCTACTTGCCTGATTATCTAAGGAGAGGGATGATTCCCAAATGGACTCCTATGTCAGACGTTAAACTGGCAGCTGGCTAGCATTACCAAAATGAATAATGAAGTACCACTGACATCTGGATAGGTTCTAGGCAGGCGCTGATGTATCAAGATAATTTCTTCGTTTTAAAGAGTGATCCTTTCAGTGTCACTGATATGACAATGCATCTTCACTTAAGCTGTGAAGTGTGTTATGGAAACACAGAATTACAGTAACTGCTAAAAAGATTTAAGGGACCTGAATCATAAATAAAATTTCCTCTGCATTATCTCATCATGCCAATACCTTCCAAGTATTGGCATGATGAGATAATGCAGTAAACATCCCAATAAAATGACAGAAAGTCAAGTTTAACCCCTCTAAGTGCTTTGAGCTTATGACACAGCTGATAAAATCTTCCACATACAAAGTAACTTTTGGTGTGATGATTTGTAAAGACTATATAATTGATTTCCAAGGAGCAAATGCAGTGCTTTATAGATTTCCAGTAAGATATATGACGTAGTTTTCAATTTGGTTCAGTGACACAGAGGAAAATATAAAATGTGACCTCACATAAGAATATCTTCCAGTGTTTTCCAGTGTCCAGCTTAGAAACACACCAACACCATGAATTTTTTGTCTATTATTAAAAGCATCAGTTCATTATCTTTGCATACATTTGAAATAGCATTTGATGACTTAAAAAGAAGTCAAAACCAATTGTGTAAAATAGTTCCCAAAACCTTGTTCTGTATTACTACAAGCATTATTTGAGATTTAAGAAGGGGAATGTATCTGGGTGTTTATGAATAGAATAAATGGTAGGAAAGTACCACTATTTTCTTCTTTCTGCTAAAATATAGATATGTGTAT
>VYZT01005697.1:0-90070 GCA_013400735.1 Pomatostomus ruficeps
CAAAGTGTCTGTTCTGTATAAGCAGCTTTCACCGCCGCTGCATTTTCTGCTTGCAACATTTCAGACGCAATTCCAGGTTGTCATCAGTGTATCTAATAGAATTCAGAGACTGGGCACTGAGAGAGGCAGATAGAAGCCTATTCCTTTTATTCTAACTCTGCTTCTGCTTAAAGTAACTGAAAAACCATATTAAATTATTGAGAACAGAGTTAATCATCTTCTGTTTTGTTCTGTGAACTGCCAGGAAAGACTAAATACAAATTTAACACTGTTACATGAGGCACACTTTCTCTTCCTTAATATTTTAGGAGTTAATTTGGCTTTATACAAATTATTTGATTTATTGTATTTATTATTGAAATTTACATGTTATGAGGAAAAGATTCTAAGTCAGGAGTTTTGCCTGAGTAAGAAGCACAAATCTATAGCTTCTGTAAATGAAAAGTTGGCTTGTTTTTTGCACGGGCATATGTAACATTCTGAATGCAACAAAAGCAGTTTTAGAAAAAGAAAATAATAAGAAAAGGAAGAGATTGAATTTCCAGTGAGGTACTTTCAGGCATTTGCATTAATACTTAATGCTTCCAGCTCTGCTCTCTCAAGAATCCATAAACAAGATAACTGGCTCCTTTATGAAAGAATAACATGGGTCTAAAAGATTATATAATGACATGCAGCTTCTTTTGCAAAAAATTACTAAAACCCTAATTGTTAACATAGTACCTGCCCTTAAGAAATGCATATATTTAAATGTATTAATTATAGGGTGTTGACTGTATTATCTAAGAAATTTATTTTTTTTTCCTTCTGAACATGTTCATCAGGTCCTGTGGCAGATTTATTTGAGTGTACAATTCCCAAGCTTTTATGCTTTAATTTAAAATAAATTCTGAGATGCAAATTTCATTCTCTTGTTTTCCATTTTTCTTATTACTATATTTCCTCCTGTGCTCCCCAATCCATTCTGGAGATGAACTTTTCTTTTTTTAAAGTCCTGTTTGGAGATTTTAGGCACAAAATCCTCTCTAAGCAAACGCAATCACAGACTTTACATTAATTACTTTTGTGATGGTAAGATTCTTAATTAATCACTCAATTACACTGGTAAACAGGTTTGAATTTTAACACTGATTACATGGATGTATTTTCTTTTTATACTTGGGAAAGCCATCTCTTGACCTAAAGCTTCATACAGGTCTGCACAGCATCAAGTGGTCAGCTTTGAGCCCCGAGGATGGATTTGTGTGAACTTAAAGGCTTCATTGCTGCATCTGTTGCAACTGGTCTCTTTATTTTTTCATTGCAAAAAATACAAATGAAAAAGGAGATAATCTCCGCTTATTTTATTCATTGTGTTGGATTGATCTATCTAAGATTTGTCATCCTTTTTTTCTGACCCAGTGCATGCGAATGGCCCTTCAGTCACACCTGAGACATGTAAACAGATCAAAAGGAATTCTGGTATTTGAACCACTAAGGCACAAATTGGTCCTGTAAAATAGGAAACAAACTAATTAATTTATCCTGTTACACTTACTGAAACTGTATTGTGATTTGGCTTCATTTCACATCTTTATTTCCTGATATTTGCCATAGACTTACTCTGAATTCTGCATAAAACTTCAGCATCCAAGAGCATGCAGAAACAACACAGAAATCCAGCGCTTAGTAAGGTTCATTTTTATTGTGTTAATTATCTAAAAGTTATTATTTAAGTTCATTCAATAACTTCCACAGCTTTCCATTCTCCAAGGAATGACCTTGAGAAGATAAACGTACCCTGAATCCCATGGAGAAGACAGAGGAAGGGTGGGGTGGATGGACTACAGGACTGAGCAATTATCTTCCGTGAGTACTACTGGACAAAGAGGTAAACTGGGACTTGTAACTCCATGGCTGAATGTTGGAGGCCCTTCTAATGGGAAACGACTTTGGGAGATTTGTCACAGACAGGGGAGTTTGCTTCTGTCTTTTCTCCATTCTACCCTTTTTGTTTAACTCCTTTTTCTTCTTTCCCAAGGTGAAACAGGTCAGTTTGTAAACCTGGCTGAGTTCAGCTTATAGAAGAACTGGTTAATAATGATTTTGCACCCTTCCCATTCATACAGATCAGGTCAGTGTTTTGGCATGTTGACTTGAACAGGAACCTCAGCCTCAGGTCTCCATTTACAGCCCTGAAGCAGGTACTTACTTTCAGGTGCAATTATGAGAAGAATGCCTCTTCAGATGGATTTAATTTCTGACAAAATCCTGTTATGTGTGTTTGAAATAAAGTCGAACCAGGCTGGGCCTTCTTTCCTCTCTGTTTATTTTTTTCTTCTTTTTTTTTTTAATTATTAAACAAAATGTGACTTTTTGTCAAGACAGACTAGGCCCTCCTAAAAGAAGAAAATTTGGCTTGGTTCAGGCACCAGCATGAGGCAGCATCTTGGGCTTAGCTCTGCATAGAGTTAATTCAGACAAGCATTCACGGGGAAGACCAAGGGCAGTTAAGTACACCCAGCCATAGCCTTTGATAAACACATTTGTTGCCACCCTGCCACCCTTCTGCAGTCAGTGTCACCCTGTACCTTGTACCTCCTTCTGTAGAGCAGCATGGCCAAAACGGGATTGAAGTGAATGGAGTTATTTCAGCTTCAGAGCCCCATGTCTGACAATAATCCAGCTGCATCTTCCTCTGCATTTAATGTGGCCCTAGCAGACCCCCCTGAGCAGCAACATATACGGACAGGACTTTCTGTGGAAGCTCTCTACTAGCATTGCCTGCTCCCCCTCCAGCCACAGCAGCACCAGCCCAACACCTCTGATTCTGGGGCTGGTTTCATTTAGTGCCAGGGGAAAAGGAAGAAAAAAGTAAAAAAAGGCCAAAACTTTTCGAAGTGAATCACACTGAACATGCATAGCTGAGGGAAAGGATGGGAGATGCCTGATGATTGTCAATTAAATTCAAGGTGCTCACTATTCAACAAAAGCACCATCGGAATCCCGAAGGTGACTGTGTGGTATTTCAGAGTGGTTCTGCTGCTGTTATTGCTCTCGGGTTTTTTCTCAAATCCTGAACCAAGATTTTTCTTCCAGAAATTAAAAAGAATTCCTGAGCTAATGTGTTATTGAAGCACTGCAAAACAACACATTCCCTTTACTTTCAGGGCACATTTTGTGTTCAAAATAAAACAGTAACAAAAATAAAATTACTTTTATGCTATTCAGAAGAGGACTTTGTTAGGCAGCCAAGAATTCTCCCTCATTATTTCAGGCTGTCTTTGAGCCTGAGTTTTTTAACAACAATATTTTTATTACTTTGCATTAATAGGAAACATGAGCCAACACTGTCCAGATATAGCTGAGATGAGTGATCACAGCTCCCAGGACTGCACACATAGCTCACAGCACTAGGGATACCCTTGCCTTCATCAACACAGCACACCACTAGCACTGCAAAGAAATCCCACCACCAACCCCTGGCACAGCTTGGCAGGAGAATCCTCAGGGAAGCACACAGGAGTTCCCAGGCCAGAAACAAATGAAGGGGATCTTCAAAGGCAGCCTCAGGCAAAAGGAGCAAATTTAAGAATATGGGGTATCCAGGAGATGACCCATGCCAACAATCCCTTGAGAGGCTTTGGGCATACCTGTAGTGAATTCCTCATTTGCCAGTGCTGAACCTCCTATGTTTTTAGGTGCTCATGTTCATTCAGACCCCTCAGTCTTCAGCGTGCACAGCCCTGTGTCCTTCTCTCTCTCATCACCTGTTACAAAATTCCCCTCTGTAGCTGGGTGTGTATGCTTTCTCCAAAGGTTTTCCACCCTTCCACTTTAATCCCATCCTGTTTTGGTTTGGCCATTATTTCAGCACCTGCTTACAGGAATATAATTGATGCCATTGGCTCTTGTAATGAGTTGGAGAATCTGGCAGAAGTTTCCTATTTGTTCTTCCCTTGGTCACTCTATCTGGTAAGAAGTTCATGACACTTTCCTCTCAGATTTCTGTTTTTGATGTACTTCAGAACAAAGCATTCCCCGAGTTATTTCAGGAAGTTTCTGAGAGCTGAGAGCAGACTTTCTGTGTTTTCTTTTTTTTATTGTATCTAAACTAAGGATATAAACACTCTGAATGTTTCCTTCTTTCAAGGAAATACACGGTGGAGGGGGGTGTTTCTCTGATCTGACAACACCATGCTCCATGCTTCATGACTGGGTTTGTATTCCTTCCATCTACACCACTGTGTTTATTGTCACCCACCCCACCCCCTGCACTCAACTCTTTTAGACTCTACAGAAAGGAGTCCTTCATTTCTCTCAACAAGACAAAACTTCCTACACATCCTTTGCCCAGGTTTTAAACTAGTTACAAACAGTGCCAGATGCAATTATCACCATATCCATTAAATGATCGTTTTGACAGGAGAAAATCAGCAGAAATCATGCTTTCTCTGGAAAACAAAATAGGCCACCAACCTGCAATCCCTGTTCCAAAGCATCCCCACATCACCATTAGCTAAAGGAAACTACTACCTCAACATAGCCTCCATCTCTTTTCCAATAAAAATGTTAGAGATATTGGAAAGCAGTTATGATCACATGTGTGTAATCTCTCTGATTTCTAATCTGTGGTATGGGGAGAGTACTTTATACTCTTCATCCCCTTGTAACATTATGTTGCGCTCTGAACACCCAGACTGAAGGCTGCGTTTCTCATGTACCTGGTCATGCTTCCTGTAACTACTCACTGCTACACTACCTACCAGTTCTCTCCATCTCACCTATTAAAATTAATTAAGCTGACTCAAATATTTTTCTTAAAAGAGATTATAAAAAATGTTCATTTTCCCACTAAAAGTGGGGAATCCCACCTGAACTACTTGAAATAATTATTAGTTTTTGGTATAGTTAATATTTTGTGGTTGCCTGATTTCCAGGCCTCTTTCAAGAGTAAATAGTTCATATAGCAAGAGCCAAAAAATTCTTGGGATGTTTTTACAGTAAGAGTTTCTGAGCTGACACAGATGTCCTGCTAACTAGCCAGAAAATTTGGCTGCCCTGACTACCATAGTGCTATGCCAGTGAAAGAATCTGCCTCTTCATCTAGTGCTTTTGAGGATAATTTGAGAGCAAAATCTACTCCCAACTGAAGTAACAAGCTGTGTTCAACCCAGAAATGACAGCTATTCCTTTCGTTAGGCAATCCATAGGAAATAAGCACTTTGCCTTCTGACTGAGTGCCGTTTGCTCAATGCTCTGCTGTCTACCCAAAGGGCAAAATAGATATTCCAGTACCATCTGATACATTTTCTAGGTTACACACAAGGGTGTAGTTTTATCAGTAATTTGGTTTGTAGGTACAAAAACTGTATCCATGAAGGCTTCTATTAAATACCATCAAGCACAAAGAAATTTGCCACAAGCACCTCAACTTCCTACAGCAGTTATGAACCAAATCCATGGACCTAAAATCTGATACTTTAGACCTGGTTATTCTTTCTTGAAATTTTACCAGCCCATGTCCATTTCCCCACAAAGACCAAGAACTCAGATACTTATGCCCATCCTTTCCCCAAAAAATTATAGAGAAAGGATGCATTCTCCTCATGTTACTTCTTCTGTAACCTGTGGACATGCTAAGACCACTACCCATGGCCACTACTTTGTTTCAGACTAGTACTTTGACATTAACTTCATGACAACTTCAGAATTTACAGTAATCTGACACACAGATTATTAATTATCATTTTCCCGCAGATCATAATGCCCAAGCATCTTAGGCTGTTAGATTCCTTTGCCCATTAACTGGCTTTAAAAGCTCTGTGATTAGGAACAACGTGCCTTCCTGTATCAGATGCTTCCATAATAGTCAGACTATTTTGTAATTCTCACCACAGAGAAAATAAACTCCTAACTGTATCAGTACCATATATTTTCTCAAGTGAATATACTGACTGAATATGTGATGTACACATTTTTTTCTGTAGATGATTTGACAGTCAAAGACAGGGCAAGTCTTAGGAGTTTTTTGTTTGAAAACTGGTCTTAGCCATATATTTATGTTTTCTTCAAAGTTACATTGTGGTAACATCTTGCATTTAGTTAATAAGAAAATCCCACTCCATCTCCATCTTATCTTCACATTCTTTGTCAGGCCTTGTGGCTGGAGTCCACTTCACTGCGTGCATATTGTGCCTGTGTTCTGATTCCTGCTCCCCCATCATGCACCACTCAGCATGAAGAAAACAGTGACTGGAGGGATGTCCACTTATCAGTCATTGTCAGGGGCTGGCGGTGACAGCGGGAAAGCTAACAGCCCAGCAATCTCTTAAACAATCCAAGTGCAAGAGAAGAAAAGAATCAAAATAAAGTAAGTTTGCAGACAGTGGACTGTCTGCAGTGGACAGTGGAACGAAGACTGTTATTAAAAGTATATGGATGCTTTATTGGCACAAAAATAGATGTAAGAGTGCCATGTGTTTATACGCATAGAAGTAATTAATTGATAAATTGGCACTGTGCAATGTTCAAAAACATTTTTTTCAAAGTATTGCAAACTAAAAAGTCATATATTATGTACTGAAAATATTTTGTATTTTATGTCTGTGTATTTCTTCATGTCCCTGCCTACTAGGATTTCTTTCAGGCACATGTACTGGCTTACAAATTATTCTAACTTCTATTAAAAATGTTATCTTGAAACATTCACTCTCAGCACTGTTTTAAAAGAGTATGCAAATATATCTGCCTTCACTCTCCTGAATATTGAGGGACTAGTCAGCTAATCTTCCACTTCCTTAAAGTAAATTGAACGACACCTTTTAAAAGGAATTAAATTAAATTTTCTGCTGAAAATTGAGGTGTTCAATAGTGATGGAGCTGGATATAGAGCTCGTTCAAATAGTGTGAGAAGGGAGACTACTCCCATGATATTTCAGCATTATGGTATTATTTTAAAAAATCCCTTGCACAGTTTTAAGCAGATTTAGGGTTCCTTAAAGGTGAGTAAGTCACCACAAGGCAACTAAGAATCATGCAGTGACTCTCTGCTCTGTGGCCCAGGGCTCTAACTAAACTATTTGTCTTTGTAGTAGCAGAATGTGCAACAATGGGAAGAGATGTCCAGTCCCCTCCAGGAGGGGATATTAAAGAGCACCTTAGACTGTACCCATGAGCAGTGAGAGTCTATACATGCTGTTCCCCTGCAGGGAGGTGCAAGCCATTGCCTGAGGGCCTTTTTGCAGCTTCAGACTTGTCTCCACCACCCTGATGTGTCAGAGATGGGAAGCAGTAAACCATCAACCCCACCCCTGGAGCAGGTCATCGTATTTATAATCTCCATATGTGCACACACTGACCCGCTTCAATTCCTACTTTTGCTCTTCTGCAGTGCCATGTGTCCTTGCCAGATAAAACAACATGAAAGGAAATCCCACAACTGCATATACATTTTTTTTAAACAAGTCCAAACCTGTCTTCAACCCCTGACTCACCCTAACTCACCCAAGCCATGAGGTAGTCTTTGCTTGGGATAAGCTTTTGGCATCCTGGAGCTCAGTAAGGGGGAAGCCCTATACACAAGCGCTGGGGGATCATTCCATGTACACTGGTGCCTTGAAAGTGGCAGATGGAGTTGTTCCCACCACCACCTCATCCTGACTTTATCAGCAGCTGGATATGCACAGCACTTTGCAGTCCCATCTGGCCAGCTTTAGCCAGAGGTTTCAGCTTGTTCTGCTCTAGCTGAGGCTGACGGGTACCACACGCTGCAGCAAGGTGCTACAGGAGAAGGGAGTGAGGAGGAGGCAACAGAGGGTTGGAAGGACAAACCCCGCTCTTCAAGTGGCTTTGTGTTCAGCCAAGGGGAGTCCCCTGCACTTGGGGTGCAAACTCAGTTGCCTTCAGGACTTCATGTCATCCTGCTTCTCCAAACAACCTGGGACAATGCTGCCATTCTTCAGAGGAACCTGCCTCTAGGAGCTGAGCAACTACAGGGCAAGATTTATCCCCCCATGATCAGGGATAAAGCAGCACATCTTGCAGTCTTTTCATTATTTTGTCTGTTAAGGGTTTGTCTTAAATCCTTACACAGTGTCAGCCACCTAAAATTTCACTGTAGCATCTCCTATTAAATCTTCATTGTTATCTTGGGAGGGACAGCTAAACTCCAAATGGATTTTGAAGCATTTCACTTAGCTTAGAGTGGCTTACAGCAGTCCTAATGTATTAATTTCATATGTTGAGCTTTACATCAGAGTGACAAGATAAACAGTTTCAAAAAATATTTTTCAGTAATTCATAAAAAAACACCCCAACAACTGTCCCTCTGAGAAATCTTTTTCTCATAAAAGAGTGTGATGCATCTAAAATACGTGTTGACCATCAATGCAATCTGTAGATCAACAAAAATCTGAGTATTTCATTATTCACACTTGTCTATACTTGGTATTAACATAACACAGACTAAACGAGAACAGACAGTCAATTTGTTTTATACATAAACAGTATTTGAAAATATAGATGCATTACCAACAATTCTTAGCTTATTATTCTAAAAGGGTTTTGTAAATTGCTCTCCTTAATATACTACCACAATTTTTATAAATTGCTCTATTACCACAATTTATGGAAATTGTGTCATGCAGATTGTTAGTTAATTGAGTCTGGTTTTCTCATTTATTTCCATTTTTCTCTGCAAGGGCACAATTCAGCAGAAATACAAGGATCAGATTCTTCTATCAGCTACAACAGACAGTTTCTGAGTTACTACACTGGAATCCTTTTAAGTGAACCTAGATCCTGATTTTCCATGTTGTAAATTCCATGAAAGCAAAAAAGATTCTTCAAAATGGTTCTGCAGCTGAGATGAAATTAGTTTACCCGTTACTAACAGGATGCTCAAATATTTCTTTCTTTTGTCTTACCACAGTATTAGGCTAGACAGCAAACTCTAATTTCACCTAAAATAATGTGGCCAAATTGCCCATAGAATTATTGTCATTTAACCAAGTTTTGAGGAAATTATCAATGCTGGGCGGGGGGGGGGGGGGGGGGGAAGCTCACATAAGAAATTAGCAAAGTGTGTAGAAAAGGCAAAGACAATTAACAAAAATGTGACTCTAGGCTGACTTCCAAAGGCTCTGGTAGCAATTCCCCATTGCACACAAACCAGAGCGAAGCTCCTTTCATTAGACTTGTTTCTCTATCATAAACAATCTGGGCCACATTTTCAAAGACATTCATTCCAGAGTATACAGCATCGCATTGCAAACAACTTAATCCCCAATATTTGAAAAATGTGGGGCTAGATCTTAGGTGCTTTCAAAGAACAAAAGGAATCCCATGGAATCTTCAATAAGTTTTGTGCAAAATGTTTTGTTTAATATATCCAGTCTAAGAACAATACCTTGGGATCTCCCAAGAAACACCACAAGTTGCTCTAATGTTTAGAGGACCTCAGGAATAAGGATCACATATAAACTGAAAGAATATGAAGGGGAGCCAGTCACCCCAAAGAGGAGAGGGATGATTCTGCCTCTCCAGTCTCCAAAGGCTTACAGAGGCAGCAACAGGCTTGACAGCAGAGGGAAATAAATGTCCCCATCCTTTCCCTCCATAAAGAAGCATTTCATTAAGGAGAGGCACAGGAAGCCAGTCTTGTCAGGAAAGGTTAATGGAGGTGCTGAAGGTTGGAGGCATGGAGGAGCAGGGTGTTACACAAGGAGACAGACCAGCAATGCTGCCAAAAACACCCTGTCCCACCAGCAGCAGGGCAAAGTAAGAAGCACCTGGGAGGTCATAGGAGAGACAGTGGAGTCAGGCACAAAAAGTAGAATGCATTAGACCAGGAGAGGTATAGAGGAAATGCATCTGATTGTTGGACAGGGGTGAGAAACGAGATACACTGGAGATACACTTAAGAATATCTAACAGTTTCAGAGCAGGACTGGGTAAGGCAGAAAAGAGAGATTGCTGCAAGAAATGATTTTTCATCAAACCAAGAGATTTTGGCAGATTTTTGCCATCCTACATGCTAAGCCTCAAGGCTCTGGGGTAGGAGTGTTCTTTGTGATGCAGAGTTTCTGCAATTTCACTCACCCACACCACCTGCCTTTTGCCCCTCTTGCCTCTCTAGAGACAGCAACTGCTTCTTAAAATGTGCTTGTGTATTACTTAATATTGAGCTCAAACTCAGCATTAGTCTTACTTTAACGAGCATAATAATGGAACCAGTGTTCTTTCATCTGATGGAAAGCACTGGTAACACAACTGGGGCCCTCACTCAGATGGAGCAATTTGTAGCTCATTTGTTTCTCTAATATTGGTAAAGGCTTAGACAAAAAAAGGAAATACATCCTTATCAAGATACAAACATATTCTAAAAAGAAATAAAATAAAATGCTCAAGAATTCAAATTGAAACTGACTTTTTTCATGTTTTATATTAATTTTACCTTTAAATATATATATATTAGATGAGTTTCATGGTTTTATAACTTGATTAAACATTTCCAGAGGAATATATAAATGCAAATGTTATAAGAAACCATGTAACAAGGGTCCTTCACATCAGTCATGTCACTGTAATACAAGTGTGAACTGAAGTCACATGAAGTCCTGGAATATAGCTCCTAAGAAACAAAACGAAAGTTCCATTATTTTAATTTGATCTTCTGACTTTAGCCAAGAAGAATAACCAGATCACCACTGGGTCATCAGGTAGCATTCTCCTTGTTCAATTTTCCCCCCACTAGTTTTCTTTTTAGACAGCTTTGCTGTCACAGACAAGAATGACATGAGTAGAATCATCACAGAGTCATAGAATGGTTTGGGTTGGAAAGGACCTTAATGATCATAAATTTATAAGCACCCTACCATGGGCAGGGACATCTTCCATTAGACAAGGTTGTTCAGAGCCCCATCCAACCTGGCCTTGAACACTGATAGGGATGGGGCATCCACAACTTCCCTGGGCAACCTGTGGCAGTGCCTCACCACACACAGAGTAAAGAATTTCTTCCTAATATCTAATCTAAACATTCCCTTTTTCAGTTTGAAATCTTTCCCCTTTTTCCTGTAACTGCATGGCCTTGTAAAATGTCCCCCTCATACTTCTAAGTCCTCTTCAGGTACTGAAGGTTGCTGTAAGGATGCCACCGTCACAGTTCTGTAAATCAATGTACAGCAGAATGCAGGTCTCCACAACCATCTGTGCTTTATACAAGTATCACATGCATTCACATGCTTGCAGACATCTAATAACACACAAGCCATGAAGTGTCTGAAGGAGCAGGAGAGGGTGCATTGCAGGGAAGCCTTTGCCCTAACTCTAATCACTGTTATGTTTTCAGGGTGTGTGACTCATCTGATGAGATTTTTCCTCCCCTCCCCACATAGGAAGAACAGTGAACAAGAAATAAATGACAGGGGTTTAACACATACTACTAGAGAGAAATAATTAGTAACTGAAGACTTAAGAAAGGGAGCTTCCATTGTAACACTCAGCTTGCACTAGCAGGCTTTTTTTTATTCTCTTGTTAAAATAAAAAACAGCATAAAAACAGGATAAGGACTCTTGATCACAGCTCCTGCTTCACTTTCATTGCCATTTGTGTGACAATAGTTTAAAGTATTTTCTCAGTCCCCAAATTCTTCAAATAAATGCCATTAATAGATAGTTTTACACAGACACCAAGAAATGACTAAAAATTCCACAGAATACACATTCCATCCAGCACACTGGAAAAAAAAATATGATCTGGTAATGGAGATAGCAGGAAAGATTTTGAAGCATCATTAGTGTCTAGGATGCAAGTCTCTTTGCAGACTTCAAATGCAAGTATGTGCAGGAAGTCAGAATCTACCCTATTACTGAACAATGAAGGATATAAGGAACCAGGGGAAGCTCTCCCACTAAAAGTTGATTGCATAGCCATACCTGGTAAGGATCAATCCTCTCTCCACGGAGTCTTAACTACAGAACTTTACCTGCTAAGCACCTACTTAGAAGAAAAGAACACTAAGCTGTACGTAAGGTGAAGGGTGGAAAAATAAAATATGTAATTCTAAGGAAAGAGGCATCTAGGAGAGACCAGTCCAGGCAATTCAAAGACAAAAAATGAGCAGGCATGGCACAGAGATAGTCATTACAGCAGGGAAGGAATGAAGACAAGTCTGGAGAGAAAAGGATGCAGTAGAGGATTGAGCAAAAGTAAGATAACCAGAGAGTAGTTGAAAACCACGAAGTAGGTCACAGGTAACAGGTGGGAAGTCCCAAGACCTGCTTTTAGGGAAGACTAAACTCAGGATCAATTGAATTCCCTTTACACGCCAGGTGATGGGACTGTTCACTCAGATGGCTGGGCAATAGGGTTAAGAAATCCTAGTATTTGCTCAGGGGTCAACTCCAGCTGAGATAGAAGTCTCTTGGAGCACATCTTTTCCCATCTCTTCTCTCATGCATTTACCTTAGGAGCACATTTAAAGGGGACCTTTGCCTGCTACAGGCTTTTGCTACAGCAGGGAGTTTTAAGCTGTTCAAATATGTCTGCATGTCAGACGCTTGCTCTGTTCTGAGGAATCTGGAAATTTTACAAGAGCATACTGCACATTTCACCCCTACAGAGGGTACATTAAAAGGGAGCCCCGCTTTTACTAGTGTTTCTTAATTTAAATAACCAGCTTTCTCTGGGATTTTAAATTAAGATTTCTGGGGTTTGCTTACTGTTTTTCTCATTTTTGGATTCTTTTTTCCCTCTTCATTGTACCAAAGTCTGTCCCATTGCTCCAAACTAATATAATAATATGACAGGAAATTTTCCCTTTTTAAAACAGGGCAGGGATATGAGAAGGTAAAAAATAAGCTCAGTAAATACTCCAGAACAACAGAAAAAAAATAAATCAAGGGACAGGGATGGGCAAGTACAATTTTATTTTTTTCTTTCTCGTGTCATTTATACACAACCTATTTTTGCTCATTTTCAAGGCAGTCTTTGTAACCTTCAAACCATATAGTAGAGCCTTCTTATTTTGTCTGTAATAAATTTTTATACTCATGCTAATTTAAGTCAACCTAATTTCTAATTTCTGTACAAATGCTTCTTGGGCTTGGGTAAGTCAGAAAATGGTGATTCAGCCAGTGGGTCTCTCACTACCCTTCCTTACTGTCCTAGCACAGGGAGGGTTTGTAGCTGTGCTCTCATACTGTTTCTGTCAGCAGCACACAACTCACCTCATTTCCTTTTGCCCAGATTTGCTTCCTGAAGACCCTGAGCAAGCTGGCCTCTGTTCTGGCTGAATCCAGCTTTCTGCCCTCCTGTTTTGCTGCTTTTTCTCCATCCTACCCCAGGAGTCAGAAGCTCTATGCTTTCCTTCCTCCCTAGCACTCACAGCTGGCTAAATAGTATTTAATTAACCCCAGAGCCTCTCTTCTGCTTTCTGTATCTTCTGAAGAAAAGTCACCAACTCTTCTCAGTCATCTCCACCTAATCTGTTGCTTCGTTGTATTCCTGGACAGCTTCATAATTAAGACCCTTCTTCCCCATTAGTTTCTGCAGGATCACCCAATGGGGTGATCCTGCAAAAATTAATCATCCTCGTTTGGGGATCACTGGAGAAGTCCTGACATGGTTTTGCCCTTGACGATTTCTCATCTCATTGATCCACTCTTCAATATGATTCTGCTAACATTTGTACTGTCAGAACCAAGGAGATGCTAAACAGCATAATTAATTTGAGAAGAAAGAAAATGTCTCTGCCCCACAGGAAAAGGTTTAAAACAAATTATAGTTTCGATAACTGCAGGACTTTCAACTTTGTGTTTATATCTTGGGAGCTTTTGTCAGAACAGAAAGAACTGGAAGAAAACAATATAAGCTACTAGCATAATGGACTTGCTACTTGCAAATACTGATGAACAAGGTTCCTCTTGGCTAAGTTAGAGGGCAAAGGCATTTTTCCTTGTTTAACATCAGCCCCTTCTGTTCCCTAATCACGCTGCCATCGTCTGGTCACTCTACTTCTCGTAGTCCAAGTTTCCTTACCTTTTAATGACCCGAAAATTTTGTTCAGAGTTCAATATCAAAGTAAATTCTCCCACAATTAGTTTTCTAGACATACAAAACCAGAAAATATGTAAGTAATAATCTGCATTTCATTTCTCCATCTTCAGAAGATTGACCAGGAAAAGAATGCAACTCTCCGCTCTGCTTCTGCAAACACACAAAGGTATCCATCATCTAATGGGAACACCCATCTTATTTAGATGCCTGAACTTGAAGTGATCAGTTACAAAAAAGGGACTCTATCTGCACATGAATGCCAAGTATTAGCTGAAAGATGTGTAGGGACGTGGGCTAACAGCATTTTGGAGAAGTCTGGCTTTTCAACATTTACATAAGCCTTCCAGATTCCATAAAATCCACATGGGGTTATGCTACCTTACTGAGGTACCCTAAAAGATGAATGAGCGGCATGGCATCCTGTCCATCAGAAGACAGGGAAGACAGGAAATGGGGAAGGTAGGAATAATTTTGTCAAGATATGAACTTCGCCTTCCTTTCAGCTGGTGCAGTAACATCAGAGTAATCCTGCAAAAACAAGTAAAGCTCATTCTGTTTGCTCTCCAAAGCCTTCCAACGCCCCTCCTCTGGTTTTCCAGGATTTCTGTAGTTTGATTAGACACACCTGTACACTTTTCTGCCATGTTCTGTTTTCCATTTCCCCACTCTCAGGCAGGACAACCCTGAAAAAAGAAAGCAATGGCCACTAACAAGGAGGTTTCTTCACGAAAAATTGTCAAAGCCACTACTGGACCAGAAAACGCTCTTCGTCTTCAAACCTGCAAGTAAAAGTCCATTTTGTATAATTTCAAAAGTATTACTCTTCACCTATTGTGGCTTTATATGCTTTCTATATCTGTACAGGGCTCAGAACAAAAGCAAAGCTGTCATGGTCAAGCACCACCTGAGTCAGAACTTTGACTTGTCTGACATTTTCTGTGTCATGCAATAGCTCTGTGTTCCCAGCTGCAAATTATACATAATAATGACAATCTGTGTTGCTTGCAGAGACTGTCCACAACCCAGAAGAGTCCAAAACATGGATAAAGACAGTCTCTGTGAGTAAGGCCAAGAATAGCAATGTCAATCTGGTCTGCAAGGCACACATCTGAGGTACAAACCAAAAACTCACCAGGAAAGACGCTTCACTGGTCACAAAGGGATAAAGGCATTTCCTTCCTGTTTGTAGAATTGTAGAAAGTTTTCAAATATCTAGCTGTAAAGTGCTGGATAAGAAAAAATCCTTCCTGATTTACATCTCCTGAAATAGATTTAATTAGTTGTGGAGTACCATAAAATGCCTAGAAGTAGCCACTTGCTGATGTATTAACCTGGGAGCAATCTGAGAAACTGTTCTTCAGCCCTGTAGACATACAAAATGAAAGAATAGACAGATCATTAGCCAACATTGAAATTAAAAAGAAAAATACAGTGACTGAAAAAAGCAATTATCACCTCTATTAAATTTTATCCATTTCACTATCAAGGGTGGCTGGACAAAGGGACAAGAATTGGTCCCAACACTTCCTTGGTGAGCTGCTGCATTCAGGACAGGAGGAGATGAAATATAGCCCCCTGCACTGAGGGTTAGGTAGGATTCTGGCATATCGAATCACTCGCTCCCAGGATCACAAAATGTTCACAGGGAGCTGGACAAATAAAGCTAGCACTGAGGAATAATTCAGAGACAGGACCTGAATTTGGAGTGTCTACTCAGACCGGAAGTGAGTAGCTGTTTTCCCTACATGAGAGCCATTCGGATTTCTACATAAAGTCGTATTTTTCATAACCTGTATGATGCAGTCAGCAGGAGTCCGCTTCTGCTCTCCATGGGCAATCCTCTTGCAAGGCAGACACTTGCTTCTGCTGACTCTTAGTAATTGAATGACTTGGTGAGCAGCAACAAAATCTTCCTGGATGCCACCGGACCAGGTATCCATGGCAAAGTCTGTCCGAACCTTCTCTCGGTTCCAGGTGGTGACTCCTGATTCGGTGGTAGCGTGAGGGGGGATGGCGGTTTTAAAACCGCGCGGCTCTTGGGAGCGTCTCCCGGAGCCCGGCGCCGCTGCGGTTTTTCCAGATCAGGCTCGACGGCGGTTTCGCAACCGCTTCTGTGCTATTGTTATTCTAAGCGAGGTGACGCGGCGCCTTTCAAACGGCGCGGCTCTGCCGGAGGGCGTAAATCTGCGCAGCTGCGAGAGCCGGCAGCGACAGCGACCCAACAGCGGTCGCTGAAGGTGGCAGTGTCCGCGGAGTGGGCCGACCCCCGCCTGCCCGCTTGGCTTCGCTTCTCCTGTCTCCTACCCGCAGCTGCTATTGCTGTGCTATATATCTCAGCAATGCAGCACTCAGACTGACGAATAAAAGCAGAAAGGGCCTTCGGTTTGATATTCCAAAGCAGTTTAACCTCACTGTGCTTGCAACGGTCAAACACCGAAAGACCCCGCACAATGGGCGTGCATAGGCTTTTATAAAGAGGCGGGTAGAGCTACAGGGGCCAATAAGCTGAAGTCTCAGGGGCGGCACAAAGGAGAGCTGGGGTGCAGGGGCAAATAGGGACAGACTGAGGGAGTGGCTGAGGGAGGAGGACCAACGGGGTGTCGAGTGACACAGAACTTTCCAGAACTGGGGTGTTAACCAGGGAATGACAGGGGACTGACAACTGGGAGGTGAGGCCAACGGGCCAACTAGGGTATAGGAATTAAGATAGATTACTAATGCAAGGTGTTTTAGGAAGAGGTCGTCTTCTCTCCCTAAGCAGGAGAGCACTGATTGAAATCGGGCTCATCCCACCAATGCACCTCCTGTTGCCCCTGTGGCAGGGGTGCACTGGCCTCTGCAGACTCCTGTGCCTGTCTGCACCTTGGGGACTTCCTTTCCTGATCCATGGCACAGTCTACCCCTACTATGGTAACAGACTTATTAGGGCTACAGCTACCTTGCACAGAACAAGCTCTAAAATGCTTTATTAAATTACCAAAAAAGAACACTAGCAAATTTTTAGCTTATTCTCTCAACTGTGTCCAGGAATATTATTAGATCATCATCCTCCAAGAATGCTGTCAATTGAGGATCTCCAAACTAAGAGGATAAGGTTTATTTTGAATACTTGGAATGTCTGTGATTAAATATGTATATTTCTTGTTTCTATTTTTCAGGCTTGCTCTGAAGAATAGGTCATATTTAACGTCCACCATATGGGAAACAGCCCACCAAATTAAACACTACTTGGGATAATTACATGGGTATTCAGATGAACACAAAATTAATTAATTTTCCTTCTGGTTCTCAAAACATACCTAGACAGAAAGGGAGATTTTATGAGATGCTAATTTTCTTTCTGTCGCAAAATACCATAGGAATAATTTTCTTGATGTATTTTGCTATTTCAGATTCTTGTCCTGATCAGAAATGAAAAAAATTCAAAGGATGAACAAACGTGAAAGGTTAGCAAAACATATTTGAACCTCAAAAATGTTACATTTGCAGTTTTGGAGAAATCTAAATGTCATTTCATGCAAACAGATTTTCCCACAGCTCTCCTTAATTCTTAGAGAACATGATAACAAGGATACAGTCAAGTGATAAAACCAAGATTAATGAGACATAAGTGAGGCACTTAATAGTTGAATCTGTGAGATGATATGCACAGGAAAATGATGAAATGGTCATGAAGTATGATTCAAGACTGAACTTCACAAGAAAAAATATGTATCACAGGAAATATATTTGCATTTTAAGAGGAGAGAACTCAATAACCCAGCAGGGCATTTCCGTTTCTAATTACTTGCTACTGTGATTTGGTGCCTGGATTCTAGGTTTTGTGAAAATGCTTCTGTGCGCTGCATGAAAGAGATCAAAAGTCATCCATTTTTATGCTAATGTAAAGGAGTTCAATCTCAATACAAGACCTGCCTTCACAGACCCTTATAGAAATACGGCATCCAATTAAAAGCAGCCCAATATCTATTTTGACATAAAGCTCTACAGCAGCATGCATATTTGCAGTGTCCTACACCATCTCAGTCAATTCTTTTTAAGTAATTCATTGCTCAGGTGACAAATTTCTTAGCTTTGTTTGCTGATAGACACAACCTGTATTTTCACATTTCCTCCCATCTAGGATCCTGGACCATGAGTACAGAGCTAGAAAACACCCCACACTACAGAATATAAGAAAGAGGCTAAATTATTTTGAAGTATTTTTGACAACTAGTGTAAAACACTGAAAGACCTCAAATGTTCCTTCTGCAAAATACAGGCTATTTGTCCCATTTGTCCTAACATTTTCCTTGAAGAATAATGTATTCTTTTAATGCTGTGATTTTTTGCTTTAATGACAATGCTGAAGATTGTCTTCTCTCATTTTTACTCACACTGAACCACCAATCATAATTTTTAATCATTTCTCTCAAAGGAAAGACATTTTATTCACACTGATAGCACTCTGATATAAGAGTGCTAGCTGATAGTAAGCAAAACGGGAAATTATCAAGACACTAGTATTTTTCAAAGATATTCTTGGAACAGAGGAGTCTAGATTTTATATTAGCCTTAAAGTTGCTTTAATATAAAGTTTCATCGTTCCAATTTTAAAAATCATTTACAAGAAACACAGTCTGTCTCTGTATCACAAGGTGCTACAGTTCCATGGTTATTTTGGAAGGTGACTTTTCATTACTTTCTGGGTGTATGATTCTTACTCTATGAATAATAGGGGGGTTTTTTTCATTCTGGAAGACTCATTTGTTGAAGTTCATAAGCTTCTAGCAGCCTGCTTTTGCTCTACTCCTCTGTCATATTAAGGATTTCACCCTATCTGACAGCATGAATCAGAAACTGATAGTGGGGCCTCTCATTGCACCTTGTAAATGAAACACATATACAGCTACCAGAAATTAGTTTCCTTCCTCAAAGTCAGAACCTTCTGGGACAGAAGATCAGGAGTACAATCCAAACCACTACACTTTGGAAGGAAATTTGAGACAGGACAGGTAGCAATAAAAGAGACAGAAGAAAGTCGGGTTTTCCCTTCCTCTAGGCTCTACTGACATAATAAAGTTTTATTACAAGTAGGATCCATCACATTGGTAAAAGGGTTCAAAACCTGGCTGCCTTTCTATGCTTTCCTTTGACAACCAAATGCAACACCAGGAGAAGGGAAGGAGAAGGATGGTAGCATTTGATACCTGTGTTCAAGTTCTTGGAGAGAGAGGACTGTGACTTTACGTGTACCTCATTTATGCAACGGTTTATAAGACAAAGATTTGATATTTGAATTATTACAAAACTGAATTTAGGAAAGGCAAAAAATAGTATTATTATGACAAAACAGGCCTCCAAAAGGTAGGTGCAGTCCTAAACCCCATGCTGTGTTGTGGGGCATGCAAGTGGCTGTCCTCCCCACTGGCCCCTTGCCCAGGGAATGGGGCAGCATCCAGCCTCAGAGCCGTGGCAGCCACGAGTCAACAGACAGCCCTACTCATCCTCTCCATCCTGCCTCTGGGAGCTGGGGAAGAGGCCCAGACCCTGTCCCCTCTGCACAGAGATCAGCCTGTAGGATGACTGTAGATGTGACTTGCTCACATCTCTTCCAGAGCCCTGGTTGCTGCAGATGTCTCTGCCACCTGGGAAGACCAACTGGGAAATGTTTAATAAGCCCTGTAGCACTGACCAGATTTGGGGAACACATATTTTACTATGAAAACATGGAGCAAGGGGCCTTGCTAAGAATGCAAATACAGTGCAAGACATTATGTATGAAATGTGTTTGAGACTCAAAAGGATACTCAGAGGAGTGTCACAGCTGTTAAACAACCCAGTGCCAAGTGCTCAGCACTATATTGCTCTGAGATGCTGCACTCCTCAGGAGCCACCTGTATGGCTCTCCCCAGGCAGGCCTGCTAGGCCGAGGGCCTGAAGGAGAGCCACACAAGGACACACACAGACGCAGCAGGAGAGAGAGCAGGAAGAGAGAGGGCAGAGCCCTCCGACTTTATTTATATGTTTTCACACATCACCGTGGATTGGAGGTAGAAATCACCACCTCCTATAATCCACTTGGTCAAAGTATTTGTCAATCATATTTCTCTATCCGGTATACCGGAATTCGTAAACACAGATACAATTTAGGAAAACATAGATAATAGAGAGAAAACAAGTCATGGCCATGAGAGAAAGTCTAACAAGAAAACACTGAACACTGCAAAGTCAGGGCAACACCACCTGGGTGAAGGGCATCACCTGGGCATCCTTGGTGCTACTAAAGGCTTTATGGTAAAAATGAACCCATCAGGATGCATTCTTTGTCCTAACTTACTTCCAGATTGGGTTATTCAACCATGACCTAAGACTGGATCAGCTGGATTATGTATTTATCCCTTCCCTCGACAGACTGGTACAGCATGTGACTATATACCATTAAACAGCTGTTGTCTTTCCAGCAAAGCTGGCCATCATTCAGCCATGGATAAAATAATTATGTATAGCACTTCATTGTGTCTAGCCATGCTGAGACAGCTGCTCAAGCAGTAAAGAAACAGATTTCAGGGAATGTGCCCCCAGCCCCATTTCTGAGGTGTTGCATGACCAGCACTCTCCAGCACAAAGGGCTATGTAGTTAAGGCCTCTTTTCAACATGCAGATGGGTGTGTGCAGAAAGGCCCATAACAAACTTCAGACTGAGCTGAGGAATTTGGTGTGGTTTTATAATGCTGCTTTTTTTTAATAAGGTATACAACTCTCCAGAGCTGGTGTAGGTAATCCTAATGGGTACTTAATGATTTTCTTCCTTTTGTTGTTTAGGCTTGAAGTATAATAATGTTACTGTGCTACATGTGTTCTACAGATAAATCTTTTTCTATTTATTATTTTCTGATTGTCTCTTGGACATTATGTACTTCTTCTTCAAACTCTTTCTCATTTGTAAACTGCAGTTGAGAACAATTTATGAAGCATTATTTGAACCAAGAAGCATTTTTAAGGAGTATATTTTGCAAAGGGCAGCAGCACCGCAAATAGCACTAATTAATAGCTTCATTTGATCTGGGGAGGAGGAAAAAGCAAATAGAAACTCAGATATTGATTTGTCCAATGGTCTGCCTATTGTAGAAAAGTAACCCTATGTTTTCTACATGGTGTTCAGTTTTCATTTCTTTTTGTAGCATATGCAAATACAACATCAGAGCAGAAATAATAATTGGGAAATTCTCCTTCTGACAGCATACAGTAAATAACATGTTTCTTTTGGCTCCTGATCAGAAGCAACTTTAGTTTTTATACTGCTGAAAAAGCCTTGATTGGAGAGACACATTTTCATTTCTTGCCTATTTGTTCAATATCTACAAACTGGCAAAGCAAAATAATTAGACTGGCCAGGTTAATTCTTAAAGAATAAAACAAGCAAATACTGTTTAGTTCTTTAAAGCTTTCCCAGTTGTATTTCTTTATCTCCTGCATTTGTCAAAAAGCTTACAATTCTCTTTCTCTCCCTGTTCCTTCAAGACCTTGCTTAATGACCTAGTAAGTAGGATCCTCATGAGTAAATGAGGATGCATGGAGAGTAGAGGAGGGCAGGTTTCATAGTCAAGGGCAAACAAGCCCTGCCCAAAGGTCTGTACTTCCCACGCAGAACCTGTCATTTTGCAGGAACCTGCCAGTTTGTTCTGCATTAGCTCGGGCTCCTCTAAAGTTTATACTGAATGCACCGATTCCCTAACTCTTGAGCAACCCTTCTAGCAGAGCCCACCAAATTTGCTGCTCTAATTGCAAGACTTATTAGGGTTTTTTGTCATGACACCTACGTTGCCCCTCAAAGCTTTCTGAGAGTATCTTACTCCCCCTGCCCCATTCTTGCATTTGACATGAAACAACAGATAGCCGTGTGTGACAGAATGTAACAAAAATTTACAAAGACTTCTTCAAAAATACTGTAGATCTGTAACACAATGTAATATAGAACACAAAAACTATAGAGATGATTCTAAAATATGTCAAATAAAAATTTAAAAATATAGGAGCTTTGAAAATATCCGTATCTCTTTAGTATAAAAAAACCCCTAAATGTGGAGAAATAGTTGTAGCCGTTAGGATGTTTTCAGGGCTGCAGTAAGTCCCTCCATCTGCAACCACCCTGAGGGACTACTGTCACACAAATGCAACACATCTTACTATTGTGATTTCCTGGATGCTATGTTTTATATGTATGACACCTGTTAAGGGGGAATGACAGGGGAATTCCCCCAGGCCTCAGGACAGAGAGATCCAGCAGTGCCAGATGCATTGCACCCTGGTCATTGCTTCCTCCCTCTCCCCAGCTCCTTTTGGACAGCTCAAGGGCTCTGCAGGGCTGGCTCTGGGTTACAACATTAAGGAAAGCAAAGAATGCATTTCAGATGGCAGGGACAGAGCAGCTGCAAAGAGAAAGAGAGAGAAGCGAGGATTTGGTTTGCCACAGGACCAGAAACCATTTCATTGAGATAGCCTTGCTCCAGGTTTTTTCCATAGGGATGCTTCCTGATCAATAGAAGGGAATGCCTGTCTGACTGCTTACCAGCATTCTCTGCTTTGCAAAGCAAATTAATATAATTTCTCAGTTACGCACATTTACATCCAGTGTGTTTGGATTTCATCCAGGTTTGGCATTTACTGTGAATTTCCGGGATTTATGTTCTGGAATTTCCTTTGTAAAGCAATATGAGATTTACAGACAGTCAAATACCTCTCTACTAGAGCAGGCATTTTTGTTGTTGTTGTAACAACATGGTCCTCAAATACAGAAATTTCATATGCGAGTCCATGACGGACCTGAATGTGTGATGGGACTTAGAAAAACCATTAATTGTTAGTTACATCAAGGGCCAAAACTCATTCAGCATACTGACAACAAACACATGGTGCAGCCTTATGAAATTTCTTTTTGTGTCCAAAGTCTAAAAGGCCATCTCAGAAAGTTCTCCCTGTTGAACCCACAGCCAAGGAGAAGAGCCAGTGGCATCCCCAAAGTCAGTTGCAAGCTCAGGAAAGCATAGACATCAACTGAGCTTCTGCATTCAGAGTGTGTTTCTGTGGCAGATATGTAATACATTCTTTGCTCTTTATGTGATTAGTTCCCAAGGATATTAGAGGTGTTTTGCTGAATGCTAACGTCCAGTTATTAAAGCCAGTGGTGCTGCCTGCTCTGTGCATGACACCACCACCACCACTGTATAGACTGTATAGTCACCTTTCAGGGACTTTGTCCATCCATCCCAAACACCTTGCAGAGCACTGGGTCCCTGCAGCAAATCAGAATGAAGGGCAGGCTCATTGGCTGGCTTTTCCCCTGTTTTGTGTCTGTCCCATGGATATTTCAGTCTGTATTGAAAGAGTAAAATTGAGCAACCGGCCTCCAGCTGTCTCTACATTATTTTAAACAGATATTATGGAGGCAGGGGAAGACATACATTTAGCCAGAGCTGCACAGAAGTGCAGTATTTCCTTTTAAATATGCATAGACAATTTAAAAAGAAAAATACTATGGTTGCTTCAGGACTGCCTTTGGCTCTGATTAGAAACAGCTGAGCAAAGCTAAATGCTCAGCTGTTTCTGCAAAGAGATTAACACCTGTTGAAGATGGAATAAAAATATGTGACAGAGTTTAAGAGCAAATATCAAAAGATCATTATTGTAAAACTAACAGTAACACCAGTGACTGATCGCATCCCCACCCTGTCATGCTACATCATTCCTGGGAGGGAAAAACCCATTTTAACATCTTCACAACACATAAGCAATATGTGCACATGTTTTCAGCTCTTCATCCACAGCTGGGAGAATGGCTCCTCGACCCTGTTATCCAAAGAAAATTTACAGATGGTATCAGGTCGTCATGAAATAACATCTATCCAGGCATGGAATGTATGCTTGAGGCAGACAGCTGTATTGTAGCAAGTGTTGTTATGGTTCATGCTAGTGTCCCATTTGGGGTAGGAGGAGCATCCTTAGTGTTTTACACTAAGGTACATACACTTGGAGAACGTACAGACTGGGAAACAAGAAGTTGGACAGCAACTCCATGGAAAGGGACCTGGGGGTCCTCGTCACTGGCAAGTTGAACATGAGTCAGCAGTGTCCAGGCAGCCAGGAGGACCAACCCAGTCTTCGGGGGCATCAGGCCCAGCATCACCGGCCGGGTGAGGGAGGGGATTTTCCTGTTTTGCTCTGCACTGGGGCAGCCTCACCTCAAGTGCTGGGGGCAGTTTTGGGTGCCACAATGTAAGAAAGACATTAAGCTGTTAGAGAGCATGCAGAGGGCAGCAGAGATGGTGAAGGACCTTGAGGGCAAGCTGTGTGAGGAGCAGCTGAGGGCCCTTGGCTTATTCAGCTTGGAGAAGAGGAAACTAAGGGGAGATCTCATTGCACTTCCCTCACAACAAGAAGTAGAAGGGCAGGCACTGATTTCTTCAATGATGTCCAGTGACAGGACCCAAGGGAACAACCTGAAGCTGTGTCATGGGAGGTTTAGGTTCTTCACCCAGAGGGTGGTTGAACACTGGAACAGGTTCCCAAGGATGTGGTCACAGCACCAAGTCCAACAGAGTTTCAACAATACACTCAGGCACATGGTGTCATTCTTGGGTGTCCTGAGCAGGCTTAAGATTTGGACTTCATGATCCTTGTGTCCCTCCCAACTCAGGTTGTTCTGTGATTCTATGTGTGATTTCCCACATTTCTATGCCCATATGCTGCAGGCATGTGTTGTACCTCCCCATCTGTTGGCTGAATGCAGCTTTCTGCCTCAGGGACCGGAGTTTCCCTTCAACCCCACAATGCCAGCCTTGCCCCAGGCAGTACGGGGAAAGAAGGTCTGGCACTTCCAGAGCTCCTCCACCACCCCAAAGAGCCCTCTCAAGGGCAGCAGAAAAGTGCCAGGTCCTGTGGGCTGCTTTGCAAGCTCACTGCATTTCTCTGAGGCTGATGCTGAAACTGAAATAAATGACCTCACATTTTTGATCCACATCAGAGTTTCTTTCCTGATGAAGGCCAGCTGCAGGAGCACTCCAGATCACAGTGTGCTCCCCAGTTCATCAACATGGAACTGTGCAAAGTAGGGGCTACCAGGCTCACCCCAGGGTGCGGGGTTGCCCACACTTCCGGGGGAAGCATTCCAGACAATGCTGGAGGTTACACTTGCGGGCTTACTGAGAACATGCCTCAGGAGTGCCCTATGGTGCAGACTTATTCTAACAAGCATGTTGGGGTTTGGGATCCTTCTCCCTTTTGTTTCTGTCTCTTAGGAATTTTTTCACCATATTTGTTGCTAAGGAGCGGTAATGGCTGAGTACTTAAGAAAGACAAAGAGTTGGCTCTGAGATGGGTGGGGCTAGCTAGCCTGTTATCTGAGATTCCCCCTCAGAGGGGGGCGGAGATACTGGGGGAATGGGACTAGGTAAAAAGGGGCTAAGCACAGCTTGAGAGGATTTCCCTTCTGGACATCCAGAGGAGAGAGAGAGAGGCTGCTGGAGCTCCAGGAAGAATCTGCCACCACTGCAGGCTTCTGTCTTCATCTGCGTGCTTCTATCAACCCTCCACCATCCGCTCCAGTGTCTCAAGGGAAGGAAACTTGGGATCCCTGAGCCCCCTTTCCTTTCCCAGGGAGCCAACCTCTCCCAGCTGTGGTCCAGGAGCCAGCCCTGCCACACACCTAGCCGTCTCACCCCCTGCCTGCTGGGACATCCTGCAGTTCCCAATTCAACTGCTGAGCTTCTGACACTCCGGAACTTTGTCCATCCCCGCCTTCTCAGCTTGCTCCCTGGCTGGCTGTGACCATGACGGCGTCAAAGGGGAACCGCTAAACTGTTCATTGGTTTGGTTTTTTCCCTGTTCTTATTTTGTTGTGTTTACCATCATTGTTGTTTGTCTGCCTATATATATATATATATGAAATATATATATATATATTAGTAAAGAACTGTTGTTCCTTTTCTTATATCATTGCCTGAAAGCCTCCTTAATTTCAAAATTCTACTAATTCAGACGGAAGGGGGTTACATTTCCTATTCCTATTCTGAGGGAGGCTCCTGCCTTCTTTAGTTGATACCTGTCTTTGAAACCAGGACAAAGCACCACAGCACAGCTGTGGGCATGGTCCACCCGTGCCCTGAGGCGAGGACCCCACAGCCCTGACCACTGGGATGGTGTTGGTGGGGACACCGCCCGGGGCTGCATTCTCTCTGCACTGATTAGACCTCCACAGCCTCAGGCATGTGAATTGTCTCTTACTCACCTCAAGAGTAAACACTGCAATTGTACCTGACCTACCTGACCCACATTTGGGTGTGTTCCAAAACTGCCTGTGGTGGCGGAGGAGAGCCCATGTCACCCAGGCTTCCCACCAGCTCCTTCACACCAGCTGCTAGGGACTGCTGCCACCTCTAGTCATGTAAAAAACTGGCGGAGGCAAAGGTCACCCCTGGCTTTCCTCTCCCTGCAAACTGACAAACTGCAGCTTGCTGCTGTCCTGCAGATGTGTTATTTTTCAGGCTGTGCCCAGACGGAAAAGCTGCTGAAATAGCTGTGTCCAGTGTACATCCCTGCACAGGTTCGCACTCCCGACAGAGGCAATGGCTCAAAGATTTACACCAGCTAAAAGTTTTGAGGCATGTCCTCTGAAAGCCAATTTATTTTTATTCCAGAAGGTATTAATAATAGAAAAGCCTGGGTTTTGTTGGCTGATCTCTTTATTTTTTCTCTGGTCATTTATTGCTGCTCCATTTATTTCTTCCTCTGATTTCAACTTCTGTTCTTGTTTCATTTTGATTCTAGTTTCCTCAAATATTATGCACATAATTTAAGTAGCAGTATTCAGAAAAAAAAAAAGATCTGGGAGTCACCTGTGTAACCCAGAAGCTACGAAAGGATGCAAAATGCAGAGAGTACAGAGAATGGGGAAAAAAAATACTGACATTTTTATTCTCTTTCAGTGCTGTATATGGAATGTTGTATTTCTCATGTTATTAAAAAAAAGTAAATATAGGAAGGGTTCTGAAAATATACTTTGAAAGGATAAAGAAACTGGAAGACTACCCATAAGAAGACAGATTGTAAAGATTTGGAGAGAGAAATGAAAAACATGATATGCAGTATGTATCTCTAGTAATGGATTTTTAGAGCAAGTAATTCAAGACATACTTTTTCCATTCTATGAAGGAAAGATACTACCGCTTTGGACTAGAATTTTTTTCAAGACTTGGTGAAAGTCTATTAATTTAGATTGTGAAAATTTGACAAAGTCATTGGATAGGTTTAAAAGTACTTAAGACTAAACATCCACACATTATTCTTAGTGTATTATTAAAGAATTGATTGCTTTATACTGTTCATCTTGAAATATCTTGCTTATACCTCTGGCACATCTAATATTACAAGCTTCATTGTTAGTAGCTGGACTAAGCTGACCAAGAATGGAAATGCTGGGGTTTCTGTAACTGCTCACACTTTTCCAGCTCCAAGTGAGAATAGTAAAGCCACTTATTTATTCTTAAAGACAGTAGTTAATTACTTGGAGCACTTGGTTTAAAAAACCATAATATTTTGCATGTCAAGTACTGCAAGTTAAAAAAGTAGAATAAAAGAGGCTAGTGAAACTAAGACAAGGTTAATAAATCTTTTTAATGCTTGAATAGCTAACAAGGAAGGGCATGCAAGGACAGACTTAGTGATATAATCATTACCAAAAAAGGATTTTGTGTCACCTACTAAAGAAGTGTAGAATTTAAAACATTTGAAATTATTGCCTGAACACGAATTTCCTTGGGCCAAAATACCGTATTTCTGGTAATTGCTTCATGCATTATCTGCAATCACAAATTATTTCACTCTGCCATTCACATGAAAATAATCCAAGGACTGTTGATACAAGTTCGAACCTATTTTTTCTCTGGGCTGTCACTTTCAGGTGAATGTTGTAGAACAGCGTTTTTCATTGCCAGGTTCCCTCAGCCAAACAGATCTGTCTGGCTACGACACACAGAATCAGAAAAGAAGTAGCAGAACCCTCTGTTTACAGCTTTTAATGGTTCCTTTACTTCTACAATTAGCACTGTTTATAACTGAAAGTAATAATTTAGTTCTCACATCCCAGTTTTAAGGGTTCCCCATTTTAAGAATCATCAGATCTCACTGCTGGAAGAGGCAATCATGGAGTTTTCCTCACTGAAACCAAAAATTACTGTATCAGAGAGAAATTGCCACCTACATTGATATAATAATGTTCTCCCTAAAATGAGTCTTCAGAGCATTGTTTCTCTACAAAACTTGCACAAAGTAATCAAAATGAAACTTCTATTAATTGCTTAAGCTATCCGAAGTTCCCTAGTAATTTGACAAGCTACAATTAGTTGCATATTTTCCAGAGAGACACTCTGGGAGAGAACCAAGGCGGGGGGAATGAGGTATCCTGTAGAAATGCGAGATTTCAATGACTTGCATTTTCTTGTATTTATGGATATAACCCCCCAAAAGTAGTTAGAGCTTTTGTTACTGCTTGTGACAAAAGCTTATGCATACCTAAAGGAGCCAGTCTTTAGACCCCTGTTGGGAGCACTGCCGGGCAGGCAGCCATGGCAGCAAGCTCTGCAGCTGTCCCGGAAGCCAAAGGCCTGGCAAGGCCTTGGCTGTGGGCTGCCACAGTTACATTATCATCTGCTTCAAGCCAGGTTGGGCACGTCCATATGAACACTGGGAGCAGTTTTGGCAGGAGAGCAGATGTGGCTACATGGCTCCACAGCTCCACTTTTTCTCTTTAAAAAAACATTTGAGTTATAAATGCTGGAGGTGAAAAACATTGATCCCTTCTGACCATGCATGAAAGACAGCAGAAGGCAGAAGTTATTAAATCTACATGTGAAATGGAAGAAATTGAATCCATTTCTTTGTGAGCTGGTTTGGTTATTACAGAAGTAGTCCACCAGGTAGACCACACCACAGGCAGGGCTGTAGCCATATGGTATCCTGCCAACCCATGTCCATGATGCAGAGAGAGGGGCTCTGGTAGAACAACCTTCTCACAGAAGGCTGTGGGTGTTCATTACCAAGCTAGCAATAGCTCCACATGCTCCACATGTTCCTTTGAGAACAGCCTGGCGAATATCCAGGATTTGTTCTCCATGCACTCAGGTACCAAGGTAAGCATCTTGGCAAAGGAAATCGCATTTTGTCTGAAAAATAGTTACGATCTTACTACCAAGGGTTGGAGTTTTTCTTTGATTTCATCTTTCTTTTCCCAATTTGTTCAAAGCAGAAATCAAATGGACAGGTTTAATAATTTTAGACAGTGTGCTTTGGCAAGCTCAGTATCTCTTTCCAAGTAGTGGCAGCTGAATATAGTAGGCAATTCCCAACCTCCTACCCCAGAGCAGGTAATCTCTATCTTCTCTTGCTGTGAATTTCCTCAACTGCTAAGTACTGAACAAATATAGAAGGAGTGCTGTCAGGTCACATCAAGACCTGAAAATTTAGAATTTCTACCTCCTAACATGAACAAGACTCTGCAGACAACAAAACCCCTTACTTTTACCTCTATATAAAAAAAAAAAAAATAGTTAACATGTAAGGTAGCAACCTCCACATTTCAGTATTGTGGAGGTGCATCTCTGCAGAGGTTCATTCACTTGAGCAATTGAGTAAATTGCCAAAGAGAATTTAGGTCTCTCACTGTTGCTAAAGGTGAGGGAACTGGCGAGAGGGGGGAAGAATACAAAAAGGAAAAGTAAATTACATTTTATAAAATCCCTTCATGTTTCAACCTGGGGAGTTCAATTTAATGTGGTAGGTGCTCTTGGAAGTGAGCATTCCAGATTTCATGTGCTTTTTGAGCTTTAATTAAATAATTTGAAAAAGAATACCATATGTGCACAGACTTCTCAAGGGATAAGCATGTAAATTTCTATGTTGATATTTGCAGACTGTTGAACTCATACCAGCATGGAAGGAGGCTTAGGGATTTTTCATTTCTTCCAAATAACTGCCTGAGCAGCTAGGAAACTAAGTGGGCATCTAGTAATCTTTGTCGCATTCTCCAAGGTTCAAATTCCCCAACAAAGAAGCTACTATATTACTGAGAAATTTTGCTAGAAAGAAAACACACCCTTATGAGTGTTTTTGTTCTCCCATAGTAATAATAAAAAAACATTAAAGCACACGTAATGCAGCAGTCAGTACCTATTCTAGCTGTGCAGTAAAAAGGGAAAGGAGCCCAGAAGAACAAAGGGAAGGCATGAATAAGTGCTAACACAGGCACCAGGTGGAGTGGCCCAGCCATCTGTACCCTGACTGACTCGCTCACCCAGCTTGTTTTCATATAGATCAGCCACGAGACAAACTCCACTGTTATGTGCAGCTTTGATAATACATAATTAGCTGGTGATTTACCAACAGTCGGAAAAAAATAGGACAGTAATCATGACTGGGGGAAGAATGAAACACCACAAAAAGGAGCTGAATTAGCCCCTGAAGTCAGCAATTTTTTGAACTCTTTGGGTAGTTTTTCAGACTGCAACAATAGAAGTGATTTTGGAAATAGGAGCAGTTGATAAAGTGGCAATGCTGCTGATTGACATCCTCTTCCAAACTAAAGAAATGCTTGTGAATCTGTAGTATAGAACTCTCTTAAGAAAATATTTTAAAATCTGAGTTACTACTGCAAGCATTGTTTATATGATCAGAGGATGACGTGAGCAACAGCTACAAAAATGGGGGTGCAAGGAGGCAGGAGACAACCAGAGCTGAGGTTCAATTCTGGGAGAAACTCACAGCTCTCTCATCAAAAAGAAAGCTCATCTCTATTCCTTATGCTGAATAAGACAAAAAGACAAGTAGTAAAAGTAACAAAAATCAGTCCCTGTCCTCACTGCAGCCAGTGTGGAATGTGCCACTAGCATCAACTGATGTAAATATCTGCTGAATTTGGCTATTAAAAAGACAGGAAATATTTTCTGTTAGGAAGAAAGCACTGGAATTAGCCTTTGCATTCATTAGAGGTATGTATTACAGGGGTTATGCATTTATTAAAATATGTAACATAACTGCAGTTTTAGGGAAAATCTCTGAGGGCTTACAGATATGATCACATTTTTTTGGTTTGTGATCTCTGGGTTCACAGACTGGGAAGAGAGCTTTTACCCAGTCACTTTATCATTCATCTCAGCTGCCTCTCTCTGCCACAGAGGAATTTCATTCCAAAAATCTAACCTGAAAGCTCCAATTTAACTTGCTGCTCTATATTTATGCTTAGGTATGCTCCCTTATGGAAAGCTATTTTTGAACAAGTATTTTATACACAACTACAATTTCCTATGCAAAACTTTGTGCAGGAGAAATAACAGCATCATGTTTGTAACCTTAAGACTCAATATGGTTTTGTGTTTTATTTGGGGTTTTTTTTCAGCTAAGCTCTACAAAGCAAGAGATCAACTCTATTTTTCAAGTTTTATTAAAATATAAAAATGGTGTTCTGGAGTTGGAGGCAATCCTAGACTTCCAGTTATCTCAGATATTATCTTATAATTTTGCCATTTTGCCATCAAAACAAATACAGATTGTGGGATTTCTAAGTTGGAGATGGTTTTTTATTTAAGATTTCTTAACATTCCAGTGCATTCTAAGTTAAATTCAATAGAAAACTCAGCTTAAGAGTTTCAGTGTGGAAGTTAAAAGTTTGATAAAATTTATCATAATCTAAAGATCCATCAAGGCAGGCTTCTCTTTTACTGGTTGACTTTAATCTTGAATTTTCACTTAAAGAAAACCTCATGCTTTCCTAACTCTGAAGGAACTTTATCAGAATGAAAATTACTGACCCAAAGATTATTCTCCTTCAGCTATTCTTGCTAAGGCACATATTCCCCTTACACTTCTTCTGTCCCCCTTCTCTCTGGTGTTGTGCATAGTTTTGGGGGAAAAAAAAAAGAAATCGATATAGGTATAGATATAGATAGATATAGATAGATACAGATATAGATATAGAGAGATAGATATAGATATAGATAGATAGGTAGATAGATAGATAGATAGATAGATAGATAGATAGATAGATAGATAGATAGATAGATATAGATATAGATACCCACTGGAAAAAAAAGTTTAAATCTAAGCATTCATTTTAAGCTTAATAAAATGGGAAATGCACAATGCTTTAAATCTCAAATATTAAATCAGATGTTCTTATGAGGTAGATTGTTATTGTCACCCCAGTTGCACAGACGAGCCATGAATCAATGGTGTAGTAGCTTGTTCAAAGGGAGAAGCAAGAGTGTGTGCAATCCTGCTAGCTAGAAGGGTGAGAATTGGAGCTGCGCAATTTCTTCCACAGTGTTGACAGGATGTTGTCTACCATACCAAATAAAAAGGAGAAAAAAATCAGAAATTTACATTTGAAAACTGGGCACATATGATGTCAAATCAGTAGCTTTCAGGCAGGAATCATACTGTCCTTTTGGTTATGTGTTGGTCCCTTTGGCATATTAACATCTAGCAGTGACTCTGGCAATAAAAATCCAGAGGATCAAGAATGATAACAAATTCAGAAATAGTACTGTAAAAATATGAGATTAAAATACAGTTTTGCAAAAAAAAAAAAATAGGTTATATGCAAATTGCATATAAAATACAAGATTTTACGGTAAATTTCATACTGATAAATATTGTTGTATAAAGCATATGAAGACAAAGATTCCTGCTGAGAAGCTGTCTGGTTCATTTCCAAGACATAAAGGAAAAAGTTCTAAAATGTATCTGAGGTGATGAGACACATACTACATTTTTATTTCTTAATTTTGCTGACAGATAGTATTGACACCACTTGTTGCCAAGTTGTTCTGGAGTTTATTTTTCCCAAACAGCTCCTTTAAAAGAAACTATTTTAAATGTTGAGAGCACTCCATAGAATAATGGCATAGTGCAATCTCGAGACCTCAGCCTCACCAAAGATAATGGCAGTTCCCTCAAAAGCAGTCAGATGTGCTGCTGTTATTTAGTGGTATGTATCCCTGTGATGTATTTGAGTCTATTAAGGTATCCATTTCTGGGGCTTTCAAAGCACAATATTCTTGTGATTTAAAAAGCTTTTTTTCAAATGATACTTTATGTGTAAGAGTGCATTTGAGCCTGTTATACCAAATTGCAAGGCTCTTCCTTGGAAGAAAGTACTACAAATCTGATTGAGGGACATCTGAAAATTCAGACAGGCTTTGACTTCAGGACAGAGGCTTGTACTGCTGGAAAAGGACTGAAATTTAAGATCCCCTAAAATCTCTGTCTATTTGGAATTACAGCACCAGCCAGCAGTATCAGCATTTCACGAGTCTTTTCCAAAAGCAGGGAACCCCTGATTTGAAATAGGGTTTTGACCACTTCCATTTGACCCTTCAACTGTAGTCCTCACCTCTCTTCTGCAAGTGTGAAGGAGTAAGAGAGTTCAAGAGGCCATTACATTCATTTTTCATCTATTTTTTATTTTCCTATTTTGTTAAGTAGAAGACACCCAGGTCTTTTTATACTCTTCAGTTTCCTAGTGCTAAAATGTAACTTTATATTTCCAGATGTGCACAAATATCTCTGAAAAAGAGGTGGGAAGGAAAGTTTCTGAAGCTTAGAAGTTATATATAACATTGCATAAAATTGCTCTTTAATGTATTTTCTAAGGCTTCTGTTTAATCCTGAAAGACCTGAAATTGTCATCTGCAATTTCTGGTCAATAACTTCTGACAAACTTCTGCTTATCAGGAGTGTCCTTTCCTGAGATTGTGCTACATATATTGGCACTTGGGAGGTGGGGGTAGGATTTACTCATTACTGAGGAATAGGATCTGAATAAAGAAGATAGATAATTGACTCTGAAATGGTGGTTTCACCATAAAATAACCCGGCTCAGTGCTACATTTCTGTCTGGCTCTGGGAAAATGTGCTTTTTGAAATTCCTAGCTAAACAGACACGTGCTTTCATAGACCATCGGAGTTCATAAACACTGGGGGTTTTCATCAAGTTGGCAATTTGGTTTCATTCTGATCCAGTGCTGCAGTCAATTTGTTGACTTGATTTTGATTTGATGTCTGTAATGCTCCGCTTTTACTTTTGTGGAATATTAATGCTAGATTGGCTTTGATTTCATGGTTCTAGTTTACTTCAAGTTTCTTAACAAACTATATTGAACTGATCCTTCAAATGGGATTTTCAAAAGTGCCTAATCTGCACAATTTTTTCAGTATGCAGCATCACTGCAGAGTCTTTGAAGACATGAGTAAGTATGAGCTAGCCAACACAAAATACCAACTAGCTCTCAGTGCAGCAAAGAGTTTGCTCAGTACAGCAGTAAGCATAACAAAAACATCATCTGATGGAGTAGGTATTTGGGGGGAGAGGGGAAAAGCTTTGTTTCCTTTTGACTTACTTTTATTTTTTTAAGAGTAATTTTTTTCAACAATGTCTAAGACAGAAGAGAACCTCCATGCTTGTATACTAGGAGCCACCCAAGGATGCTTCTGTTTACACACCCAGACATAGGTCTCTGAAGTGTCCAGCTAGAGCCCACGTGCCACTGCAGTGCAAGAGGAGACAGAAGACTGCACTCACATTCACCATGTGCAAGAATTTATTTCTTCCACCTGTCAGAGACCAGTCCTCTATGTCATATACCTAACACTGGGTAGAGAAAATAGTCCACAGAGCATGCAGAAATGCAAGTGCAATTTCTGCATTCAGCCAAGGAGTTCCTGATAGGAGGCAGGGATTGCTGAATTGTGAGGAAAACACCTCATGGAATGTTTTGTGCTTCACAGTGAAGGACACAGAAGAATGATTAAGGTCTGCATACATAGCTCCCTGCATTCACGTACAACACTGATCATGCTGAGTATACTCACCATGCTGGCAGTGACTGAGTTGACAGCAGGACTGCAATTTCTGAAATCTTCACCCTGTGCGTGAACTGCAAGGCAGCCTTGTCTACACTTCTGCACTTCATTTGCAAGCATCCCACAGCTAAAGTGAGGCTAATTCACAGCTCTCAACACCCTCATGCACTCCTGTCTTGACTTGGTATTTTAAAAGATTGAGAAATGTAAATGTTCATGACCTTAAAACTGTATCATCTTTTCAGTCCAGTTGCTCTTTGTCTTTCTTCAGGCTCTAAAGAGATTGGTTAAAAAGATTGGCTCTAAAGAGAGTGTTTTTTACTGTATTATTATGCTGAAAAGCTAAGTTAGGGCTACCACAGGTCATCTTCTTATCAGGTAGTTTTAATCTGGACTTGTCACTCATCATCTTCAGCTCAGACCAAGCACCCACTTTTCTGAGTAACAATTACAGACCCACAGAATCATGGAATGGGCAAGGTTGGAAGGGACCACATTGGGTCATCTGGACCAACCTCCCTGCTCAAGCAGGGTCATCCTAGAGCAAACGGCACAGGATTGTGTCCAAATAGTTCTTGAATATCTCCAGTGAAGGAGATTCCACAACCTCTCTGGGTAGTCTGTCCCTGTGCATAGTTGCCTGCACTGTAAAGAAATTCTTCCTCATATTCAGGTGGAGCTTTCTGCCTGTTCCTTCCTGTCCTATTGCTTGGCACCACCAAGGAGAGCCTAGCTCAATTCTCTTAACACTCTACCTTCAGGTACTCACAGACATTGATGAGGTCGCCTCTCAGTGTCTCTTCTCAAGGCTCAACAGGCCCAGCTCCTTCTGCCTTTCCTCATAAGAGAGATGCTTCAGTGCCTGAATCATCTTTGTTACCCTCCACTGGAGCCGCCCAGGAGCTCCCTGTCTCTCTTGTCCTGAGGAGCCCAGACCTGGCCACAGCACTCCAGATGTGCCTCACCAGGCCTCAGTAGAGGGGCCAGATCACCTCCCTTGACTTGGTGACATTCTTAGGCTGGCATATTGTCTCTGTAAACCAACCAAATAGTCTCTGTAGGAAAGCAAATTCACCTGGTAAACAGGACTCACAGGGGTTAACTGAGGGAGTTTATTGTAGGAAACACTTTCCCATCTCCTTTGCAAATTGGAATCTGATATGTTCAACTTCACTTTCCTTGAGAGCCCGTTGTCCCCTGCCTTCCTCTCAACATTTATCCCCACTGACTTCCGAGGCCTTTTTGCTGCACCCCCTTCCCAGGCTGCCTCCCCTCCCTCTCCCAGAGGCCTTTCCCAAGTATTTGCCATGTGCATGGCCCCACCAGTCAGTGCTGCACTTCTCATAAGTTTGTATTTTTCAGCTCACACAGTCAAATGATTAGGTGAGAATCTTGGCTTATGATTTTAAATAAGTTTCCTAGACCTCATGGTAGCAAAGAGAAACTTAAAAACATGACTCAAATGCACCCTAAAGGCTAAGAAACCTGAAGGCAATAAACCACACCCTAAACTTATTTTATTTTTAAAATCGCAGTTTTAAGTTTTTTACCAATCTCAGGCCTTTCTCAGGCTTTCCTTGTGATTTGTGAACATCTGGGATTGGCAGTGCTGCAATCTGAGCAAGCAGGTTGGAAAACAAATTCCTACAATCCAGCTGTTCCCTAGGGCCCACTTCCCACTGGTCCCACCAGATTGTATCTCCTGAAATGACCTTCTTCTGAGATGCAACAGGGACTCCACAGGATCACATAATGAATCACTGCATTGCCTGAGTTTCTGCTTCCCCATTGCTATCTTTGGATAAGTTAACGACCATGTTGGTTTTTTGAACTATCCCAGGGAGAGTAGTGTTCTTCAGGCAAGCACAGATATCTGGAAGCAGGAAAAAGAGGTGTGATCAAATCCATGTGTTTTCCATTCCCAGAGGGGTATGTATTCAGCCTTCACCAGCAAAATCCTCCTCACTTGCTTTTCTTCTGCAAAAGAATAATTCCAGGCACTCCTTCAGCTTGGTAAACATGCATAACCAGAGGTTGGATTTTTCCAAGTAATAAGCATTTGTTTCTTTTGTTGTAATTTCCAAACATAGCAGGCTCAGAATAAAGGTTTGTATAAGATTTGCCCATCAAAGATTATTGATTTCCCGCCTAACAGACACGGCATTTCACTCCAGCTGCTTACTCTGTTTTTCCTCTGTATCTTAACTCTGCTTTCAGATCCCCCTGTCATTCTATGCAGAAGAGCCTGCCTCCATTATTTAATCTCTAGCCTCAGTAAGTGCTTACATTTTAAAGTTAAATTGATTTTTCCCTCTGTTCTGTGAACACTGTCACTTGGCCTTCTAGCCACACCAGTCCACCCACGACAGCCAACAGAATTTGCAAAGTACAAAGTATACATTTTGTAAGAAGCCTGAAGAATGCTGAATTCTAATGAAACAAGGCCAATGTAATAAAAAGCTCTGAAATTCAGTGCTGATGCTACTAACGTCACTATTAGACTTAGCCCTGCTGCAATGAGAACTGCAGGGATTACTAAGTGTGTCTTCCTTCCTAATAACTCAATTGATGGTTTCAGTAGTGATGCACAAGTTGCTGCCACGTGCTAGATAAAAATAACTAAATACAGTATGTTCAGAACAGTGGTGATCAATGTGGGTTATGACAAAGAGTCTTTTAAAGGGAAAGCACATTTCCCATCTTTGGTCTACTATGGGTTAGCTGATTCATGAAACTTACTTGAAATAGAAAAAATTGTTTTTTTCATTTGTGCACAGTCTTGTTGGTCATGATGCATTACTGCAGGGCAATAGCAAATTATTTCTTTATTATTAATAATTAGTATAAATATACAAGAAAAAACAAATCCTTGATATTTCAAAGTAGGGGTTGGAGCTTAAAGTCACTGAAGTCTGCAGATTTTGTTGTTGTTGGGTGAATAAACAAATTATTGGAAAACCTGAGGAGGGTCCATTGACAGAAACCCAGGGCTCCTGGGATGCAGTCACAGAGGATTAAAGATGACTTGGGGCATCTCATCTTAAAAAAAAAACCCTAATTTCTTGGTGCCCAGACATAAAGACTGCATCAAACCAAACCAGACACAAGAGCATATCAGAAAATTTGCAGGTCCTCTGCCTACCAAGGAAATGCCTAAAGTGTGCCATACACAAAGTACATTAAGTAGTTAATGAAAGCCTTTATTATGCTACTGACCTTGTGAAAAATATGCTTTCTGTCACTGAAAAAAATTCAAACTCATGTGAAAATGAGCAGGCTTTTCCTTCTAAATATGAACTACAGTGACCTGCTCCTTAACTCTGCTTCACTAGATATCGGTGGGGATATCAGGAGATCACCTTATTACTGTGGGTTGTCAGCTACTGAGAAGAGCTTCAGTAGTAGCTACATGAAGGCATTAAAAGCTCCTTGAAATGGAAGCAGACAGCTGAGGGAGGGATGGGCTGGGAAGGAAAGTATAGAGAGAAATGAGACTGCAGCCTGCTCCAGTTGCTGCTTGATCTGTGAAAATAGCAGAGCGTTTTCTTAATATATGCTTTTAGGCTAGGATTGAAACACTCAATAAAAATATACCTGGAGCTAACAGACAATTAGTTTTTATTGCTACTGCTTTTTGTCTGTCAGTACTCCTTAGATTAACTGCTTTGCTTTTATTTCAGTATTTGAACAAATGGTGCTATTACAAGCTTCCCCTCAGAACTAGTGAGGTGGTTTGTTTTGGTAGCTGAGTACATTATACCCCACAGACTATCCTCTAAGCCCTAAAAAGAATAAAAACCTTTGTACTGTTCTAGATATTATACTAGGCAGAAACTGAAAATTTTAGAGGCAAAACACCCTCTTGCAAAACATGACTTATGCAAGTGGCGTTGTTGAACTTCATGAGGAGTTGGGTTTCCCACACAGTGAGCTTCCCACTAATTGAAATCAGTTCCAAAAAATGCACACCAGGAGCTCTTACAAACTTTACAGGAACGCAAACCAGTGGATGCCATTACGCTGGCAAACTCGCAGCCTGAAATGCATGTTAGGATAAATAAGCTCCTCTTCTGCTGAGCTTCACCCCCTCCCCCCAGGGCACTGCTCTCACCTGGTGAAGAAGCAGAGCAACATCCTTTTTTTGCTGACTGCCATCAGACACTGCTGTCCTGCAGGGATGAAAGGGACCAAAGGGAACTGGTTCTCTGCAGAGCACTGCCAGCTTTCCCAAAGTCTGATAGTGGCAACATATGCTTGCATTTTCTCTTTTTTTAACTTGTAACTCTTATTCTTGCAACCCCAAGAGAAAGAGGAAGGTGTGAGCCCTCTTTTGCTTAAGGTGAAATGCAATAGCCATTTTTGCTCTCTCAAACTCTCTGGTAGCTATGCTCCTTTTTCTGTTCAGAAGGCTGCCTTCTGAAGAGGAAAGCCAGGTAGTGCCTACATTTGCGTGCCAAGGCTGTGATATTGGCAAGATCAAGGCCAAAACTGTGCCCACTTTTTCCCCTGGTAGAAGCTGATTCACTGAGAGCTCTGTTATGTGCTGTGTCTGCTGTGCCACATATCATGAAGTAAAGCCAACAGCCTGGCTAAGGATGAGTATTGAACAGAGAGATGATACAAATCTCTGGGGAACTGAAATGACTCACTGACTTTGCATTCAGCTCCACACCTACAGCTTCGTGGTTATTACATTAAAAATAAATTAAAGTACTCTGTATTATCTGCTTTATAAGGTAATATTAGTGACAGCTACAAGGGTGCTGTGCTTCTGTAAAACTCACACTTTACAAATATTAAATTACACAATTATTTATAAGCACAGCAGTTTTATAAAACAATAGAGATATGGTAAATGTAACCAAACCCATGCACTAAGTTCAAAAATAGATAAATAATGAGTGAAGATGTCATCCCGTCATGACAAGTAAGTGACAGATTGATAAATTTTTTTACACATTTCAGTATATTTATCAGAAACCTTCACTGAGCATTTCTAATTGTGACATGTTTGCATTAGATCCACTTTTTTTTAAATTGGCTTTTAGCAAGTGCTTGCTTTCCCAGATGAATAATAATGCTGGACCAGACCAGTGGTCCACTGGGTGAAATTCGTAACAACCACAGTTCTAATGCAGCTGCATGATGAACTTGGTCTTCAGCTTCAATATCCTTGTGATTAAAGCATAACTATAAATGAAAACAAGTGAATTCCTAACACTAAAGTTGTCAGCAGGATATTTTCTTCCACTTAATTCTCCAGAAGTAAAATATCACCCATAACTGTGACTGGGAGTTGTTCTTAATTTGTTTAATTGGTTCATCTTAGGGTTTGGGGGTTTGGTTTTGTTTTGTTTTTCTTTTCAGATTTTAACATATTTGTTTTTACTTTGACCTTCACTTAAAATAACAGTAACACTTTGTTCTTCCTCTTTCCAGAGTAGCTCAGACAAAGTTTTCCAATTCTTTCCATGTTCTTTGCCTTGCATTACTCAGGGATATTTTTCAGCTTCCATTCTACCATGCTTCAGCTTTCTTTTATTCCTCCCAGTTCCTCAGTCATCTCACATTCAGGCTAACCTGGATCACTCTTTCTACTGCATATTTTTCATCCCAATGTTCACCTTCTTTTGAAGAAAAATATGCATGTAAACAAGTCTATTCAGAGAGAGAGCCAGAGGCACTTTAGTATTAACCTTTGCCCTTACTAAGAATTAACCATTTAATCCCACTTCAGTGAGATCTTCTTGTTTTTCAGCCAGGATGGTGCAGCACTTCAGCTCTTCTTCCACAAAAACCTATTATCCTCAGTCATACCTCTAATGAGGGGTGAAGAATTTTCTGAAGGGAAACTCCAATTTAAATGCCATCGTGTTCTTTACTAGATTTCTGTTAACTTATTCAAGGAGTTTTTGTTTTTTTTTAAATAGAGAAGTTATGATTTATCACATGAGACACAACCTGGATTAAAAATATCTGAATATTATTTCAGTATCTCCAGGTGTCAACACCCTGATCTTATAACATCCCTTACTTTTGTTCCTTATAAAGAATAGGTTTCAGAAAAATATATCTGCTATTAATTCACATGGTGAAGATTGAGACAAATCTTTCACCATACTGCAGTACTCCCTCTCCTTAGCTACAGTTCAGCAAACTTCCAGGTTTTCATGCAAGTTTTCTGATTTTATGTTCTATTGAAGGCTTAAGCTTTATTTGGTCTTCTGTATCTCTGGTTATTTGTGTTTCCCAGGTTTCCCATATTTCTGAATTCCCATCTTTTTGTCCTCTTTGTTTCATTCAGTTGAGCAAAACTATCATTTTTTAAGAATTCCTGGTTGCTTAGGAAAAACCACTTGAGCCTTCCCACTGAGTCTGGGGTGTTTGCTCTTACCATCCTGCTTTTTGTTGTACCTATTTCTGTCAAGAAATTATTCTAGGTGGCCTTCACACTGGTTTCTAATAATTTTCACATTTTAAAGTACCTTTATTTCTAGGAATTTTTTTTTACCAGATTTCTTATTGCACAAAATACTTTTTTTTAAAGCTAAGTGTTAGGGTGATAATTAATTTCTATTAACTTATTTCTTTGGAACACTCATCAGAGCTTTTTAATGCAAGTGTCTAAATTTAGGTTGAAAAAAATTTGATTTTTCTAAAGCACTGAGCTCTCTGGAACCAAATGAAACTGCTCAGTGTTTTTAAATCTTTATATTTGGAAGTAAAGCTTTGCATGCCACTTATTTTTAAAGTCCTGAACCACATCGTTTCAGAGAAAGAAAACAAACTTTACATGACACTCCAGATGTCTAAAACAAGCAAATAACATCAACAAAACTAGGTCTACAACAGCATTCTAGAAATTTTAGAGAAAGCTTGTCTGGTCTGTACATGCTTTAGGGCCAGCTCATAAGCAAAAACTTTACAAGCAGAAATCTGGGGACACTAAGTGCTAAAGATAACAGAGCAATTTAAATCTCTACCTCCAGAAATATTATACATTATCAACATTTTTACAGTACTTCCATCAACAGAACATACCCAAAGCCCCCAGAATTGATTTAGTGACCTCAGCCTTTCTTTCCTACAGCCCTGTACAGATTGACATACTTTCCCCAGAAGCACTTGACTTCAGTTAATGAAGTTATCACTCAATAAAAGAGAAATGCTTGAACAAAGCTTCTGGCTTTGTCATTTTTCTGTTTTTCCAGAATCTCCCATAAACAAGACTGTTGCAAGAAGAGCATTTGCAAAGCAATTGTAAAGGGCATCATTCTGCCACACCAAATTAGTTAGGCTGGAGCCCTGCCTGGCTTTCTTCTTGAGCTTTATTGTCAGCAGCTATGCCAAAAAATCATAAGACATATGCAAAAAAGGTCAAAGTAAACCAATATTTAGGGGGTTGTTTTTCAAAGAACCAAAATCAAAGCAAAATTTTTTTTTTAAATACATTAAACATTCAGTTCAATAGGAATCTCTGAACTGAGTTCTGAGTCATTTCAACATAACTGTCATTTTCCCACAAATTTCACAAGCCAGTTGACTTCTTTACACTTAAAAAAACTTGTAGTTCTTTAAGAAATTCTAGAGCAAGCCAAAGAAAAATATCTTAAGAAGCTGCTTCAGTATTCCACATGACTTAATCCAAGTCATTCTTCTAAAAGTCCCTTCCCTTAATAAATCACTTGGTTATTATGGCTCCACTATCAAAGGTAAGTGCTGTCATACACAGGTACTAAAGCTGTAGTTTCCCTCTGTTATACCAAGTAACAGATTAGATAGCAATCTATGTGAGCTATTTCAAATACAGGAAAAAGAGTATTCATTTTGATTCAAGAATAGCATTTTAATGTTCATCATTACTATTACCAGTTTGATGGCCTTCTTCCCCAAGAGGTGCTTATCTTCTTGAGATAATTATCTTCTGCTGCTAAAAAGATTAAATATGTGGTGAGAGGTTGCATTTGAAAACTATATCAAAAGCAATTTATTTGTTTTTTTAATATTAGTTCAAATGCCAGAAAGTGTTTCCTAACAAGACCATAAAAATCTTTCAGTTACACTTTGGTACTGAATACACAGATGGGAGCAGGTTCTCAGGGAGGGTAAATATCATGTCTTCACCTAGTCATAAGTGATTTATTCTCTCTGATGTAGCCCTGCTAAATAACCATTTCTTAGTTCCTTAGTTACTACCTGAAGGAGCAAATGATGGCTACTGCAGAAGCAGACCTCACTCACAAGAGTGACTAAAGTGACAAATGGAATTAGGTAGATTGACTAACTCTGAAGAGAACACAAAATGGAAATTCCTACCAGAGAAATGCTTGAAGACATGTTGTCAGTAATTTTCTCAGTCATTAAAAGAGCAGTGCATTCAGTGCTGGAAAATCTTTTGAGAAGAGGTGTAAAGCTTTTCTCAATAGAGCTCACCCAGGCTCGTCTCTGAAGACCCCATCTGGGCTCTCCACTAATGGACAGACAGACAGACAGGTATGTCAATTACTTTCTTGAGCTGCTTGAGCCTATTTATAACTCCATCTTCCTATGTGTCAAACCACGACAGGATCTTCACCTACATCCTAAGTCTGTCTCCACAATAGTCAGAACTGGCAGTAGCATCTTCTTCAAAAAGAAACCCCAAACCCACAGTGAGTGACTTGCTAAGAGCAGACATGGCGTGTTCCACAGGTGGCATGTCACATGGGTTTCTTTGCCCTGCAGTCCCTAATAGACTTGCTGGTTTGTCAATATCAGAAGCAGACTTAATGCAAAGTAGATAATTTCATCTTAATTCTACTAAGTATTTAGGAGACCTAGATATTGAAAAGATGAGATTTGGCATCAAAAGTCACCTGGAAATAACCAGTATTATAAAGCTGCTTCACATTTGTAATTTTAAAAATAAATTCCCACCAGCTGGGAAGTTAAAGTACAAGACAAAGGAGATGAGGGTAGAGAAGAACTAAAAACCTTTTCCTTCTTTGTTTTTAGTCTGTATGCATCACATGTTGCCAAATCATTTTCTTTTAGGTCAAACAGTCCCGGGTACACAAACTGCTAAGCAACAGAGTGACACCCTTAAGAAGAGCAAGCTTCCCCATTCACATTTAGTGAATATGCTCTTCAGATCCTAATGGGTTTATATAAAACTGTATTCATAAATTAAAATGGTTTGGGATTATTCATCAGGAAAATTACATCACTTTGTATCTTCCATATTGAACTGCTTTATGGAAAATTAAGGTAAAATAGGAATGTCCTGTGACAAAAGCAGGAGTACTTATGGCCAGTCCAGGCTCCTCTTGCACAGGGGTGGGTACCTGAAGAACCACCTTGCAAGGCAGCCGTGAAGCCGCAGTGCTGTCCTACCTTCCTTCCCATTGCAGCGGGCTCAGGCCATGCTAAGGGGATGCCATGTTGGGGTCCCGCTCCCTCGGCGGGGCGGGAGCCGCACCGTGCTGTCAGCACTAGAGGGCACTCCGGGATTAGGAAGTGCAGCACCGCTCCGCGATCCCCGGGGTGATGGAGCTCTGCCACCGTGGGACGGGCCCGGCGCCCATTGCGTATTGCCCACCAGGAGACCCTTGGCGTAATGAAAGCAATGCACTGTCTCTGCTCAGCCCAGTGAAGGGGACGCGGGGGGTGTTATGCTGCCAGGGAGGAGCTGACCAAGTGATCCTGCAATTTTGCCAGCAGAGATAAACCATAGGCACCTCAGGTGTGAAGCACAGAGCTTGGGAAGAAGCGACGTGGCTCTTCCCAAAGGAATGGTCAGTGTAGCATTTCTCAGTCACTGTGCCGGGCTTCTTTCCTCCTGGGGTAGTAAGTATTACTTTAGCTTTTTCTTCAAAACCCTGGTTTTAAAGAAGCTGAGTTTGCGACTACTGACCCATCTTGCAGAAAATGCCATTCCTTTGTGAATGAACATCTCCACCTCCTCCACAGCAAGGCAGGGAGAACGGCTCATTTCCAGATGCCTGCTTCTCCTCACATGCTAATGAGAAAGCTGTTTAAGAAGTGTACCACTAATGGGCTAAAATATGAAGAAGGGGAGAAGGATACTTGACAGTCATTTTCCAGAAGGGAGAAGAAAATCCTCACTGAGGTTCACAAGACAACCCTTGGCTAGAACGTGAGAAGAGCCCATTCCCAGCAAGCTCTACTATTCTTTTTGTGATGGGAGACTTAAACTGACCTTAAAACATCTCCAGCTGTGCTTTAGGAAGTTTAGCCTTAGTCTCAATGATGTTAATTCTAAAATATTCCCTTCATGACTAATTCATGTTTTTCCTTGATATTTAATCTAATTTGCTGCAGGCTAATCCCTTTAGGTTTTGGCCTGTTAACAAACAAAAATGACTAGTCCCTGTACTCCTGTTTCTTCTCTCTGTGGATCTATGGATACTTATTATCTCTTTCTGGTATTTTTTGTTTCTTCAACAACCCTTAGAGCATAAAAACATCTGCTACTCTTCTCCTTCCTAGTTAAGAGAGAAGATTCCAGGTGTTCAGAGATGACTGAAGGAGACACTATCAGCAAGTTTTAGGTAAATGCTACATTCCCCATACATCTGTCTGGATGAAATTCTTTTGTGTCTAAGTGCCTTTAATTACCACCTATAGGCTCTTACTGAAATACTTCTCCTTGGGGTGTTTTCCTCCTTGCTCTTCTGAGTAATATATCAGGACATCTTCTTCACTGGTTCTATTGGCTTTAGTTTAACAGCTATTACATACTTTGTTAATATTTTAAGTAACACACAATATAAACCTAATGCTTAATATGACCCTTTCAAATGGCAGTAGGTTTGGTTTTGAACCTGGACTATAATATTCCACAGATCCTTTACAAAGAGTTTCTCAATGATTGATGTATATGGAAATTTGCTCAATAAAAACTGTCCTGCTACAGCCACCAAGTTTCTGGTGCCTAAGAAGACAATGTCTCTTTGTCATCCTTGAGCAAGGTTTGTATTCTTTTCTTTTGTTTAGAAAATACTCTGAAAATTCAGACTGCAAAAAAGCTGGTTCATTAGTTTTTGCAGCAAGTGGGATGACAGTCCAAATTCCAGCCCAAGTTTTTGTAGGCAGCCTTGGGGAGCTATTTTACCCAACCTGCATCTTTCAATTTCACTTCTATAAACTGCAGATAATGTTCCTTTCCCACCAGGGAAATGCACTGATACTAGTGACATATTTGGATGCTATAAAAGAAGACCTAAGCAAATCCTGTGCACAGTCAAATTATAAAAGTCCTAAAAGATAAACAAAATAAATGAAATTTAATATCCTTCTGCTTTTGTTTACCTACCTTCAGCACTAGGAATTCCCTGGACTCACTGCTATTCCCTTGTGTTGTCTTCATAACTGAAGCCTTGTGCTGGCCAGATCACTTAAACTCGAGCAAAGCTTTTTCCATAAGCTGCCTCATTGCAGCAGCTGGTTTAGGCACCCGCGCCACAGTGCTGGCTGGAACAAACAAAAGAGTTCCTTGGGACATGCATTTCTTTTTTGTTTGGAGTAGCATGCACTAAGCAACATATAATCAACCAAACTTTTACCCTGTTTTGGCTACATTTTAAAGAAGAAATCATTTGGAGGCTAAAATGGAGAATGAGAAACTTCTTATCATCGAGGTGATTTTTGCAATAAAAAATATTCTGCCTTACAGAAGGAGAAAAGGAGAGGCATCCCCACCTGCTGTTGCAGTGTGCTATGGCCAGGTTTCGGGTTTTACCATGGCAAGGCACTGCCATCTCCCCCCTTCTTCCCCCAGTATTTAGTGTCTCCCCCTGCGAGGTTCTGTATCCCCCAATCTACTGCAAGCCCACCAAATTCAAACCCTGCATCCTTACACCACAGGATGTTTGGTATCCTACCCCACTCACTCATGATGGTATATATGCAACTGTGAATCACCATGTCGTGCTTCCCGGCACGAACCCAGTGCCCGAATAAACCTCCTCGGGAAGCCCCTCCGCCTCGTCACTCCTTCCTCGGCGCCCTGTACCACTGGTGGGTTAGGCGAACCCCTGCAGGACCTTCGCCAGCCCTCCAGCACCCAGAGCAGCCCGGCCAGTCCCTGAAACTGTGGGCAGGAGCCCGGTACCTTAGCCGGAGGTACTGCGACAACCTGTTGCTTAGGATGGCTGCCTGTGTCCTCTAAGGCAATGATCCATCCCACAGCCTAAATTCTTCCAATCTTGGTCTTGCAGGCATCACCTACAAAAAGGTGCCCAGTGCTGTAGCATATCATTTTTAAATGAAAAATTGTTAATTGAAGCATGCTGCTGGGATATACATGAAAGCAGGGGAAAAGGAAATCATACAAGCTGAGCTTAATTTCTAAGCCCTTGTCCCACAGAATTACTTAAACACATGTCCCCAAAGTTTTTCAGATAACTGTGGAGCATTTGAGCAATATAAGGCAAGTTCAGAGAGTAGTAGACACGCTGGTCATGCCCTGCACAGTCCCAGTGAGTGTGCACAGGGAATGTGAGGGCCTTCCTGTGAATATGTACTGGTCTGCCAGGCAGAATATCTGGCACTTGCAAAATTGTGCTCATGTATGCCAAAGGGCTGTAATACAGGGCTGGAAATCCCAGGAAAAAAAACCAGCCCCTCAGAGCCTTCCCAAATTTTCCATGAGAGAAGAAATAATATTCAGGGGAAAATGCGCATATATCGATCCTGTTATCAAATATATTATTTTGATTTCTTCAATCCCCTGGGCAGCAACCAGCTCTAAGTTACAACACTGAACTGGTTGGCATTACTCACATATTGGCATGTAAATAGGTGTCTGCAGAATTCTGAGCCTGCTTTATGATTAAACTTTACTGCCAGTGGCAATAAAGATGTAATTAGCATTATTGTAATAATGGCATCATCTTTTGTCTTGTTTTCTCCCAGTCAGGAATTAGAAAAAGGAAATAAAATGGTGTCAGTCTGCAGGAGAAGAGTGCTGGACCTGCAGAATTATACAGAGCACTGCAAGCATCTTGCTAGTGCAAACAAGAGCAACTCACCATAAAATTAAGGGAACAAACACTATCCATTCAACAGCATAGAACACAAAGTTGTTCTTTATTATATTATTTAAAAAGGGGCAGATTTACTTGGTCATAAATTAATAATTCAGAAGGTGTAAGAAGGCACAGCCAATTAGCTGCAGTAATTTGCATTTTTATGCTCCTTCATTAGTTTTCTAAGGTTCTTCTCTCCTATTATAGCAATGCAAACGCTGTCTTCCAAAAGGTGAATAGCCAACCTGTTTTTTGTTTGCATGGTAATGAAGCCTTTTCAATTATTGAAAGACCAAACAATTTAATAATTTTTAAGACAAATTTTTGTTGCTATAATATCTCTTCCTTGTGTTGTTTTTCAAGAAACATGCTTTTTAAATGTAATTTATTTTAACCTGAAGCAGGGAGTTTATCAGGTGGCTGATTTTTCTGAGGTTCCTAAAATCATGCCTAACTTTAATCATGTGAGTAAATCTCTCAAAGCAAGGTATTAAAATCCTTTCTTAATTTAGAGGCTGACAAATAATTCAGTGTGTGATGTCTTTGTTTGCAGCATAGGGTCTCTTTATCCTTTGTGCAGGAATGAATTGAGAAGGGTTTACTATATGAATTTGGCTGTCAGGGGAACTTCCCTTTCTTATGCCCATGCCGCAGATATCTGCTGGCACAAGCACCTTCAAAAGCTTCCTGCACCCTGCCCCAGGGATCTCCCTTTTGGTCATTACTATCTATGGGCACAATCTTGCTAAAGTTGATGTCTTTAGCTTCTGGGAAATACTCCTGAGGCCAGCAAGGTTAAAGTCTTCCTGCAGGCATGACTGAAGTCCTGGTCACCAGAATGCTGCAGGGCAGCTGTGCTTGCTTGGTCTCTGCCTTCCCATGCAGGTCACTAGCAAATCGCACTGGCTTCCCAGAGAGCTGCTCCTAACCTGCAGCTGGCCTGACACATACTTATTTTTCCATTTTTACCCTGGTATTTGCCTTTCCAAATGCTTTCCATGTGAGGCCATTTCACTTTATTTTTATAATTATTTTATTTTTAATACGGCCTCTCATTCCAGATGTAGATAGTACATACACACACTCAAACACACGTATAAGCAAAGTAATGCTGAGGCTGCACCTTTATAGAAATGCATCTGAGGCAGAGGGTAACCCAGGAGAACTATACAGATATTTCTGAGGGCTGGTGGGTACTAATCTGAAAAAAAAAAAAAAAAGAAGAAAAAATTAAAACCTGGAGAATGAAACAAAAATATGGTATATGTTCTGAGGCAACCTCTGAAGGGACTTGGGTGTTCAGGTTGCCATGAATGCTATCAGTTGGCTGAAGAAGACAGGAAATATGCCCTTCTCTGCTTACCTCAGCAGAATGCTTGCTTGCTTGCTTTTTGCAATGTTTGGTCATTCTAGGGGCAACCTGCAGCAGTACCTTCTCCCAAGGAACATGGCACCACTCCCCAGCACACTGAAATCCACCCCATCCTGTTCCCCAATCACTTCAGCCTTTGTTTTAGCAGAGGTGATGTTCAGAAACTGCACAGATCATCTTGGAAATTTTTGTCAGCAAAGAACATACAAGAAGGCACAGCTTTTGTCATGTCAATGAAAGTGCAGAAAGCATGCCTGTAACATAGACCAAATGACCAACCATGTAAGAAGCAGGGTGTGTTGGTGTGTTTTAAAAGGCTTTCATCCTTTTGTTTTTATTTACTTCTGGGTGAAGGCTGCATATAAAGACTCTGAATAACTTCAAGCAGGAAGGGCAGGGTTGCAGAGGAATGGATGGCTGAATTGCCCACAACACTCAAAGGCAAGTGACATTATGCCAGTGGGCATAATGAGGTGAAACTGGTGCCAGCAGGTGCAACGAGAAAGGAGAAACAAAATGGCTTGCTTTAATATGTAATTTAAAGTAGAACTGGCCAAAAATAAAATTAAAAAAACCTACAAAACTTTGCAAACTATACAAATAAAGAAATCTGAAAGTATAAAGGAAAATATTTTCTAACATCATAGTAGTGGCAGGAGCCTCTCTCTGTGCCCTTACTCCAGCCCCTCCACTTCCTCCTCCCCTTGTCCCAAGCTCAGCCCCAACACATCCCCTGCATGACCCCATGCAAGGGGACAAGGGTGGCCCACGGGCAAGCTGGGGCTGTGGGCTGTATTCCCACAGCAGGACAGAGCCTCCTGACTTGCAGAGATAATCTCTAGAGCTGCAGTGCTTCCTGCTTTCCTCTTCCTACATGGACAGAAATGAGGGTCTCTGCATGTGCTTTTTTGGAGACAAAAGACCAGATTTTGTGATCTAGGTGAATTTCTTTAGGTCAATCAGAAAAGTCAATCTTTTATTACCTAGTGAAGAACTTAAAGATTTCATACCTTAAATGTCTGATATTTAGCTTATAAATTTTAATTATTTCCAAAGCACATTTTTAAAAAACATCACTAAGACCTTATTGCAGATCATCTCAAAAGAATAACATGACCATTTCATATTTTTGACTGACATATATTAATATCAGAAGGGATCTGTTGACTATTTAATGTGACTTCTTACATCACTTATCTACAGGACTCCCCTAAATGAATTTCTGTATCAAGATCAATAGTGCAGCTAAGCTAGAGTAAAAACTGATCATAGTTTCAAATTTTCTCTTCAGACAAAGTCCATTGCAGTAAGTTTTTCCAGTGGTCAGTTCCCTTCTCTGACGTAAGTTACTTCAAGACTAAATTTCTCTAATTCCAGGCAATGGATTTTGCTAGTCTTTTCCAGAGAAATTAGAAATGCCTTTGTATAATTTTTCTATTCTTTAGTAAATCAAGAGTTTGAACTGTAGTCCCTCATTTTCAGCATGTTTTCCAGTCCTTTGAGCTCATCCAGAGCTGCTATCAAACCTTTCTTTCTAAAGAAAACCAAATAAGTAATAATGTTAAAAAATTAGAAAGAAGACCAAGATCCTTTTCCACAGGGTAAGATGAGCAGAGATGAAGCGCAGTGGCAGGCTGCTGGACCCCAGCAGTGGCACACGAGAGGAGCTGTGCAGTGCCTCCCTTTCTCCTCCAGCAGAGGCACAAAGCCCCAGACTTCCCTTGCCAGGAGGCAACTGTCTGTGCAGCCCTTTCCCTTTTCCCTCACAGTAAACCTCTGCCTAAATAATGCAAGCTCTCTGCTTTTATTCATATTCTCCTCATTACAGTCCAATGATAATTTTAGCACTTTGGCCGTAGCACACCACAGGAACGCCATGTGTATCTGATTATCCATCATAAAATCCAATCCCTTTCAGTCCCTATTTCCCAGCATGGAGTCTTTTCCATCCTACAAGTGTGGTTTACACTGTTCCTCACTGCACAGGCTTCCAAAAAAATAACTTGTTCCATTTTGTCAAGAAAGTCAGATTGCTCTGTCATTCACCAGTCTTATTTGTCATTTAATCCTCCACTAATTTTAGTGGTATAAGAAAACTTCATGAAGAAAGTGTCATGGTTTCTTGTCTCATTAAGAAGATGTCTGAGAGCGATGAACAAGGACCAAATCCGCACCATGACGGTTCCTTATTTGGAGTTATACTTAAATATACTTATATGTTCAATAAAATTCATAGGTGTTTGGTTGATTTTCTAATCCTTTATTTATTAACAAAATGCCTTCTGGCATGAGTGAGAGCATGTCCTTTCAAAAAGTTTGTTACACCAACAATACTATCCTGATTGAAAAGAACTTGTAATCTTATCAAAGAATGGGATCAAATTAGTCTAACAAAAATTATTTTTGTGAAACTAATGTTGATGGACATTAATTGGGTTTAAGCAATCTCATGTTGATAGGCCCTTAATTTCCTGAGTTAGTCCTGTTATCATTTTGAAATATTGGTACACATTAAATTTTTCCCAACTTGAAAATTGAAAATTCCCATGTTTCAACACTGTAATCACCAAAATAAAATGCCTATGGGGGTCTTTTGCTAGTTCTTTTAAAACTATCAGTTAAAGTTAATTAGACATGCAGATTTTAAAAGTCTAACTTGAACAAACTGCAGTGTAACTGGTTAGAATTAAAAGGACTGCATCATCATGTCATATGACTCTACCATCTGGCTCTCCCCAAATGCAGATGCCAAGTGAATGAGATTCTGCTTTTCATGAATCCTTGTCAGTTCTGCTATCATCATACAGTCAAAGAGCAATAATATTATCGAGATTCCCAGTACAAGTGGGCACTCCTTTCTCTGTCCTTTCATTCTTAGACCTGCTTACCATAGATATTTGTCTTCAACATTTTGCTTCCACTATCTACTTCCTAAAATCCAAGAGAGTTGTTATTAGGATTGTTCCAGGGTTTGGGTTTTTTTTCATGTTTCACCATGATGTTTTCCATTTTACTTTGACCCATACTGTCCTTTCCTTAAGTCACTGCAACAACATCATTCTGATATGTGCAATTTGGGCATCTAGAGAAATGTTATTCAACAATGGACAATTATCTTTCTCATCATTCTGTTTATATTTTCTCCAGTTGATTGTCTCAATATTATTTTCGGCTTTATTAAATTGTCCTTTTCAACCCCCTGAGAATATGTATTCTTGGCAGAAGTCACAATAAAAATGTAATCAAGATAAAACCAGTTTCATCTATTTTTTCATTTCATTGATTAACTCTTCACTTTGTAAGGTCTTGAATAGAGTCTGCCCCATTAGAAACAATTTTTGTTTATATAGAAAATTATTATATATAAAATTTTAAAAATTCAAAGGCTGCCTTAAAAGCAGCAACTTATATCATGTCTTTCAAACCGATGGCAACCCATAAAAATATTTGTTCTTGCTACATATTGTAGCTCAATGGTTGCACAGCCAATTTCCTTATTCTCTAGTGTGTTTGTGCATTTCTAGCAGACCAAAGCTAGAAAACTCTCTTGTGCTTTGATCCTACAGAATCCTTTTCTTTTTTTCATCCATGGTCTGTAATTTGAACTTGAGCAAGGCCATTTTAAAACAGAATCTCTCTCATACTGCAGCATTTTTCATTCAACCTTTTCAACATAGACTGTCACAGCCAAAAATTTTAACATTATCAGCATGGGAATTTTCCTATTTGTTTTCAGAACACCTAGCTTTATGCTAATTATTAAGAAATTCCCACTGTGTATACAGCACATAATAAATGAAATGCTGTATATATTAGAATCAAACAAGTTGCCATTAATCTATGTTATTAAATATTTTTAAATTTCACTGTTATGGTTGTATTTGCCATAGACAAGGTCAGATAACTTAAATGAAGCCAGTGTGAAATGCTAGGAAAAACATGATATTCCTTATTTATTTCTCTCCATTTCATTTTCTTACAATCCTTCTACAGGTTATAATGAGTATGAAGTATGACTGAGTCTAGACAAATGTGCTAAGGCCTTCTATTAGCAAATTTCTCAGTACAGCTGTCATTATTTTTTTAAGTTGCTATGGAGACTTACAAGTTTGAGGTATCACTGTTTCGATGATTTTCCATAGCAATGCAGCTTTGGCTCCAGTGCACACCCCAAAACAACTGTGAATGTCGTCCAAGATAATTTATGTCCAGTTAAACATAGTAAAATATCTACACAATTGCCTAGAATATGGTAGTAAGCAATAAGATGTGAAAAAGGACTGACCAACTTCCTAATCCTATTGTTAGATAGAATAAATTTCATAATTGAGATTTTAGTAAAATAAAAGTTAAAAATACATAGCTGGGAGAAAATAGGGAAGGCAGAGTATTTTGTCAAAACAATATTTTTATTCTTTCCGCAGTTATTTAAATTTTAAACCTCATGGCCAGATTACCCCTGGTAAACCTCAGACTTCTCAGAAGTTAAAATACTAGACTTTTTTAGGTATATTTTCTTACTCTTTATGCTTAAACAGAAATAACTATTTTCTTTTCCTTTTTAGGTAATTGCTGCTTTATGGAATTCTGGAAGTAATAAATTTTAAGAATTGTGTAGCTGAATGGCAATAGTGTCAAATGACAAAAATCTTAAACTACTGTTACATGGACGAAGCATGCAGTTATTATATGGATGAATGAAAACCTCTTACTGCAGACGTGTAAAATATTCTGTTCTGAATTTAAAATATTCAGAATCTGATATGTCTTTCACCAAGTGTGCAGAGATATAAGCAGCCAGAAGTAACTAGTTTTACACCAATGGAAGTCACAGGAAATACAGGAAGTCACTCTAACGCTTTTTGGGGTTCTGGCAGGGCTGCTTAGATGCTGCAATGCCATCCGTTATCCAGCACCTTGGTGAGATAAGCGTCTGGCTGCCGTCTGGTAGCTGCAGTCTTATCTTATCTTGCTTATCTCTGTATCTAGGTTTTGCCTTGCAGTGAGAGCAGTGAACTGTTGATAGAAGCAGGTAGGAGCAGAGAAGAGAGAACGGACTCCTGATAGGTTACCCAGACTTTCAATGATGTTCTTCTTCTTCAGGATACAGGCTACCAGAGACACCCCGATGGGGTCTTTACACAGGGTTTTATAGAAAAGGGGAAGGGGGTGGTGATAAGGTGGTGTCCAGGGTTCTTATCAAATCACAAATTGACATGGGGTGACAGTTTTCCAACAAGTCTTGGGCAAGGGCGAAACATATTTGCATTAACCTATGAACTTTACAGAACAGCAGAAGTTTCTGGCAACTCTTGAATAGTAAAACAATACGATGAATATTAAAATAACAGAGGTGGAACTGAATCTATGATTGACAGGGTTAAAAGGTGGCAGCTAGGGGATTTTCCCTTAGCCCACTGCCACATCACTCCAGGCTGGAAGTGAGGTAGACCTCATCTCCCAGAAGTGCTGGGCAGGGGCAAAATACACTGAAAAGTTTACTTCCCACCATTTATTTTCACTGATGCTTCTCAGCCTTTTGTTGCAGCCTCCATCCCTTTGCATGATGAACCCAATACAGCCTTTTAGAGTAAAGAAAGGAGAGCAGTTCAAGTGAGAACCGAAAACAAAGTCAATCGAAGAAATTTTTGCCATTGCAGTGATACTTCAGACCATTGTTGAGTAATTCAAATAATTGATTCATTAAACAAAAAGGCCACAGGAAAATTACCTCTGTTGAGAAAGAGATCAAGGTTCTCCCTCAACCATTCAGACCCAGGATGTCCAGACTCTTGGTGAGCTGCAGTAGAGCAGATGCCCTCGTGTGGACATGCAGCCTTTGAGTGGGGTCCTAAAGGAGCAAGGGCAGCCCTGTTCCCTCTTATTCCTCATCACCATTATCATCCACACACATGGCCTGCCTTCCTGCAGCTCTCACAGAACTCAAGGCTACAGCTGGATGTTCTTAATACGTGTAGCTTTTCTTTTTTTATCATTTTACTGAAGCCTATTAATAAAGAAAAAGTAATAATAACAACAAAACCCCCTTCCTGTGTTTCTCGTAATAATTTTATTTCACTGTTTGGAAGAAGCACCAGGAGATACCTTCAATTTTTAAAAGGTATTCTGTTTTTTATTTTCCTAATGTTTCACAATGAGAGTTAATTTTGTTTGCAGGTATTTTGATTGCATTGCTAATATATTTTCCATTAACATACGCCTTTGTAGGCACATGCAGGCCACAGGATTGCTCATCTAAGAACGTTTTTACAAAAAAATTGCTGCATGGTGTGTATAACTTCGAGTTTTCACCTCAATAACATATCTTTTTGTTGAAAAAAGAAAAGAGCGTTTTTCTTCAAACAGTTTGAACTCTCTGCATGCTAGAGATACTGGCTTATGGCAAGCCTACGCTGGGTTGCAAGCCTCTGTGTGGGTTTTGAACTAGTAACTAACCAGCTGAGTGGCCAAACTGGTTTTGTGGGCACAGATGTGTAAGTTAGTTAAATTCTGTGACAAGGAAGCAGAACAGCACTTTCATTTCTAACCACGTGGAAAAGTCTTACCAGTGTATGACATATGGCTTAATTTTTTTCTGAAAACAAGCTTACATGGAATACCTCTATTGCAATGCAAGAGAGTAAAGATGCAAGATTGCAGTATCTGGTGAGAATGGGCACTGTACAGAGTATGTACAGGACTAGTATACATTGTCATTTCCTTAATACAGAGTATGTTGACAACACAGAGCACAACACGCAGCAAATAAATCAATGTGGTTTGGTACCACAGGTCTGACACTTTTCGGCATGAAGAATGAAAACAGTCCATATATTAAGGTTAAGGGTGGACTTGCTCCCCTAATCATTTCAGTTGTTTATACATGGACATTAAAATTACCAAACTGTGTCAGACCACACATTCATTTATTCTAGTAGCCTAAAATGATCCCTTTAAATTCATCTAAATTCTCTAAAGCTGCGATAATGTGGGAAAATTCTGCTTGCGTAAGTAATGTTTTACTTTGAATAAAATAATCTGTGATACATGACAATAATAGCACAGTTAAAGTCTGAAGTATCTATCCATTCAAACACTATTAAGAAGTGAAGAGTGGGCTTTTGCTATTTTTTCAGCTTCTCAAAAGAAAAGAAAAATCAACATAGCTACAATATGTAAAATGATAATGATAATAATAAGAATTGAAAATAATTCTAGCTTTCTGATGAATTTGTTCCTACCCCAGGAATATAAAAGCCTTGTCCTTAAAAAGTGGATTGCATTTGCAGTTGAGAAAAGGTGTTCTTCTCACCACACAAATCTCTTACGAGGAATATCTCAGAAATTGACATATGAACACTTATTTCTGCCCAGCAGCTAAAATTCATATTTTGCAAGGAAATTTTTAATAACTTGTGTGACTCTGAACTCATACAAGCAAGGCAGAGACAGCTGTGAAAAACACTTTGGTACAGAACTGCTCTGAGGCTGTGGACTATTACAGACTAATTGCAGACATGTGATTGATCTCTACAGGCACAGATGGACTCTCCCCTCCCAGACACTGATAGGTGTCCACAAAGGAAACAGGCATAAATTAAATGAGATTAATCAGCCTGTTTCGCAGAAAGCTCTATGAGACTTCCATGCAAAGGGAAATGTGCCTTTAGAGCTTTAATCCATCTGAGCCAAGTATGATTAAGAACCATGAAGAAATGGCTAAAGCTCCAGGGTAATGGTATTTGAGTGAAGGTATCACTCTGCTTGCACACCCTGACTTTTGACTACTGTGTAATTTTATGTTTGCATAGTACATTGCAGGAGAACATACACTGACACTGGCTATCAGCACGGAATATAGCTAGGACCAGTGAAGAAAAAAAATTGTAACTAGCTGCTACGGTTCATTTTGAGTCCATCTACCGAATATGCAGGACTAGATTTCATTACATTATCTCAGGAGACACCTGAGAGCCCCCGGGCTTGGAAATGACAGCTGAGCTGTGCCCAGGATGGGGGTGTACCCATGGGCATTCTGCTCGCTCACAGCTGACCTCCACCGGGAGCAAAGCCCACTGATGACTGACAGACAAAATGAGATATCAATCACAACAAATTGTGCAGATCTTCAATCCTCCCCTTTCTTACAGGGAAAAAAAATTGAACAAAATTAACATGAAATTACTAAAACTCCACTGAGATGAACAGAATAGTTCCAAGCTCAATAAAATTGTTCAGAAAGTGGCTTGGGGTTCTTTGCCATCTTCATATTAGAAGACTGACATCTTCACTTATGTCAATCTTTTGTTCCATTTTGATTTTTCATAAAGAAAACCACTTACACAAAAATCAGTATAAATGAAAAAAAAAGGCTTGCTAAAACCCACATAGGCTTCTTTTTCAAAACAGGTTTGATATTATTTTTAACTAAATCAGGATCATCCTTTACAATATCTGTCAAAAGAAACTGTAACTAAATTCTCCTCTATTTCAGGATCTGTACAGAAGTACTAAATTCCTTCTGTAATGGTTAGACTTGGTTTATATTTATTCTAGATTCTCTTCACAGGCAAAAAGTATGTTGAAATACAGACTTCTTTAAACTAAAAGGTGTTGGAAAATGCAGGAAGGCATCTAATGACATAATCAAGGACATCCAGATACATATTACTATGGATAGGGGAAAGATCCTTTCACTCTGTATTTCCCAGGCCCAGGTAGCACTTGATACTGGACCTGACATAGGGGATTCTGAATTGTGTGAGGTATTCCAGCTCCCCATGGTGATGCCATGCACTTTGCAGCATTTATTATCAAAGAGCAAATGGGGAGCAAGAGGCTGCCTCTTTTGCAGAGTGAGAGGTGAAACCAATTCATCCATTTCTCCCTTGAACCAAGCAGCGCCTGCACCTCAGGACAGGCTCTGTCAAAGGTAGCTGTGAAGCAATTCCTGAAGTTGCAGCTCATAGTCCTTTTTTTCAAGTAGATGTTCCTTAGACTATAAAAACCTACTGTTTCTGCCAGTTAATGTAGGAAATCCTTTCCTTTAAGTCAGTGGTGTCTGTGCAGTGAAAGTCTGGATCCAAACACAGCTGATGACTCACTTGGAAAGCTGCTACAGCCACACATAGCAGCACTTGTAATACCGGCCACCTTCTCTTTTTTTGGAAAAAAATATCCCAACATTTTATGTGCAAAAATGAAAGCAGATTCTCCTTCATTTACATTACTGAGTTCTATATTCACTGTTGTCTTTCTCCTGCATAGTGAATTTTATTACTTTAAACTCTGAAGGTGAAAGAGTAAGAAGTCATCCCCTCACTCGTGCTATGAATACATATTAGATTAAGTGCAAATATAATTCTTACAGTGCTTGTGCATTTGGTTTGTATTAATTATACCTCTCTACATCTGCCACCCAGTTAGCTCCCAATATAGCCACACAGCTCCAGCAGCTTTACACAACGGAAAAGAGAAAATAAATCATCACTCTAATGAGAGTTCAAAACTCCATTAAAGAATTTGCTGGAAGAAATATGAAAATATTTCAATCTGGAAAAGCTCTGCAACAAAAGAGAATACTTCAGTATGTATTGAAACATGACCTAAAAATGCCAGCAAAGCACTCTTCTTTTTTCTGTTATTTGAACTGTGAGAAGTCTCTGTACTCTCTAGACTAAAAGTAAGTTTTCACTCCTGGTAAAATCACGGCATGTGGATTTTTCATTGTGCTATATTTTATGTTACTGAACCTCAGATATTTAAATTGTCAGTTTCATTTATAAAATACCAGAATCTACTAAAAAATGTTCAAAATATCCATGTTTGTCCTTTAAATATGAGACCTCAAGAGCACTAATTAATCAATAGTCAATCTCTCCGACCAAGGTCTTATTACTTGAGTGTGTGTCCTAAGATATTAGTACAGGCTTTTTCCAATCAGCTTGGCTTGAGGAGAATATAGAGATGGAAAAAAAGGGAGGTATTTTCTGTGTAAGGAAGACAAAAACTGATAACATACATCATAAATCCACATTTTTGCTGTATTTGTGTGCTCTCAGCTTGCTCTGAGATTCTGAGTTTACACTAACTGATTACAAATTAGCACAAAACTGCAGAAGCTCCAGTTTTCCAATTGCCATTGTAAGGAAGTCAATTGTCCTACACATGTAGGACAGCCCTGGATGCAACAGATACATTAGCATCTCCACTTGTGACTTTCTGAACACTGCACGATGAATGACGGTTTGGGGAATCATTCCCAGCTGTTTGCTTGTTTTCTTTTGAAGATAGAAGGCGTGTTTGACACTGTTATGTTATCTCTGCAGCATAGCTGCAAAGCAATTCCAAGAAGTAAGATAAATTAATTTTTAAGAGATAGCACATTCCTCTGTGTGACACACAGAAGACAAGTCACATTTCAGCTTTAAATTAGCTTATGAAACCTATCTTCTAGTTATAAGAAGTTAGATTTTTAACTGCAGTAACAAAACTAATTAGGGGGAGGATACAATCACTTCTCAAGGGTTTATAAAATTTTAAGTATGAGTTTGGCTTTTGGGTGTTTTGTCACATGTGTCTCACGTGTGATGGGTCATTTCTGGTCATGCAAAGTAGGTATGAAATACTGCAGCCTAACCCTGAACTCAAGGAAAGAAACAATTAAACAAAGCATAATATGGCTGTACAGTAAACCAAATAATCATATCAAAAATTATCACAGAATCGAGCACGATTCATTCTTCCTAAAATAAATGCTATTGGTTCACCAGTAATTTCAAATTACTGATATGATATAAACTTGATAACACTAAAAAAATCCCCCAGTGTTCCATACAGGATATCCAATTGATTTTGTGTTTTCCATCATTCATTTAAACAGAGTGGCTTCCTTTTGCACAGATAAGCAGCAGTTTCAGGTGCACAAACAGCAACACATCTGAAAGGAGCCTTATTCACAAAGGGGTAGCAGCCAGTATGCACTGGACTAGGTCAATATACCCTTTCCAAGTTACCCACTTTTTCAAAAGAGTCTTGGTTACATTCTGAGATTATCACAAAGGAAAGAGTGACAGATTCCAAAGTCTTTCAGAAACTGTGACTTTAAGGAACACAATCAACACACACATTGTTTGATGTTCATGTAATAAAAACTTGGAGTGCATTACAGAAACTCACTTGCCCAAAAATCAACAAGAGATCTTCAACTATAATGCCAAGAATGTGAAATTCATGCTTTGCTTATCTATAAGCTACAGTGAGTGTTTTATTGAACAAAACCAACTGCCTAGAAGCCAGCTGTGTACATGTTTTCATCCCTAAAGCAGCTGCTGCATTTGACTATGCCACCGAGAGGGAAAGAGTCTCCTCCTCTCCCACTGGCCACTATATTAAGCAGCTCGTGGTAATTGCTGCACAGCACTTGGCAGTGGCAGGCATGGTAACAGTTAGCATTAATAAAACTAGAAGCTGTTTTCACAGTTGCATGTCTCACAGCCTCATGTGTGAAACGCACCACGTTTGGCGTAGACAAACAGGACATCCACAGCACGGATGGCTGCAGATTGCAACAGAACAAACGCATTCAGCACAGAGGTGTCCATGTGAGCACAGACAGTATTGAAGTTAAGTAATTATGCAGTAAGGAAATAAACAAGTATGATGATTACTGAAATCACTACATATTTCATGTTTCAGAGCTCAGCGTTGCACTAATAAAAATTAATAACTTTGAGGGACTGTTTTAATTTAAACATGAATGCCTTAGTGCATGAAAAATAATGTTTGTGTATGTATATTTAGATAGATTTTTCCTTACACCTTCATCCGTAGGGAAGGAATGAGTCAGAGTAGCCAGCATATAGCTCTATCTGTACCTGCCTATTCCCAAAATATCACAACAAATATTTAAGGATCTTTTCAACCAACAGAAGTAAAGGTCAGGGTCATAGCAAAGGGCAGTTTGTGGAGGAGGAGATTAGCATTTCTCTAAGTGATTTCTTCTTCCATCTACTTTTTTATATCCTCTATAAACAGTCCTCTCTAATTTCAAACACATTTTTTGAATTCTGCAGAGAAGTCAGTTCTAAAAAGGAATCTTCCAAAATAAATGTTTTTCTTGGCTCATTCATCAGCTATCCTGTCTTTTCTAGTATAGATATGGGTGGGAGAAGGCATATGTGTGTATGTGTATATTCTGTATATAAACAAATATCAGTGTAGCCTCTATTTAGCATTCTGTACCCACACAATACTTATGCAAAGGTATTGACCGGAGATTTGTTACTGAGATTTTTTTTTAGTCTCTATTTCATTGAAAAATAATTATTTAATAGATTGATTAGATTAGCATTTATCTGTTTTATCTGACTAGTAGTCTAATGCCAGAAGAAAGTTCCAGGTGCTCAGCTCCTTTACAAAACAGATCTTTATTTTGCATATCCAAACACAGGGCAGCTCTCCAGCATCCCACACACACACTAAATTCTCCTCTTTTAAGCAGCTGTAAACTGTGTGCTAGGTCATCTCTGAATTCATACAGACTGCATCCCCTTTTCATTTATTTTTAAAGATTGCCTTTAGATCAGAACTTGGTAAAGGGTGACCCCTCCACTGCCATCCTCTGCCTTGTCACCATCCAGCAATAACCAGCTGCTTCTAAAATAAAACTAAATAGAGTGTTTCCTAAAGACTGTGACATAGAGTGCTCATTTCATTTGTGTTTTGGCAAGCAGTTTTCCAGGTTTCAGATGAAATTCCTCAGTAAACAGTTTTATCTCTCTCTCTAAATGTGTGGCCAAAAAGCATAAAAAACTCGATTCTTAATAGCTTTTCAGTTCAGGTCCTCACCTACCATTTTGCAAAATGAAGACAGACAAGGAAAACAGAACCAGTGATCTGACAGCAACTCATAGGCTTCTCATACAGGTATAATTTATTCCCATTCAAGGTGCTGCCACCAGCTGCATTCAGCCCCATCCCTGCCTGGCTTCGTACATGCTGGCAGAGCCACTGACAGACACTGCGTAAGCGACTGGAGGAGTCAGGGATGATGAAGAAGAGAAGACTCCAGCCCTGGCCCAGGACTGGCCATCAGCACTCTCGGGGCAGCACTGATCCATCCACCCCACTGGCATACCTAATGGTGGGGCTGCTCCCCAAACTCACAACTGACAGCACCTGTGCCTCTCCCTTGCCCCAGAACTGTAGGCTATGCCCTGCCTGCTTATGTTTCTGAAGGCCCATGGGGAATATTTCCTCCAGGCCTCCCCCAATTTTTAGCCCTGTACTGTCTTCAACAACTGAACCGTGCTGAGCCCACAGAAAGCTTCAAACAGAACAATGGAGGCACAGCCCAAGAGTGCAAGAAGATTTTTCTCCACACCTTGGACTGCACGTGTGATAAAGTGCATAAACTTGCCAAAACAACACCTAGACTAGAAAAAAAAAAAAGAACAAAAAGAACAGACTAATATTTAGACATGCAGAGTAGCTTGGGAATTTGTTCCTGATTTCAGGCAAGAAGATAAGAATTAAGGACTTTCTCTCACTACATAGTTTTTTTGAGAGAACTAGGAGGGCAACTATAAAGAGGTAGAAGTCAGTTCTGGAAATGAGTTTCTGTGTTGTTTGGCTGACTTTCAAAGGATCTGATCATTTTAATACTGTATGTATTAAACTGTTCTGTTAATGATGTGTTAAGGCAGTCATGGACTAGAGATTCTAGGCAGATCAAGGCTACATCTTCCCCACTGGGCACACAAAATCTTGGACAGACATAATTTAGCTATTATTTCAATCAAGTAACTCCTTTCTAGAGCTGAATGAATATTAACATCAATTGTCCTTTTGTTGCACATAATTTCTGCTAGAAGGATGACTCCAGGAATGTTTCATTGCACATTTTCCATAGTTTTTCATCTTTGGTTGCCTTGCTGCATGGCCTTATCCTACTTTCTATGGCCTGGAGATATAGCCAGAGGCATTTTGAATCACTTCACATTCAGAAGGAGTGGCCATTGTGGATGTGTTTTTAGCCCACTGGAAAAAGAAGGGCTGAAACCTACTTGTTAGCCACAAATTTTGCTGTTCTATTGAAAGAGGATGGGTTTAAGCTTTTGAGCCTGCAACAACACCATTAATAATTTACTGAAGACAACAATCCTGTATCACTCATCAAACAACTCAGGTAAAAAAAAAACCAAAAACAGTAAATTATCTGCCAAGGTGAAAGGACAGATTGCAGGCTATCGATGATCTCCTACAGATGTTGTTAGAGAGTCTCATGGATACACAGAATGAAAAGGAAGAATAGATTTCTCCTTATTGGTGAAGTTCTTAAGAACTGTGAAGAGGGTTAATTTAATTCTATGCTCAAGTACAAAATCCATCTATGCTAGTTATTAGATTAGTAGGATTTTTTATTATTTACCTTGGAATATTCAGAAACACATTCTTAGTACCAGGAAAATCCTTTAAAGAGAACAGGACACCAGCACATATGGAAAGGCAGGTTTCTCCTGTGCATAGTTGCAGGCTGGCATTTGGGAGAACTGTGTCCTTGTCCCAGGTGTATCACTTCTTTGCTGGGTAACCATGGAGAAGTCATTCCCTCGTCTTCTACAGCTTCCCCCTCAGAAAAGTATGAATAATAACGTCAGGCTTCTTTGGAAATAACTTTGAAATCTATGGGTGGAGAGCATTGTGTAAGAACAGGGTATTACGGGTAATTTCTGTCTTATTCAGCTGTGTAGATCTGGTCTCAGTTGCCCTACAGCAGTGATCAGAATAAACATTACACTCTTGGCAGTTAAAGAACTTCTCTTGTGTTCACTGCCCAAACTCTTGTTCCAATTCCCCTGTCTCCTGCAGCTGAGAGATGGAAGGAAGATCCATCAGAAGTTCTGGCCCATTCTACAGCTGGGCCTGTCTTCGTAAGTCCTGGGTACCCCAATGCCCAACCTCCATTGGCTCGGGTGCTTCCTTTCTCGTTCCCACACTCCACTATGTGGCATGATGTCTCACAAGATCCATCCTTTGTAGTGTTACCTGGGCAGTGATCCCCACTGCACTACCTGCACTGTGCCAGCCAGGGTAAAAACCTCTTCCTCCTACTTCCTCACTCTCTCTGTTGAGGGCTGACATAGTTTGTTTAAAAAAAAAAAAAAAAAGAAAGAAAAAAGCAAACCATCAGTGTATTTTCTTGTCTGGAAGCACAGCATCTGATAAGGATGTGCATGACTATAAGCTGCTGACAGCAAGTTGGATGAACACTGGTTTGCACAGATCTCCCAGCAAGCAGTCACTCTATCAAACTTGCTTCCCCACCCCATGAGGAAAGATTTCCAAAATAAGGAGCAGTCTCCAAACCAGTAAGGTTCACAAGTATCACTGAATTAAAGGGGATGACAGGATGGTTTGCATATCTGACCATTGTTATGTGAATTTGACCTGAGGGGAGGGGACTAAGCCACTCCAAAAACAATGGCTTCATTAACAATGTGAGAAATCTGCAATGTTAGGATGAAGCCAATCTGGTTTACCTGAAAAATAATTTAAATAGTGCACAGGATGAAGGTTTGAACTTGCCATAGAAAATACTTTGGGGGGGCTCAAAACCTGTGTAATAATTAGTCACAGTTTCATTAGGTTTTTCCCCAAAGTTTGTCTCCCTTTTCAACTACTACTTTTCATACAATACAGCTTAGTCACTACCAATTGAAAATTAATTATAGATCTGATCTAAAAATGAAATCTTCCATCCTGTCTTTATTAATTCCCAAGGCACTTCCTTTCACTTCTTTTTACCTTAATCTCTTTTCAGCCCTACATGACCACTACCTTCGGAACTGTCATTAACTAACACAGTATTTACATTACTTTGATTCATAATACACCATCACAATAGAGTCATTCTTGGTGGTAGGTCTGTGTTGCCCTCCTCCCTATTTTTTTTTTTAAATCAAAACAATCCTTTACTATAGCAACTTTTCTTGGCTACCTCCCCATTCCAATAACTTGTAAGCAGCACACACTTGACAACACTCATCAGACCACACTGTCTCTGTGCCAAATTGAAAGGCCACTCCTCTTTGGAACAGTAAATGCAATCCCAAAGTTACAGGATGAAGCTGTTGCAGGTCTCTCAGAAAGCTCGTATTCTTTAGAAAGTTACTGAACGTTAAAAGTCAGTTGTGCCAAAACTTTTGGAACTTAGAAGTAACTCAAGGGAGCAACTCCTCCCTAAGCCTTTTAATTTATGATAGGAAAGGAAGAGTTATAAAAGCTAACAAACTTTTCATAAAACTGGTAAAGGAAAAAAGTGTTCAACTCAAGAAAGTATCACACAAGGAACAAAAGGTGTCAAAAGTCATACTGAACCAACTTCTTCCCACAATACTTAAGTAACTGTCAGTTTGACATTAGATTTTTAAGTATATGTGTAAGCAAGAGCCCACTTAATTTACAAGGGTTGTTATTTTACCTATCTAATCAAACTTTCATAATTACACTTTACGTAAAAATATCACAATATTATATTTTCCTTCATAAGTTTTCTACATAAATTTCCTTGTGACTTAAAGCCATATAAATAAAAATTATGTATAGATAAATAACTTCAATAATCACACTTACATTTTAATACTGCAAAACTTTATCAAAGTTAAACTGCAAGAAAAGGGGCTTTGTTATTGAATGATTTGAAAATGATTGAGATTTATTAATTATATTTATACTATCACAATAAGAAATAGCACTGACAGTCTCAGTAAGCCATTTCATACTTCCAAATCAGCACATTTAAAATAGTTTTCATTTATTTTTATACTGAAAAACTAATATTTTTTGGTCAGAAATGCCATCATTAGTCCCTGATTGCAAACCAACGACATAAAGGAAAAGACTTTACTCGCCATTAGTAGAGCTGGATGAAGGAAAAAAAATCCAAGAATGTAACATTTCAGTGTAGCCAAAAATCTGTGGAGACTATTAGAAGTGAGAGATTTTGAACAGGAAGTAGCTACTATGTAAGCATAAAAAACAATATCACCACATAAATATAGAATCCCATAAATTGTATGGCTGTAAAAAGTGGTAGGGGTTTTTTACTTGTATAATCTTAGTGATGTCACATATTCTCTATTTTTCCTGAAAATTACCAAGGTTTTGTAATTCTTTCAAGGTTCAGTTTGTAGTCTTGTTGCCAGAGACTTGCATGCAGAGATAAGACAAGTGCTGCAGCAGTGGTACAGATACAGTGGAAGGATATGGAGCAATCATGCTCCATCTTTTTAGAGCAACCTAGCTCTTACTGCTCAGGTCTACCCCTGGAGTATTTGTTCTCTCCAAAGCCAAGAAAAACAAGAGTAGATTCACCTCCACACCTGAAATGAGCCTTTCTGTCTCTGCTGTATTTTATAATTTACCAGGGCATCTCTCCTTACTCCTTTCCTTTTGGAGTCCCAGACTTTGCTCTTTCTATCTCTTCATCACTTCAGCTGGCAACTTCATTTGTCCCATGAAACTTGTCAGACTCTTCATGCTGTATCTTCCCAATGCCTTCAAATGCAGCTAATACTGACTGTTCCCCTGGTCCAGGAAAGTTTCTGTTTTCATCTTTACTTCCTCTACTCAGACTGTCACCAATATGTGTGAGAAAGTGCTTCTGCAGGGCTTGTCTGAGAATTTTCCAGGTCTCACTCTTCATTTTCCTATCATAAACATAATCTATATTGGTTAGATTTTTTTCTTCTGTGTAGCCCATGAATCCACGTCTGCCACTCCATTTGCATTGCTAATGTAGGGCTGCCTAGCCACTCTTCTTTGGCAACCTGTATTCTCTCCTATTCCTGAAACAGAAAAGATTTCTCCTCTCTTCTCCTGTCCTAGGGAAAACCTGCTCATTGCACATAGCTTAAACAAACCAGAATCAAAGGGTTTTGTTAATGACATCATTAACTGACAATCATGACCAATACCAGTAACAAAACAAATAAACCATTATATTATATACCATGAAATGCTCATAAGTACCCATAAGTTTCTCAATTTCCTTCTACAAGTAATCCTAAGAAGGAATATTACCCCGTACACACAACTAAGTACACATTTATGCACACATGCATAGAGTACTATGTGGATCACAAACCCTCCTCTCCTGGGAGCCCAGATACTTGCAGACACCTCCAGAGAGAGATGTGGATGCTGTCACTTCAGGAGAACCCATGCTGCACCCTACAATCCACAGAGCACCACCTGCACGTGGTGAAAAAGCACCCCAGAACAGTGCAAACTCACACCCTGAGTTTCTGCACCCCATGCCATCAGGCTCTCAGCTGAGTGCAGGCTAAAAAGCAAGTTATTAAAGTTCTATTTAAACTTTCACAACAGCATGGATCTTATTTTGACTATTTTTTATTCAGCATTGATAATGCATGAGTTATTACAGAAGACTGATGCTTAGGCAATCAGGTCATGGATGCCTCCTCTGCAGCCTACAAAAGTTACCTTTTCTGATTTTTTCCTCAACTCACAGTTTTGCACTTTGTACCCTTCTCCCTGTAAAATATGAGAGCTGCAGGGATAATGGCAACAGCCAATTTGGATAGCGGCATAAAGAGAATCAGGCTTCAATCTATAACCCCAAAACTCTGTGTAAAGACCCAAATCCATCAAATCTGAAACTTGTTAGAATATAGCGCTTGTCAACACTTTTGTGAACTGTTCCAAAATGTGAATGCTAACTGATTCATTTCAAACTTTTTTAGACATTCCAAGGTTGTTTGGAGTTGTTTTTCTCAGAATGATAATGGAGTATTTTGGAATGAAGCCTGATATATTTTTCATAGGCTGAGAAATTAATAGACTAATTCAGTGAGAGCTCACTTTGTTTTTGGCAAACCTGATTGTGTTTGCATTCTCTATCCCTTTCTTAGTTTGTGCATATTTCTTGTTTCAAACAACCAGTAATACAAAGTCACTTGGACTCTGTGTCATGGAAGTAGTTACATTTTATCAATGCCCTTCAATCAGTACCCAATTTCATCTTAGTTCCAGCCTCTTCTCTGACCTGAGATATTCTGCATCCTCACAGACCAGAAGCTTTCATAAAAATCAAAGACTTATGCTTCAGAAAAAAAGAAAAAGCATCCATATTTTACCTTTTCTTGTCTGACATTTTTGTTTGAGAAAAAAATATCACCTTAGATCCTAATTAAGACAGAATTTTATAAATAAATAAGATATGCATTTCAGAAATCAAAACTTGCTTGGTAAGCAGCAATTGATTCCCAGTTTTAATAACAGAAGATACGTTAAACTGCTAATACTGTTACCAGAAGATTATTTGTGAATCTATTAAAAAAGACCTAAAATTAGTTTCATCCAGAAAACATGAAAGTAATTAGCTATATAATATTCACAGGGACTTAGTTGCAGCACCTCCTGTCTAAAATATTTGCATTATATTTCTGTACCTTGCTGATTCACAATTTAATTTCAAGCTCCAGAAGAAATCTTATCTTCTGTCCTGTATCTTATTTCCTCTATATGATGTCCTAAATTGCACTTGAAGCCTTGCTTCAGAATTTTTCTAAAGCAAGTTACTTTATTTGTTTTGGCACTTTCTCTTTGCAATTTTTCCAGTTGTCTTCTTGCTTTCATTAATATTTTTTAAAACATGACTAAAAAGGATTCCATCATGCACTGCAGATGACAAATAGAGATCATATCCTATCAGATGAACATTTCTGCTGAGAGAAAGTATGAATGATCCTGATTTCTTTCAAAATTTGGCTGCATCAGACCTAAAAAAATCAGAGTTCTTTAGCTGTTCCCATGATAAATGCATGTGAAAGATGGTTTTATTGAATTAACTATGTTTCTTTCTCTGGCCTATTGTGTGCTATCCTTTCCTGCACATCTACTTAGACCTAAGTAGTTCAGATTTAACTCAGTGCCAGTGTTCTTTTGTTGCATTGCATGGCACCTCTACATGGAAAGGACAAGATTTTTTTTCCTGCTATTATTCTCATGTTCACAATTATAACTTCATTTATATTGAAATCACCATTTCTCCAGATGCCTTGGAGCTGTTCCACAGTCAGGGTACACCACTGCAGTAGGGCAGACAGGCAACTCACTGCCTTGGCAAGAGTTCACAGACCTGCAGTCTTCATGCACACACAGAAGGGCCCTGCACTGCAAGCTTCTGGCTGCTGAAAAGGGATATCCTGGGAACTCTCAACTTTCTGAGAAGCAGCATTGTTTACCTGAACATGATCACTAGGAGTCAAAGAAAGGGTGAAAAACAACAAGCTGCAAAGCTGATCAGAATGTGTGAACCTAAGATTCAAGAGAAGTCCTTTCTTCAGAGTTTTAGTCTTTCTTTCCTCACAGTACAGTTCCTAGGACCCTTCTCCCTCCTTAGTTTCAGCCCATACAAGAGTCATGTGAACATTACATTTCTCAGCAGCAGACCCAGACTTATTCTTCTATTGACTCCTATCAATCCCCACCACTACCTCTCACATATTCACAGGAAATCCTCTGTTTTCCTCTGTTTATGCTCCCAGTTGTCCCACTGAGCCATGACAATCACACTTAGACCGAGAAAGGCCTCTAAGATAATCTCCCAGACATGGTGTCTGATCTAGTATCTGATCTCCTAGTCTCATTGAATGGGAAGATTTTACTCACTGTCTATTCAGCGACATCTTCACTGTTCCAACTGGTACAAACATTTGAAAGACAGAAAATCTGGCAGAGATATTTCAAAATTCCTCTCATAGAACAACCTCCATTCACTTGATAGATTGAGATGAGATGCTTTACACATTCATTATTATAAGTATGTTTGTGGGCTCTGTTTATGGTCAGTGCAAAGAAAAACAGATGAGAACATTATTGAATAGAGAGTTGAAAAGCACTATAGATTAATATAAAATTATAAGAACTAAACAATTCAGCCTCTGTAACAGTAAACATGTCTATCTTATTAAAATTCTTAGAAAGAATTAATACAATGATAGATCAGAGGAAAGGGATGGATACAATTAATTTGTGCTTTGCGAAGGTTTTTGAAAACCAGATCTCCTACAAGTGGCTCTTAAGAATATTTGGAAATCATTTGAGAGTGCATCTACAGCAGTTTTAAATCAAATCTTCCCACTTTCTGTGGTTTGGGTTACAATGTGGAGCTGCCTCAGAATGCACAAGAAGGTTTCCTTCCAGAAGGAGCTAAATCAGAAGATGCAGGCATAAAGGAGACCTGTGACACCTCAAATGCTACTGTGTACTTAAATTCTAGACTGTAGCAGAAGAAATCTGGCTGAGTACAAACTCCCAAAATGCATGAGGCATGTACAGGAGGGACTCTCAGCTGCTTCAGTCTACAGACTTACTTGCTCTGAGATGTTCTGCTGGCAGATGCAGACCTAGTCTGGGGCTCACATTCATCCTGTGAAAATTACTATATCAACTCATCTATCCTAAATTAAGATGTCCCTTTGGGGCAGTAAAAAATCATCCTCATGTGACTAATCATCTGTCTTTTGCATGGTAAAACTAAATCCTTCAAAGCAACTTACTATACAGGGAGAACTGACTTGTCCCAGGGAATGTAGTCTAAGGAAGCTGGTGGTGGGAAAAGACCAAGGTGGCTCAGCACACCAGTGGAGTGAAAGGATTTAAAAGGCAGCTAATGGGTACCAGGGCAGATGGTGGGGTTGGAAGAATTTGGAAAGACCCTGGGGTATGAGAGTCAAACTGAGATGGAGCAGTGCACCTTTTTTCAGGTGTCTATAAAACAGGAATTTAGTGCCGCTTGTCTTTTGGCAAACTCTCACCCTTTTCTCAGCCATAGAACAGATGAGGAGAAGGAAGAGGAGGAGGGGAAGGAGGCAGGAATTTGCTGTTTATGTTCTCCTCTTACAAACAGTCCTTGTGCCCTTTGGCATAGGCAAAGCTGCTGGCTTTGCTACTGCTGGCTACTTCGTACTCTGCCTGAGCTGCAAGTTGGCCCTGTCTGTCTTGAATGATATGCCCAAAAAACAAGGGTCTTCTCTGGTGCACCAGCTTACAAGCTGCCTTGCCAACTTTCCTGACTGAGACAGGCTCCAATGCTGCCTGTTACGACTCCCCTCCACCAGCAGCTATATCCTCAACAGTTCTAACATTTTGATGAGGCCAATAGCAAGTATCAAAGATGATAAGTGTACTGAGATAGTTCACTGAAATCAGATCATATCTAGCAGCTAGTCTAAATGATAGAGGCTGAGAAAAATCTATGTAAGGTCAACAAGCATACCCTGATACCAGGCTTTAATTCTCATTTTAAGAAGTTCCATAAGTTTTCTAATTGTTATCCTTGTACTTCTTTGGCATTTAAATCCATACACTTAAAATACATTTCTCTTCAGCCATTCTCAAAAAAAAAAATCAAAAACCATGTTCTCAAGACTGTAGTCTTACCTTGAACATTTCCCTGGTATTTTGCTGCTCTTTGGGTGTCACTTATCTGGCAATATATTCTGGCCAGCAATCTAAAAAGGGAATTCCAGGTAGTGTTTACACTGGTGCTTTACTGCTCTGATACAGCCTCTCTGTGTGCAGCATCAAATTACTATGTCGTTTTTCTACTGCCATATTGTATTGCAGCCATATGACTTTGCTATCTACATTTAGGCCTGTTTTAATATTCCCTCAGAAGTCAATATTAATAATAATAATCATCATACTTTTCAATATTAATTCTCCATAAAAGATTTCACTAACTGACTGCATGTGCTTTGGATCTCAGCCTCGTGAATCTGTGCTTATTCACAGAAAATATTTTACATAAACTCAGTATATTGTATTACTGCTTAGAGAGACAGCAGTTGAAATAAATCTGTGAAAAACAAGAGAATTAACTTGTTTTGATGAGACCAACCAAGAAGCTTGGCTGAATGTCCTACCTCGGAATCTTTGTCACATCTCCTCCACTTTGAGGTACTGTGATATCAGTTATATTTTGTTTATTGACTATCTTGATAAACCAAGGTTTATTTCCAGCAGTAGTTATTTCAGGAGGGTTGCTTCAGTGAAAACAAAGGCAGAACTTGCACCTAGTGTGCTGTGTTAGGTTCCCACATGCTCTTTCTCTCTCTTGCTTCCTCTCAATTTTTAATGTCTCCTCTTGCTGCCTTTTCACTGAAGAAGCATAGCCAGTTGCAAGATAGCTGTCTTACATTTGAAAAAGCAAACCTGGCTGCTCTCCAAGATTTCTCATTTTCAGTTACCTGGAACATTGTTTTAAACAGGAACCACATGTATTTACTGGTAGGCAACCCAATAACTTCATTCTCCACAGGAATTTTGGGATGCATACATTAATGGTAAAAGCATGGGGGAAAAAGTTATTCTGAATGAGAAACCTAGTGTTTACAAAAGGAGTGTTTGATACTTCAGGGTGGAATTTGGTTTCATTCCCCAGCATGTTAAATCATAACTAGGCATGTGTGATTTAATATAGCAGAGAGATTTCCTGATTTGTTTTTAATTGCCAGTATACATAGACTGCATTTTCAGCATCAGTTATTTTTATTTGAGATGAAAGAAAATGGGAACAATAACAAAGTCTTCGTGAGAAAATACTTTTCTGTAGCATATCATATTGACTCTGTCTTGCAAAATATGAGTTTCAAGAAAAATCATGATGACCAGAAAAGGAAAGTAAGGTCCCAGATTAAGACAGGATTCAAGCACAGCTCTAAATGCAACAGGACTTAAATAAAGGCTTTGCTTAAGCACATAACTCAGCCTCCATAAATCAGGATGGTTTTTTTATATATACATACAAGATATACATAATATATATATACAAGATATACATATATACATAGTATATATATTTATTAATCACTGTTCATTGTAATGGATTCACAAATACAAGAGCCACGTGTAACATATACCCAACATGGTTCTCATGACATGTTTAAACCTAAGTTTTATTCTGTATATGCCCTACGGCTGAAGGTACCTTGTTAGGAAGGGAATTGGCATTTGTTCAGTCGCAGCCCTCCATCTGTATTAAAAGATTCACATCCTACTGTAACATTTTCATTTACAACCCCTTCAGGCCAATAAAAAGCATAATCATTTTCCTCCCCAGTAACTGCATGGACATCAGCTTTAATTTCAGCACACTTTTTTCTTCCTAAACATTTTTGTCTGGTAACAGCTGGTCAATATATTTCTTCATTATGCCCCTTTTTCCAAAAACAGCCATGCCAGGCTCCCAGTAATATACTTTCTTGACAACACCTTTGTCCTAATTGTTTCATCCTTTGTGGTTTTATGCACATCCTACTGATGGAGGCAGAATGTCTGGGAGGCATATATTTTAGATTCTATTTCCTCCACCATATTTATCCTGTTCCTGTGCAAAACACATGCTATCTGTAGCAAATCATAAAGTCTAGAAAGCCTTTGATTAAAATTGCTGGTATGGTGGACTTTGATACAAAGTTTGTATTTGCAAATAAAATTCTGCTTAATTTTCCCCAGAGCTTTTTCAAATGTATGTACAAAAGCCTTGTTTATCCATTTGATCCTGGGAGATAAGCAGCAGTTCTAACATGCTTTAGTGAATGTCTGAAATTGTTTCAAAACAATTGTGAAATTGTGAACTGTTATCAAACAATTTCTTCAGATAATCCAGAAACAATCAATAAACTCCATGAGTTTTTGATATTCTGGCCAGTCAACAAACCTTTATGCTGGAAAAGCACCAGCTATAGCTACCTACATGGCTGATTGTTAATCTATGTGAAATCTAGACAACTTCTATTTCATTTATGCATCCTGTGACAAAGTGAAGGATTTCAATCCCATTCATTTTCTGTCACTTTACCATCCAGAGCAGTTATTAAATTTACAAACTCTATTTTCAGGAAGCAATGTCTTTTCTGAGGCTGCTCTTCATACAGGCCAGAATTATACTACATGCAGCACTAGTAATTTTGGTTCCAGTTTCACATAGCTCTTTAGGACATACTTAATTTGTCTGTGTTTCTGAATCAGAGTCATAATTAAGATGTTCTTAATCACCTCTTTTATTTAGTGAAGGAAAATTATTTTAAGACCAAACCAACTGGAGATTGTATCTAAAGAACTAATAAAAATTATGAAATGGCATGATTGGTGAAAAATATGCATCTAAACTTTAAACCATTTTAGAAACCTGTGCTAATAAATAATTATTATTTAAATATTACAATATCTAAAACCCCCCCACCCTCTTCCTACTTTCCCCTCAGGTTTGCCACCATTAGTGTAATTGGCTGATTTTCTAAATGCATTGTCCTTAGCAGGAATCTTAAGGCAGAGGATCTGAAGGAGTAGAGCATGAGTGGCTCTCCAAATAATTTCAAGGGAGGTTTTCCATAAACACAGAGCAGACAGGATGAAGCTCGGTGACTTCTGTACCAGAGACTGACAAATGCAAACTCTCTGGGGAGAGAAGGTGGCTGCTGTAGGGACTGACTAAGGAACCAGGAACACTCTCAGACCCATGAAAGTAAGGACAAAAAGCATGGGGAGCCAGCAGAAATATTTTGCTCAGGCAGGAAGCTGAGGTGGTCCTTGCAACCTGATTGTTACTGAACCATCAGATTTCAGGCTGAAAGCCTTCTGTGCAGCCTTTGCAGGCCTGATGAGAGTGTCGTGCTTTCTTCCTTTTCCGTGACAGTGATGAGTTACACCTTCTCCTCTTTGCTATGTATAAAGAACATGTTGAGGAACAGTGTAAAAATCTCAGAGCTGTTATTTTGATGCTTGTGTTCATGATAGCTGAAGTCTATCAGGGCCCTGAATGCACTCAGGGGTTTTGCAACCTGTCTCCTGCTCCATTCCCAGGTTTTGGCTGCCTGTACCTAAGGACAACTACATTTTGGTGCAGTGGTGTCACTTCGGTCAGACTATTGGGAAGCCCTCCATGGGGCCTCCGTTCCTTGCCATGTGAGATGCCTTCAGGCTTCTAGTTGTTGCTTTAGAGGTGTCTGTAGATCCAAAAATCCTCTTCTTAAAACTGAAGAAAGCTAAAACACCCAATAGATCCTTCTAACTGCTATTAAGACAAATCTCCAGGTGCAGTAGCTAGATTAAGGAGAATGCTTGGACTGAGGGCTCATCTCCACATGAAAGGAGAATTTCTTGGCCTCTAGCTAGTGATTAACCCAAATCCCTCCAAATGAAACTCAAAGCATTTCTGTCAATAAAGAAAGGTGTGGCAAGACACCATACCTCTTGGAGTCATGAGGAAGAAAGGACACCATAAAAACAAGAACTTCTCAGGTTTGCTTTCTGGATTTGTTTTATTCATGTTGGCCAAAACGTAAGTTGATACATATTTTTGTTCTCTGGCAGGGTTTTAGATGTGTAGTAAACACAAACGTAGACACAATACCTGTTTGTGTAATAGCCCACTTAGGCCTAAGTAGCTACCCCTCAACATGCACACTGCCCTCACCCCCATTTTCCACCTCTTTGATGCCTGAAAATATTTACTTTACACTGAAAGCCAAAACCTCCTTCTACCCAACTAAATTAACAGCTGCACAAACTTCTGAAAAACAGCTCCAAAGTCTTTTTCAACCAAAAGGGAAAAAAAAGCCCAACCTGATCTGTTTGGTAAGAATTATTCTCTATAAACTTGTTGTCTCTCTTTATGGATCTGCTCCCTTCTGGAAATATAGGTTGCATCTGCTTGCTTGGTTGTAAAGGGCTTCTGTGTGATGAATCATTCACATATATGCCTGTCCTACATATGAACTGCCTCGCAGACATGTATCAAAAGTTTGCTTAACACTTTGGATCAGCAGCTGCAAGTTTGGGTCTGACTGGGAGCTTCTCAACACTTTATACTTTGGCCTGTGTTGTAATTTTTGTTGTTTGAAAGTACATTTTTTAACTGCTATGAAGAGAAGGAACAGAAAAAGGGAAAAGCAATCACTTAAGTATGGAAAATGGCACATTTAAATTAGCAAACTGGCTCCAAATAACTAAGAGTAAAATGAGGGTGGTCAGTGCAGTCTGGGCATAAATGTCCATGTCCATTCAACTGCCTTAGGTCCAGGTGCCTGAAAACAAGACTGTGTTAGCTCAGTTAGCAAGAAAAAAAATCCCTGAAGTGGCTGAGAGACTGACTAAGAACCTCTGTGTTTTGCAGTAGACAAAAAAGAAAAGAAAATGAAGATGTACCAGGAAACATGGAGGAGAATTGACACAAGGGGTGGTTATTTTTGGTAGTTACAACAGAATTCCTGCTACTAATTTACACTTCGAATTTACTAACATAAATATAAAGCATTCATGCAGTTTCATCTGACAGGTACACCATGTGGCTGTGCTGTCAAGTTTATCTACGGCAGGAATTAGACTGGGACGCCTCCACAAGCAGCACTGATCTCTCACTCACACAAAGCAGCTTGCAGCTTACTATCAATAGTCAAACAAACCGTGTTTTACCCCTATTTATCCCAGCATGGTTCGGCCAGGAATTGCAAGTTTCAACAAAAATGAGTAATTTTACCAGTAAGCAATACAAACTTGAGATGCCCTTCACCGGTCCCAAAATATCTTGTTTTCCTGGACCACATCCATAGCCTGTATGTCAATGGTAGCTGTAGTCTAGCTGAAGTGACTCAGATTCCAGGCATGAAGTGGGGGGTTTAACACGGGAGTTTATACTGAACCTACGATTACTTCATTTTCACATAAACTTGCGGCGTTCTGAGTGTAGCTCGGAGCCAGCTCCGATCGCGTTCGCAGCACCGCGCTCCCTAACGCACCCCGGGGGACAGAAATTTTAAAACCAGGGCATACCCCGCGCTTCGAGACACTTGGCTACGAGGAATCTAGCGAAAAACCCAGCGGGGCTGGTGGAAAAACCCCGAAGCTGCTGTCGGGCCGGGCAGGCGGGGCTCGGCTTCCCACCCAGCTAAACAAACGGCTGATAAGGCGGCAGCGCGGAGCTCCAGCGGGGCCGCGACTCTCCCAGGGTCAGCTATTTAGGGACAACAACAGGAACACGCGGCGATGGCGCTGCCCTGCCCCGCCCCGCCCCGCGCCACCCGCCGGGCCCGCTCCGCTACCTGGCGGCACCGGCCCGGGCTCGAACCCCAACCCGAACCCCCCGAACCCGGGAGCCGCGAGCTCCCATTTTGCAGGACTGACTTGGCCTGCCCAGCGCCTGCCTGCGGCCTGAGGGACGGGCCCGCGGAGGCACCTCAGGGTGCCCTCAGTCCGGTGTCTCCACAGTTTTCCTGACGGTCCCATCTCCTCTTCCTTGTGAAGAAGTGGTGGGTTTAGATGAATTTTCACAAGCATGGTAGTTGGCTTCAAAGAAGGTGGACAATCCAGTTAAATACCTTGATGCTGCATCCCTTTTATCACAGTAGATCTATTGTACTACATGCAGTGGGTTTGGGACCCCCCTACAGCCCATGCACACTGTGCCTTTGCTCCCATGTGGGGTGTCCTTGGAGTTCCTGCTAGTCCAATGTCCCATGAGTTACATTGGCTTCCCCAGCCTGTGATCTCAAGTCACAGGGGCTTACTATGTTATACCAACTGTTTGTGGTGGGAGAAGTCCCTCCATGATACTGAGTGAACATATGCTCAAACTCAAATATGAGTAATTCTTCATAGCAAGGAAAACTTTGCATTTCCTAGTGAACAGGATAAGCAGAGAGTTTAAATATAGTTGTTTCAAAGAACTGTGCCTAATCTTCTGAATAAACTGTTTCAGAGAATAAGAGCAGTAGCAATCTATTCATTTTAGTATCAAAATAACAAGAATGTATTTTAAACCAACTATTTTCTCTGTCCCAGGAAATGGCCTGCCTACCTCCTTTTTTAAATACTATTTTTATACTCCTGGTGGCCTGAATTCAGGATGGAGTTAATATTTTTCTCCATGACGCAGTAAGCAGAACATGCTGAAACTTTATGAACCCAGAAACGTATTCTCTATGATAAACAAAAACAAACTAAAAAAAAAATCTCTTAAGAACTCTGCAACTCATATGGCTTTTACCATCTGGCACACAGTCCTGGCACACTGTAAATCTTCGCAAGTGGTATCTCCTTTACAGACCCTAATACATAAAACCCATATGCCAGTGGCTTGTGGAGGCCACCCCCTCAAGTTGTAGTCATCACATCACAGTGGTGTAAGATCTTCTGTGAAGCCAAAGTTTTTATGGTATTTCAGATGGTAAAAAAAAATCCATTGCCTCCAAACCGTAACAGTATGGACATTAACAGTGAGGCAACTTTCAGTCATGATGCCTTTCTTTAGAAATGTCACCAATCACACTCAACACAGAGAGCTGGGAGTTGAGCAAAGGCAAAACCAGAGAGGAGGATTGAATGTTGAGTGCTTTAAAGATAATTCCAGGGTTATCTCTGGAAAAAATTAAAACAACTCACATTGAGACATTTAGTAATACAAGATACCAAGGTTACATTTGATGAATACCAACCCTAATGACAAATATACTCTGTGTAAATCTGAGCTCCATGACTTTTGGCAAGGATATTTGCCAGCAGCTCAAAAGTCCTGGCACAGAATATCCACATGCCCATAAATTTCTGCAGGCACAAATACATCTGTTAAATCATTCCTTCATGCTTCCCTTCAATATCTAAAGTCCTAAGTGTTGAGCACTTCATCACCAAGCTGCCATAGGCCATCCCTGACCTCCCCAGCACAAAGGGACTGGAGCCTTGAGGGAGCTGAGAGTAGGTTCCCTGCAGCCCTATGTCTTCAGCCCCAGCAACTGAAAGGACGCTGAAAAGCAGAAGGCCCATAAAAAGTTAGATTACTCTGAATGAGGGCTGTCCTCATGGATTACTACTGGACTTTGATGCCAGAAGGCATAATCAGGTCTAATTCTGTGAATAATACACATGTAGTAATGGATCCAGCTCATCTCCTCTCCATCCTCAGGATCTTTTTGATCTGTCACTTTATACATGGATACATTTTTCTCAAATGTTGAGATCACACAGCAGCTCTTTCTGACGGCATCACTGATGAAGGAACATCCTGTTTGATGCTGCTGCTGCTTCTGGATTATCCTAGAAGGTGGATGTTGAGCAAGGGGGCTTCTATGTAAAACATCAGCCTACTCTCTGCATGCACATGGAGGGCTACACAACTTAAGGAGCATGTTTAGGGTGAGGTATAATAAGAAAACAAAAATCCAATCTGGAAAAACAGTGCTTCTTCTCTATTCATATGTCTAGTTAAAATCTGCAATTAGTTACATTTTTTCTTAGATAATTAGATAACTTGATCTCTCCTTTGTGTAAATATAAAACATTAGAATTTCTACCATAATAATACCAGCAGCAACTTCCACAGCCATTCATGGCCCTTTTCTTTGACTAAGAGCTGTACCAAGAGAAGTGAAAGAAAGCCACTTCTTTGTGTGCCATCCAGTGACTTTTATCCCAAAGTGCGTTCTCCATTGTTTGCATTCTTCAAGTACAGAAACTCTACCAATGTTTTTGTATTGTTGTAATATTTTAATTGAAAGAATGAAGATATTTTTAAATAGATAAAGCAGTTTTTTTTTTGATAAAACACTAACATTTTTATGGTCGCAAATGTAATAATAGAGCAACAATAAAAGACTTAGAGTTTGATTATGGTATATTATTTTTATATCCTCAAATTAATAATTGTTAATCTATTATAATAATCGATTCTTCTTACCATAGCAGCCACGGCCTCTGTCATAGCTAAGATTTCTCTGTAGTAAGTACTGTACCATAGGAAAAAAGGCAGGAAAAATAACCCATACAGCAAGCATGTACAGCAAGTCCCTTCTAGTACAGAGCTTACAAACAGGGAAGTTCAAGAAACAGTAAAGCCAGTTTGATCAATATGATGGATTGACAGCCTTGGACAGAACCTGGCTGCTTTCAAGAGATTTGCAGAAAATGTTACCCAGGAGACTTTTAAGGACATGTTTACAGGCAGATGACATGGTAACTTTGCACAAGCTCACAGGGAGAACCCATGGCCTTCTCACTATGTGAAAAGCAAACTCAGAAAGGCATATCCCAAAATGTTAACAGGTGGATGATAGATGCTGGGATGTTAATGTGACAGGAAGCGGAGGCAAGATTTTAAACCTGATCTAAAGAGATGCGTGGGAGAAATTATACAGGAGGAAGCCTGAGTGGGAAGAGCAGGACACTGCTCTGTAGGGTTGAAGAACAGGGAGGCCACATGTTGATGCACAGGAATGAATGAGTCTGTGAAGGACAAGTTAGAGAAAACCAGCCTTTGCAGCAGAATTTTCAATGAATCTCCTTTCTTTTGTCAACCTTAGAGGGGAAAAAAAGAGTAAGTATTAGTAAATTTTAAAAACAGGAATAGTTTTGAGAAGTAGCAGATATCTCACAGAGTAAAAAGAAATAGCATATTCAGAGACACCATAATGGAAAAACTTGTGGAGTTTAAGCACAGCACTACAGCACAGTTGCAGAGAAGCTTGAATGATATCAGAGGCAAGTGTGATGTTGAAGCAAATGGTGCTACTTATTGTCTAGGAAAGACGTTCTGGGTAAGAATGGAGAATTACCTCTGAACCTGAATATAAGAAGGTTTTAAGAGGCTTTGTTGGGAGCCTGATAAGTAGAATCTCTTTTGCTATTAAGTGTTGAACTATGAGTTCTGACATAAATAGGAAAATATGTGTATCAATATAAGTCTTGACAGTAATATCTACCACTGATATAAAGAGCAGCACCATGGTAAAGTGAGTGATTGAAAACAGAGACTATAGTTGAGGAAGTAAGAGAAGGTAAATATGATTCTGGAACTTATGTTCAACAGATGTAGCAGAAACTACAGTTAAAAATGTTCTATATGTCTTCTGCCATTAAGCAAGCAAGAAAAATGAATAAAAGCTTGAGTCAGAGTTGGCTGAGAAATTTCATACCATCAGCATTTTTTATTGAAGTGCAGAAACCAAAGCCTGTTCATATCATATTTTTTAGACATCTTGTTGAGGATCAGTTTCATGATTAATTTAAGCTGATCTAAAAGCAGCCTGGTGCTGAGATGCATGGTCCAGCTTTCAATACATTTCTGCTGCTTCTTTTCTGTTACCAAGGTAAATCAATTTAAAGTTAACCCTGGAAGAATATAATGAGTTTTAAGCAACATCAGTGCATTGACCTAATCTCCCTGAGACTGAACAAGTCACTGTAGCTGATGCAAGGCAGTGGGCAGAAACAATCAGTTCTTGGTGGGATGGAGAGAGAAAAGACAGGACTATTCCTTTCCAGGGCAACAGTATTAGATCAACTTTAAAATAGTGATACCAAAGTCAAAGCTGGTGTCAAATTTAGGTGCTCTGAATGATGATTAGTAGTATCTAGGTTTCCTAGGCTTTGTGCATTTCTCTCCTCTCTTGAACAGTGTTACAGTAAAGGAAAGAAAAGTTTATATAAAAGACCAATGATAAAAAAATTACATATTTCATAAATGACCATTTTTCATGGAAATTTTCTTTTCATTAGATTTTCCACATTTTTAATTCATTTTGCTCCTTATATTCCACAGAAATGCATACTTATTTTACATTAATTACATAGTTCAGGTTGTTGGGGATTCAAAGGCTGTAACAAATTTTCTCTTTTGAGTAATTTTTCTATACTTGCTGTATTTGCAGATTTAGCAAAATACAGTGTCTTAGTCTGAATAATTGAATTTGCTTTCTGTTTTTTCAAAGTATCATAAAATATTTAAGAAGCTGTTCCTATTTTCTGTATTCTGGTTTTTGTTTCATCATTGATGTTTTTACCCATAAATAGCTTTGAGCTTGTACCTAATACAGTGATCATGCAAAAAACAAGAGTCAAAAACAAACAACAAAAAAAAAAAGTGTGTCAGGATATTGTTGCAAAAACTCAACCATTATTCAATCACCTACGTTAAAAAAAAAATAAATACAGCCCCAGCATGTATTTTCTGGGAATAATTAGCAATTAAAATTTGGGACATTTGTGTTTGCTAAACTTAAAATCTGCAGGTTTAAGCTCATAGAAGTAGACTTTAGATCCTTCATTATTTTATTAATACCTGCTTGCATGCTTATCCTGTCAGGTAACATGAATAATGTGTGATTTATCATGCTTGCTCAATTAAGCATACCAGTTCATAGTTTAAATATTTAATAATGATACTTGAGCAAATGATAATTGAATTTAAAAATGCATTGAATACATTCCCTTTGTGGATAATTTGGGGAGGGCACTCTTACTCGTTTTGGATAAATCTCAAGAAAAAAATTACATTTGCCATTTGAATTAAATGTTTATCTCCATTAAAATGATGCAGAGCAGCTTTTAGTTATATCCATAGATGCCACTGAGGAACAGCATTGTCCTTTTAAACATATTTTATCAGCTTTGATTTGCTGTCTAACCTTAATTCCTTTTCCTCTTCTTTCCCCCCCCTCATTTATTGCTACATTTCTATTTTTAACTATTCGGATCTGAAGTATATTGCCCATAGTTTGCATTTTGATTTTATATCAACACGGGTTTTTTGTATCTTTCATATCAACATGTCTTAACCCTGTGAAGGTTTTGTGAGAACCATGACATCATAAAAAACTTATCTAAATTTAATAATGGGAAACCAAGTGGGGAAAAAAGCTTAAGAAAAGTAAACAAGGGCTTCTATTGCAGTAATTGCCGTGACAGGTTTGCAACACAGCCATTCCTAATGAAACAATATGGTGAACAATGTTCTAATGACACAAGCGTACACAATATCTTTCCTATTTTAGGAATCCATGTAACATCTAAAAAAAGATGTTCAGAAATCAAACAAATAGATTATGTAACTTTAAAGTATGGAATTATAAAGGAAGGCAAAATAAAAAGCTGAAACAATTCAAACTTACAACAAAATTTATTTAAAAAATTAATATGTTCGGACAGTACAAACAACATTGTTGTGAATTCTGAGCAGAATGAGAAGTATTAAAGAGCAAAACCAAAAAGGCAGGATCGTTCTTGTCATGAGCTGAAACCATGCATAGATGCATCTCTGGCTTTGCCTTTGCTGTTATGATTCTTTTAGTAGTTGTGGTGGTACAAGAGATACTGTTAGACATCAGCTTACAACTTCTGCCCTGTTATATTTGGGAGCCTAGCATATTTCAGAATATCCTGTATCCTATTTTCAGAGGTCTATATTAATCCTTGAAGGCCTCCAGTTCACGAAAGTTAACTTTAAGCATGTGCTTAATCACTTTTCTGAATCAAAACCTAGAAAATCAACTTCTAGTGCAATTTTTAATAGCCTTTGTTGGCAAAGCAATTTTTACCATATTAGTAGAATCAATCCACCTTGATGCCCATATCCTTTTTAATAATTTATATTCTCATCTGGCATTTTTACAATCCTACATTAAGCATGAACATTTCCTATTGGAGGTATAAAATAGCCCTTCTGAAAGACCTGGGAAGGGAAACACCCCAACACTGTGTTTGCTGAAACTATGCTGATGCTGCTTTGACATTCACCAAAGATAATGAGATACAGTTACCTACTTATTTCTTATCACTTTTGTTATTACTGAAGTTGAAGTACTTTTTCCTTCTATAAATCTTCATGTGCATATTTACATGAAATCAATAGCTAAAAAAACCCCACTCCCAAACCTAAGCCTTTTTATTTTCAAAGGCCATTCTTTTTTATGTAATGCTCATGATGTGGTTCTTGGGGATTTCCTGTGCAGGGCCACCAGTTGGACTTCCATGATCCTTGTGTGTCCCTTCCAACTCAGAATATTCTATGATTCTGTACTACTTGACCAACTCTATTAGGCTAAGATGATCTATCAATAGAATTAGCTTTATTGCTTAGATATTATGATAAATGCTATGATATAGAATAGCTATCCCATGATATGGGATGTTGTTTAATCATTGTCTGTATTACTGGAAAAGAATAGTTCACCTAAATATAAAGTAATCTGATAAAATCATCTCCCTGGTCTCTGAGATTCTGACCACTTTATTATTATAAACCCTTCAAATTTTAAGAAAAATTTCATCCTTTCAACAATACATAAGGAATACACTTTTTTTTAACAGTAATTCTTGCATGTCAAACTTTGTAAAAAGCAGCAAATCATCATACCCCATCCAGAGCATCTGTTGCTAAATTTGGCTCTTTTCTACTTACTCAAATGTGAGAAATATTTCTAGAGGCCTACATTTTATAGAATTGACATGCCAAAAGTTCACTGACCACACTGTCTTCATCATAGCTTTGTTTGCTAGTTAGTTGTTTCTGAGTGCACTTATTCAAAAGGATTTTGAAGCTGCTGATGTGTTGTATTTGGTTCTTTTGAAATGCTGAAAACAGTGTCTTATTATGTTTAGATTTTAGCTTACCTTTGTAACCAGTTCTAATTGTTTAATTTACTCATGCTCTTTTAAGGTGGACAGCAGAAAAAAATCCTCTCTTTTCAAATTACTTGAAGATTATCCTTCAGTCAACTGTCATTACATCTAATTAGTAGATAAATAGCTTTTTCATTGAAACTAAAATTACAGCTGTCAGGTTCATGTACCCAGATGAAACGTAAGAGTTTAGGGCTTGGCCAAGGTTTCCCTGCCCAGCCTTGGACAGGACTCTCCCTCTTCTTTCACCTAAGCTTACCCATTGTAAAATGGAAAAAAAGTAACTCATCCTTTAGTCCTCAACTTTGTGCATTACTGCGATTTTTTGCAATGAGAATCAAGAGCTTTCAGTAATTATACAAAAAGAACTATAATTTGTGAACAAATTTATCAGAGTCATGATTTTAAGAATAAGAGTAGTCCCACTAAGATGCTCTCTATGTGGCCTGTCTTTTCAGGATCCTTAGGATTAGTCACAAAGTATGAAGACTACTGTGGTGTATTTGCAATTAGGATGCTATTAAATTGCCTTCTTGTTCCCATTTTTAAGAAAGAGACAGCTCCTGACTTAGCCAGTAGGATAATGACCAAGATAGAATGAAAAGAAACTGCATTTCCCTTTGTATCATGACATTCTGAATCCAAGCTGAAGGTTAGATCTAGCCTACCTTTTTATGACACGGAAAATGATACGTGTTTATCTCTAAATATCAGGTGCGCTTTTCTTCCGCTGTCAGTCAAACTTAATTCTGCTGTTAAAGGATTTGGCAGTTTGCGACTATTAAAAACAGTTTGCAAGGGATATTGTTGCCCTTGGCTGAGTTTTGCATTTTAGCTGTATCCCTATTTAAAACCTCTGTATTTTCCATGTCACATGAATTGTCAAGTGTCGTCTTTCAGAAGAATGGATAACAGCCTTCAGTACAAGCACACAGAGTATGCCTGTGTTCCCAGTATGCTGTTTATGTATTTTATATATTGGCTTAATATTTACTTAAATGCACATAAGAGAAAATAATATCTGGATGTTGCAACAGTAAAAAATAAACTATAAAATCATTACAAAAATGAAAGTCAGAATGACAGAATATTCTTTGTATATTCACACCAGCAATAAAATGTAGAAATGATTTAAATTTAATCTTCCTAGATCTAAAACTTCCAAGTAAACACCAACTTGGGATATTCAGCCTTTCTCATTTTAAAGTAACATGCCTTCTAGGAGAATGCATAAATTTAAGCTATTTTGGTTTGGACAGAAAACAAATTCTAATTTGCAGACACCTTCCCAGAGAAACCTCTAACAGTAATGTCTATTCTTAGAAACAGAGGAAATTCTGAGTACCTCTGTGACTTACATTATCTGATACCTAATGTTTCTGAGCAGTTTGAGGGGGGGAGGGTGCAGGGTGAAGTCCCACATGAAGACACCATAAACATGCAAGTATTTGCTCCATCTCTGATAGAGTAAGTTTCATTTAGAAGAGGAGTGTCTAAAGTAAGAGTATCTTTCTTTGATTGAGGTAAACTAGCCCTAACAATTGATTTGAAATAATGAATTTCTGCTTGGAAAATATGCACGATCTGCATTTGTATCATGTTTAAATAAGAACTGATTCTTTTCCTACTCACATTGATTGTGAAGCCCTTAAAATGAAAAAGAATCCTGTCTTATTCTGGTAAAATACATGTGTTTACATGAGTATATTATATGTATATATACATATTTCCAAGAAAGGGGTAAATACAAAATAGGCTTTAAAGATTCCTCCAATCTCTTACTTTCTAATATGTTATACCCTTAGTATAGGGAGGCTTTCCAATCTTTGGTTATTTAAACCAATATCTGTCAGCATCGAGTATGAAGTTAACACCAGTTATGGATACAACCTTTCTGCTGGGCAGTCATTAGAAAGTTGTTCTTTCCGATTCCTGTGTAAATATCTAGGTTAGATTCTTAATAAAAATTCTGTGAACTTTAGCTGAAACAAAAATAACAGAACTATTTGAGGTTTGTTACAGTCACTTCTATATCCAGCTGACCTTGTCCCAATTTTAGCTTTGTTTCCCTTTTCTGTGTGGCTTCTGGGAAACTGCTTTGAAAATAAAATCTACTCAGAGAGTCAAATCCTGAACTTCTTATTCTGATAAAACTTCTATCTAGCTCTTCCTTGTAAACAGTTGCCTTCGCACTCCTCATTTTTTTCAGAATCAGTGATAAAGTTCAACTGCTAAGGCAATGGTAACCTAGAACAAGTTAGGATATTGTGAACACAGTCAGTTTGTGCCAAACAAAGATTCATAATACTGGAAAAAAATTACTACCATTTCAAGAATACAGGAATCTTAATAGTAAATAATGGCTGTGCATTTAACATTAAGAATTGGTTTACCTTTTTTTCTTAGTATGTAGAGAAAGTAGTAAACTAACTTTACCCAAGAAGATAATATTAAGTTCAGCAAAGTATTTTCATTTCAGGCCATATGCTAAGGACTATGCCTTTAAAAAGCGAGTACAGAGCACTTTTCCCAGCTTTTCATCCTGGGATGAAAGGGGAAGAAAGGGGTAGAACATATTGCTTCCCTCCTCCAAAGGAGAAGTTAACATTGTCCAGTTTTTAGCATTGCACTGGGCTATAAAGCAAAATCAACACAGGTATCTGCCTCTTTGTCGCTTCATGTCCCATAGTGGGAGCATGTATTACTTGTGTTACCTACCTGGTAACACTGAGAAAAGCATTGGGGGATTATATTTTTCTTTTCCTTTGTTTCTTGCTCTTCCTCAGTTTCTCTGTTATTATCATCTTGACCTCTTCTGTAAAGTACTTTAAAATGTTTAATGAAAATACTACATTGCTTATATTTATTTTTAATTGAAACAATAGGAGACAGTTGCAGGGTTATTGGTAATTGTTAGAGCAGTTTTCCTTTTAAATAGTAAAGACTGTCAGTCTGTTCAATTATAATCAACTACATACCAGCACAGTTTAAATTTCTGTCCCTGTTTCTCAAATATGGTAAAAATTTATATTCTGCTCTGGTAAGCTAAAAGGAATCTTAAAACTTAAAACTCAAAGGCCTCATAAATCAGTTTTCCCAGGGACATAATATATATTTGTTGTGAAATACTGTAATTAAAAAAAATCAGGAAGCCTGATTTGTAGCCGCTATTGCAGTGGTGAGCATTTCATAAGCAGAAGATAGACTTCTAACTAATAATTTTCACACAAACTCTTCTGATCTCATAAGTTGTCACAATAGACAAGCACAAACGTTCATGTGTGCAGTCCTGGCCCCTGTAAGTGTTGCAGTGATCCATTAAAATGGTTGCTTGCTAAGCCTCAAATGCTGTGGCTCAGAATACTGTCAGTGGCTAAGGATAGACCTTGCACAACCTCACAAGGCCACAGGAAATGAAGCACTCCCCAGTGCAGACCTGAGCTGCTCTGACAGTGGCAGAGGTAGACTCTACAGACTCACTGGCTTTCCTTGCCTTTTCCCACGTCAGATGCATGCTATCGTACAAAAAGAAATTGCTGAGAATTGATAAGGCATCTGTGAAAGCCATCCTCTGCAAACCCTTTCTCTGTCTCCTGTTTTTTCACCAGAAACACAGAGGGAAGTACAGCTTTTTCATCCTCCCCACTTTACCCGGAGTAGTAAACTCCTAAGTCTAATAGAAATAGCCAAAGGATGGCTACAAGAAGGACCTGTGGGCCAGTATGTCATCCTCATCTCATGTTTGTTTCTTCTGGTAGTACAGCTGTTGATGTTGTGTGGGACTACCAACAAAAACTGGACCGGATGTTGTATCTGCTGGAGTAAATGCTAATACTCACCCATAAGGGGAGCAGGCGCCAAGAACTTGTGAAACAGGTGCTACAAAACATATACCTAAATTGGGAAGAGATTTTTGGATACCACCTACTTAGCAGAGCATGCAGTATTGGTTTCAAACTCTTTAATCATTCATCTTGTGGAAAACCCCCACAAAAAATACTTTGGGAGGAAGTCCACAACAGGATGGATACACAGTCACAAAAATATGGCAACAATTTCATAAGATGATACGCTACTAAATGAACAATAAACCACCTATTCAGGGTATAACATTCTAAATGTTACATTTTATCACCAGAAAAACATTTGCAAGAAAAACACTGACATACTTAAGAGTTTTGAAAAATACCCTCTTGAGCATCCAGTAGGATACAAATCGTTCCCTAGAGCACCATGAGTTCTAACATCCTTTAAAGAACAACAATGAATTAACCTTATAATGTATGTCACAATTAAATTATGGTCTGTTAACTGAAGTAGTAGATTTTAAAGCAATCAGATGCACTTGATTTCAAATAAAAATAGTCTTAAAAGAATACTAAAGTAGCAAATCAAAAAGCTTTGATTTGACCTTGAATATATGCACTATAGCAATCTTGTTGTGCAGTACAGAAAAGTTCCAGGCAAAGTAAATCTTTTGCAGGTCTCATTTTGGTAAAACTAAGTAAGAGACAAAATTTCTTTCTCCTTTCTGTCTCTTTTGCCTCATTTACCCTCTATCTCAATCTTTAAGTGGCAGAGAGGGATATGGCATAAATTAGGCACATAAATTAGCCAAATGAAGGTTACACAACATGTTATGTGCACAAAATTAATGACACACACTTAAAGGGTTTAATCAGAAAGTGCAAATGAGAAGTTTTGAGACCTTTCTTAGAATGTCTTTAACAAACTCTACTGAGGATATAGAAATTATATTCTCAAAGGTTTATAATTTGGATGATTCAGCCTGGATGTTCATTAGATAGGCACATTCGTCTATCTTATTTCAGGACTGTTCTTTCTGTCTCTTAAAGTAGTCTTGATGGCAACGGTAGAGTTCTACTAAATACTGATTTTTGAGAAGAGGAGATGACTGAACATTTGCACAGATACTTCTTTACCTTTCATTCATTGTTTTCCTTTTGTATTTAAGTTAAAATATCAAATCTGCTTGGGACAAAGAATAAATGTGAATCCTTTGTTCCACCCACCTGGGCAGCCGATTCCAATGCCCAGTCACTCTTTCTGTGAAGAACTTCTTCCTAATATGCAACCTAAACCTCCCCTGGCACAGCTTAAGATTCTGTCCTCTTGTCCTGTCACTGGTTACCTGGGAGAAGAGGCCAACCCCCACCTAGCTACTCCCTCCTTTCAGGGAGTTGTAGAGAATGACAAGGTCCTCCTTTTCTCCAGATTAAACACCCCCAGCTCCCTCAG